>JAVXUP010001815.1:17500-189471 GCA_033070095.1 Escallonia herrerae | reverse complement strand
TATTTACGCTGGGGGTCAATGCGTACCCCGCGTGTCGGACCACGGCCTCGTCGAGATCCTACAAAACACAGACATTAATACAGTTCAAATATAAGGCTAGCGAAAATGTACGAAACACCGTTATCAACTATACCTGAGGTAGAACCCACGGAAGATGGAGAATGCACGCGTGTGTGGGATGAATCTGCGTCGGGCTGGGGCGATGACTCGAGCTGGGGCTGGGGCGACGGCGATGGCTGGGGCGACGGCGACGGCTGGGGCTGGGCCCCCGATGGCTGTCCGCGATCACTCTGTGCCTCGTCATCAGTAGGCAATGACGAGGTGGGACTAACCGGGGAGGAAGCAGCTCGGCGTCCAGCCCGGCCACGAATAGCCCGTATCCTATCCATATCTGACTTCATATAGATTATATACAAAGACATTAACACGTGAAAAACAATAATTTAGGCATAAATCATCATCGGCACTATATATATATATATATATATATATATATATATATATATATATATATATATATATATATATATATATATATATATATATATATATATATATATATGAACGGATGTGCAAAAACACATAAATAAACACCAAGTTCTAAATGTTACTACATTTTTCCCGTGATGTTACAACATTACAAGTCAATCATTTTCAGTTTGCGAATCATCTTCATCACTTTCGTCGTCGCCTCTTCTTCGTGGGACTCGTCGTCCTCTTCATCTTCTAATTCATCCTCTTCATCAGTAGACTCGGTCACATCATCTCCAACACTTTCAACATCTTCCGCGTCATCATCTACGACTTCTTCTCCCACAAGAAGTGTTGTTGGAAGAGGAAGATCGTCCTCCTCGTTGTTGACCTCAACAGGGAACAAGACACGTGGTTGGTCGGCTTGAAAGGAGTCTAGCTCACTGTCATATGTCACGGGCAATTTCTTGGACTTGATAGTTGTATACCAATGAGATTTGGGATTGGCGACGTCCTCCGCGTAAAAGACTTGTACAGCTTGACTAGCAAACACAAAGGGCTCGTCTGATGCAAGTCTTGACTTGACATTGACATCTACAATCCCTTGAGAGCTAACACGGATTCCTCTACTGCATGTGACATCGAACCACGTACACTTGAACATTACCAGGCGGTTTTGGGAACCCAAATATGTTAGCTCAACAATCTCATCTAGCTCTCCGTAAAAATCCATGCAATTCTCGGCATAACAGTCGCCGTTGACCAAGACTCCACTGTTTTGGGTTTGTTTTGTTCGGTCATCATCTTTTACGTTAAACCTAAACCCGTTGATGATATAGCCTCCGTAACAGGATGTTTGTTTGTTAGGGCCTTCGGCTAGTAATTTCAAGCATGAGGCCACTGGTCTATCCATTGACTGAACCTATTGTAGATGACGGTAAAAATTAAGGATAAATCAGTATACTAATTGGCCACAGAACTGTATATAACACATAATATAATTTCGTTAAACAATCTTACACGAATTTTGAACCACTGTACAAATTGTGATTTTCGATGAGATTCAAGTCCAGCGGGATCAGTGATTAAAGATTCCGCATCGAACTCACTGCAAACCAATATAGTTGACTCACTTAACACACACTTTCAATTATGTACAACAATGTAAGTGAATTAAGACTTTAACTTACTCAACGAATGCCGAAACTTCATCGCAATTTAGAAGGGCATATATTGTTGCAGCACTGTACTCTTCATCCGTTAGCCATCGAGTATACGTTCGGCCGAACGGACTCCCTGGCTGCTTGAATATTGACAATTGCCCTTCCAAATTTGTGCTTGCTCCGGGGTCATTTCGGCCTAGTTGATTTAACCTTGTACCAACATTAGGCCCGAAATATTGACTACAAAAGTTTACAAGTTCTTCCATTACGTAAGCCTCCGCAATTGAGCCTTCAACCCGAGCCTTATTACGGACTTTTTTCTTTAAATGGAACATGAACCTAGAAGTTTAGCGAATCGAGTTAGGTGGAATATCAATGATAACAGATGTCGCATTAAGTGTAAACGAACAACTATAACAATTTAAGGATTACCTCTCGAAGGGATACATCCACCGATATTGCACGGGTCCACCCATCTTAGCTTCATATGCCAAGTGAACAGGCAGATGCTCCATTGAATCAAAGAACGAAGGTGGGAAGATTTTCTCCAGCTTGCAAATCGTCACCACAATGTTCTTCTCAAGCACTTCCATGTTACTCACCCGGATCGTAGAAGCGCATATATCTCGAAAGAAATGAGATAATTCAGTCAAAGTCTCGCAAACAACCCGTGGCAACAGTCCCCGGAAGGCAATAGGAATGAATCTCTCCATGAATACGTGGCAGTCGTGACTCTTCATCCCTTGGAACTTGCATTCCGATACATTGCAACAACGAGATATGTTGGACGCAAACCCATCCGGAAGCTTCAAATTCTTAACCCACTGACAGACCTTCTCCACTTGTTTCTTGTCTAGACAGTAAGGTGCTTTCGGAAGTATGGTCCTCCCACTGACTGTCCGAGGATGCAATTCACGGCGTACACCCAACTGTTGTAGATCCCTTCTCGCTTTAAGGTGATCTTTCGATTTGCCCTTGACATTCATCACTGTGTTGAACACATTATCAAAAACGTTCTTCTCAATATGCATCACATCCATGTTGTTTCGGATAACGAGCGTCCTCCAGTAGGCTAACTCCCAGAAGATACAAAATTTTCTCCAGTTGTGCTCTTTCCCGAACCCTGCAATCTTCCGATCCGGCACACCCTTACCGTGTGGTATGTCAGTATCAAGTGCCTCCAGGTGTGAGAGTACTTCTTCACCAGATGGGTAGTCCAGTGTGACAACCTCACGCTCGATTGTCCCGTCAAATTTATCCTTCTGCCTACGAAACTGATGGCCCGGTGGCAAAAGCTTACGGTGACATCCGAACCACGAGGCCTTTCCGCCGTGCTTTAACGTATGACCGGGGTTCACGCCCATACAAGCAGGGCATGCTAGCTTCCCATGTGTGCTCCAGCCACACGTCATTCCCAATGCGGGGAAATCATGTATAGTCCACATCAAAGCAGCCCTCATCTGAAAATTTTGTTTAAGGGATGCATCATATGTTTCGACTCCATGATTCCATAATTGTTTTAACTCATCAATCAACGGCCTTAAATACACATCTATGTCCTTACCGGGACTCTTCGGCCCCGGAATAAGCAACGACAAGAACATATACGGCTTCTTCATGCACATGCCTGGTGGAAGGTTGTAAGGGACAATAATAACAGGCCAACAGGAGTAAGGCGTGGTAGACTGACCGAAAGGGTTGAACCCATCGGTTGCCAGACCAAGTCTAACATTCCGAACTTCCTGAGCAAAGACTGGATGCCTGCGGTCAAACTCCTTCCACGCCTCTCCATCAGCTGGGTGTGTCAGCACATCGGCATCGTTGCTGCGAGTCTCACGGTGAGCCCTCATATGTTCAGCTGTACTGGAGGAGTAGTACATTCTCTGAAGCCGTGGTGTGACCGGGAAATATCGCAATATCTTCCATGCAATGTTTTTCTTCTTCCCTTTGTCCGGTTTGTACCTCGAATGATCACATACTGGACATAATGACAAATCCTTATTCTCTTTCCAGAATAATACACAATCGTTATTGCACGCATCTATCCGGTCATAGCTCAACCCAAGTTTCCTCATCATCTTCTTCGCGTCATAGTACGACGGCGGTAGCTTTTCACTTTCGGGCAGTATTTCTTTGATGAAGGTAACAAACTCGTTAAAACCTTTCTCACTCAGCCCGTGGTCTGATTTCAACTGTAATAACCTACTAACCGCAGACAGCCGTGTGTGTTTCGGAGCTCCATCCCACAGCGGCTCTTCCGCAGCTCTCAACAACTCATAAAACTGATGAGCCCCCTCGTTCGGCGGTTGTGGACTGTCGTTACCCCAGTCAACATTAGCATGCCCAGCATCCATAATCATATCTCAAAAATCATATCGTGCCTCCTCCCTAACTTCAGTTTGACTAGCCAGGTTGGACGACAATACTATCGTTTCCCCGTGCTGCGTCCACCTTGTGTATCCACCCATAAAACCGTACCGACGAAGATGCCATTTTACTTCAATTCTTTTTCTCCAGTGCAACAACTCACATCTACCGCACGGACACCTTATCTTATCAAGGTCAACATGTGCAGGATGCGCATAAGCGAAGTCGAGAAATTCGTCAACGCGACACTCAAAATCTTCAGCATTCTTCCTTTTCATCCAACTTCGATCGACTGACATGACGACTGAATTATCGTACTGTATACCACCTTCAATAATGACCAGTGATTAGGCATTGCCGATGTAAATATCAATGCATGAATGTTACAACATGTCTACATATTTCCCCTCCACTCTTGACACAGGTAGTGGTCCTATCCCATTCAGAAAAGCACATGTTTATAAAACAGTGAATAACTCATGCTTAGTCCGATGTCTGTGGAAAATTCGGCAGCACCTCCCCGCATTTCTCCAAGTACACCACATCGATTAGGTGTTCTAACATTCATCTAACCTTGCTCAGGAAGGTTTGACGGATGTTAGAACACCAGATCTGTATGCACCCAGAGAAACACACGAGAACGTGTACCAAATATCCACGACATAGAACATAAAGCATGAGTCAAAATACTGTTTTATAAACAATTAGCTTTTCCAAACTGTCCAAACTGGACATCCAAAGGCTCATTACAAGGCATTACCTTGTAATGAGTACCTTTGAACGGGAACTAAGGGTTTCTATGCATGCATGTGTTCAGAAATTGATAAGATATGCAAGAATCTTTCCGAAATATCAAAACTACAGAATGATCGTTGCATATGTTACCAATTCCACATTAAATAGAACTCGTTGGCAACGAGTTGAACCATCTCGTTGCCAATGGACTTCTCAAAACAACAATTAATATAAAGAAGGCAGGGTTTGTAAACAACGAGTAATTGAACCATCTCTGGGCAACATGGAGTAATTATGGGATGTACAAGGGCTAATTAGGGCTAACTGGGTTATTAGGGTTAATTACGATTATTAATTATAGCTGATTAGGGTTGATTAGGACTAATTAGGGTTATTTAGTCCTAATTAGGGTTTAATTGTGCCGAGTAGTGATGATTAGTCCTAATTAGGGCTAATTGGGCTTAATTGGGTTATGTTAGGGCTAATTAATGTTAATGAGGGATAGTTTCGGATAATTATAGCTGACTAGGGTTGATTATGGCTAATTAGAGTTATGTAGTCCTAATTAGGGTTTAATTGTGCCGAGTAGTGCTGATTAGTCCTAATTAGGGCTAATTAGGCTTAATTGGGTTATGTTAGGGCTAATTAATGTTAATGAGGGCTAGTTTCGGATAATTATAGCTAATTAGGGTTGATTAGGACTAATTAGGGTTATTTAGTCCTAATTAGGGTTTTGATGGTGCCGAGTAGTGTTGATTAGTCCTAACTAGCGCTAATTAGGCGTAATTGGGTTATGTTAGTGCACATTATGACTAATTAGGCTAACTACAATCAATATGCGCATAATTGGGTTCATTTGGGGTAATTACAGCTAATTTGAATTTCATCAGGTTCTTAGGGTTAATTAAAACTAATTAGGCTCGTTGGAGCTAATTAGGGTTAATTGATTTACTAAAATATTGTTAATCAGGACTAATTAGGGGTAATTATAGCCAGCGCTGGAGCCACGATTAGATTCCAGGGGGTGCATGCTAAAAATGTCGCATTAACCTAACTAACCTAAATTTAATGCACATTCAACAACCTCAATTCCGACACCTCATATAGGGTGTCGATATGGTGTCCGATACGTGTCTGACACCTCCGGACACGTGTCCGACACATACCGACACGTGTCTGACGCCTTTGGACACGTGTCCGAAGCCTCCGGACACGTGTCCGACGCCCACCGACACGCACCTCCAGACACATCGGCATACGTTAATTTGTTTTTTAAATGTCGGACACCGTCGATCAGACGTGCTGTCCGTGTCTGCGCTAACTAACAGGTATCTCAATCCAATTGGGTCCCATCCTCCGTCAACAATCTCAATTCCGACACCTCATATAGGGTGTCGATATGGTGTCCGATACGTGTCTGACACCTCCGGACACGTGTCCGACACATACCGACACGTGTCCGACGCCTTTGGACACGTGTCTGACGCCCACCGACACGCACCTCCAGACACATCGGCATACGTTAATTTGTTTTTTAAATGTCGGACACCGTCGATCAGACGTGCTGTCCGTGTCTGCGCTAACTAACAGGTATCTCAATCCAATTGGGTCCCATCCTCCGTCAACAACCTCAATTCTCAATTCTCAAATGCTCAATGCAATAAAAATTAACAAAAACCACACATTCAATCCAATTGGGTCCCATCCTCCGTCAATAATCTCAATATCTCAAATGCTCAATGCACAATTAACAATCTAAAATCATCAATTAATAATCGCAATTACTTCAAATGCATAGCTAATAACCTAAAATCATCGATCAATAATCACAATTCTAAAACACACAATTAACAACCTAAAATTATCAAACAAATGATCAATGTTCAAATGGGAAAAAAATGTTCAAAATTCACATATCCGATGCGCTTGAATTATTTCAATTTAGGGTTCGATTGTATTAGGGCATTCAATTTAGGGTTCAATTTTCAATTAGGGAGTTCTATTGATTCAATTTAGGGTTCAGTTGATTTGAGGCATTCAATTTAGGGTTCAATTAGTTCAATTTAGGGTTCGGTTGGATTAGGGCATTCAATTTAGGGTTCAATTAGGGTTCGGTTAGATTGGGACAATCAATTTAGGGTTTAATTAGGGGTTCAATTAGTTCAAATTAGGGTTCGATTCAATTAAGGCATTCAATTTAGGGTTCAATTACTTCAATTTAGGGTTCAATTAGGGGGTTTTATTGATTCAATTTAGGGTTCGGTTGATTTGAGGCATTCAATTTAGGGTTCAATTAGGGTTCGGTTAGATTGGGGCAATCAATTTAGGGTTTAATTAGGGGTTCAATTAGTTTAATTTAGGGTTCGATTCAATTAGGGCATTCAATTTAGGATTCAATTACTTCAATTTAGGGTTCAATTAGGGGGCTCTATTGATTCAATTTAGGGTTTGGTTGATTTGAGGCATTCAATTTAGGGTTCAATTAGGGTTCGGTTAGATTGGGGCAATCAATTTAGGGTTTAATTAGGGGTTCAATTAGTTTAATTTAGGGTTCGATTCAATTAGGGCATTCAATTTAGGATTTACTTAGGGTTCAATTATGGTTCAATTACTTCAATTTAGTGGTCGGTTGAATTGAATAAACAATACAGAGGCTTTCTTATCCTGATGTCATGCAATGGCCCATAATCTATGACCTTTCAGCGTCACCATGATCTATATCGGTGTTACAGACTAACTACCGAATATGGTTTTCTTCCCTACCTCGTCAAGAATTAAGGAAAATTAGAGATAACAAGTTCAAGTTCTTCAATAAGCCAAGATCCGTCTGAACAACAAAGTGAATGACATCATAAATAATTCAGATAATTTAGGGCAATTGACAAATTAACAAAAAATTGAACCTAAATTGACATACAAATCTAAATAATTCAGATAATTTAGGGCATGTAACCTAAATTGAAGACAAATTAACAAAAAATTCAGATAATTTAGGGTAATTGACACACAAATCTCGAGGTAGGTATGACGGCGACGGCGTTGGTGGTGCGGCGGCAGTGGTGGGTTTCCTTGCGCGGCGACAGTGGAGGGCTTTGTGGCACGACCGGAGTGCAAGGCTTGGTGGCGCGGCGTCGGGTGGGGGACGGGAGTGTCGCCGGAGCTGGGTCGCCGTAGAGAAGGGTCGCCGGAGGTGAGAACGGCGGTGGGTGGGTGGGAGCAGAATTTCAGAGAGAGAACGGGGAGAGAGAAAGAAACCAGATCTGTATTTAAATGGAGGATCTTTAGCGACGGAATAACACCGTCGCTAAAACTCCGTCGGTGAATGTCTTATTATAAAGACTTTTGCGACAGAATTTTTAGCGACGGTTTTATTCCGTCGTTTAAATAATTTTTTAAAAAAAACTCAAAATTACTAATTTTATAAAAAAAATTTAGCGACGGTAATTCCGTCGCTAAAAGTCCGCCGTTAAAACTCCGTTGCAAAATACTTTTACCGACGGTGTCTTCCGTCGGTAATAGTATTTTGCAACGGATTTTTAACGACGGTATATTCCGTCGCTTAAAGACATGTTTAGCGACGGAATACCTTCCGTCGCAAAAACTCCGTCGCAAAATACATATTTTCTTGTGGTGTATTTGCAAAAAGGAAAAAATTAGGAAGTTATTTTTCATGTAAAGAAACGAATTAATGTTAAACTAGCTAAAACCCGTGCATAGAGATAGTTAATTAGAAGTGGGGGAAGGAAAATCGTATGGTTGGATCGTTAGAGTACATGAAGTTGGATGTTATCTTATGACCACTTAAATTTAACACCTATTTAGGTCTATTTTAAAATTATAAGATTTCAAAAAATAGGATTAAATTTTTGAAAGATATAGAACATGCCAATCAAATCCAAGATGATAGATGTGTTCATATCTTCCATTTGTTTTAAAGAATCCTTAGAGGGAAGCAATAAAGAACCCGCATTTTAAAACAGTTGTGAATGTTTACCAATAAATTTGTTAACCCTACGGTTATTCAACCTAGAATTATATTTAATTTTGATGATAACTAACATTAATGATTATGTTGTCTTAACTTGCATTGAGTTGATGAAGCAATAGGTACAATCTCATACTCATGCAAACGGACTATTAGACGAGCAAATCATTCAAAAACTCTCAACGGAACGCATCAAAGAAGGAATTCGTCGATTGAATTTTACAATGCTTTATTTCCGTTCATTGTAACTAGACATAGAGAGATGATCGCATCGATGACTGTAATCTAGAACTTGCCCATAGATTTTCCTTGCATGCATAAAAGTTTTTCATTCTTTGAAAACAAGGAAATTGCATTCTCAGGAATGCAGTCAACTGCAAAACTTCCAGTAGCCTATTATAGTCAACTGTATTGGAATGCAGTCGAATGCAAGTTGAAAATTTTGAATTTTCAATAGCGACTTTGGGATTACAGTCGACTGCAATGGCACATTGCTGTCGACTGCATTTACTGTTTGGCACATTTAATGCTCCACCTAACTCCAAACGGTTGTATTAATTCCTAACCTTATAAATACTCATCTTGGGCATACTTTTGATTCATCAATTGTATTCAAAGCTCTCTTATCTTTCATATTCTTAAAGATCAAAACAATTGTTCAATATCTCTTGGTTTTCATTATTTTCTCATTCATTTCAAGAGAGCGTTTATTGTGAGCTTACATTGAGAGATATACACTTCCATAAGTCATCATACACTCATCTCTCTTGTTCTAGAGCTTAAACTTGTTCACATCTACTTCTTGAGAGTGAATCTTTGTACACAATTTTTCGTCTAAAGTTTCTTGTATCAAAGCTTGGAATTGTCAAGCTTTGGAGCTTTGAGATTGTCAAAGCTTGTTCTTGATATGGGCATAGCATCAAGGGATTGTAAGAGGTTCGATCTTGACCCGTAAGAAAGATCATACTAGTGGATTTTAGGGCCTTTCAAGGAACTTCCTTGAAGGGGTGGATGTAGGCTTGAGAGTATTTCAAGCCGAACCATCTAAATCTCAAATGTCAAGTTTCTCTAAACCCTTCTCTCTTTACATTATTATTTTATACTTGTGTTGAGATTGGTTAGTTTGCTTATTTGAGATGTTGTGTTTGAGGTTTGTTATTTGAAGTTTTTCTAGTGTTATTCATAGCTTCTCTAAAGTTTAAAGTAATTACTTTTTATTTTTTAAAGTAGTCTAAAATCCTATTTACCCCCCCCCCTCTAGGGTTATCTTTTTAGTTTCAAGTGGTATCAGAGCCTCGGCTCTTGATATATTAGGTAACGCCAAGAGAGTTAATCGATCATGGCTTACGTTGGGAAAATGGAGGGTAGTTTTACCACTAGGCCTCCATTGTTTAATGGGACTAATTATAGTGTGTGAAAAGTTAAGATGAAAATCTACTTAGAGTCTCAAGACTATGAGATGTGAGATATTGTTGAGAATGGCCCATTCGTTCCAATAAAGGTGGTTTACAAGGTTGAGGAGCCTAAATCCAAATCGTAGTATAGTGATCGTGATAAGAAAATGATTTGTATGAATGCTAGAGCGAAAAATTGTCTTGTTTGTTCTTTAGACACTAATGAACTCAATAGAGTCATTATCTGCAATTCCGCTGAGAGTATTTGGGATACTCTACAAGTTACGCATGAAGGAACTTCACTTCGTAGAGATTCTAAGATGAACTTATTGTTTAGAGATTATGAGTTATTCTATATGCTTCCAAATGAATCCATTACGGATATGCATGCTCGTTTCACTAACATTGTAAACCCTTTGAAGCAATTGGGTAAGGAATTCACTAATGGTGATCTTGTAAGAAAGGTGATTAGGTCCTTACCAAGAGCTTGGGATTGCAAAAATCACCATCATCCAAGAATTGAAGAATCTTAATATCTTTACTCTTGATGATTTGATGTGCTCACTTATGACGTACGAAATGCAACTCAAGACCTTTGATCAAGAAGATGTCAAGAAGAAGCCTACATCAATTGCTCTTAAAGCTTTATCTTCAAACGTTGAGTCAAGTGATGATGATGAAGAATTTGATGAAGAAGATGTTGCAATGGTTGCAAAGAACTTTAAAAAATTCTTAAGGTTTAGAAGGAATGGTAGGAGAAGACAAAAAAATGCTAGTAATGAAGAAAAGTTTTGCTACAAATGCCACAAGTCGGGACACATGAAGATGGATTGTCCTACATACAAAAGGGAAAAGAAGGAAAGAAGAGATGTTTGGTAAAAAGATTAAAACAAGACAACTCTCTAAGAAAGAGAACAAAGAGAAAGAAAAAGCAATGAATACCGAACATACTCCAACATAGAGTGACTTCGATTCAAGTGATGAAGATGATGAGAAGAATGAACAAGCAAATGTGTGCTTCATGGCAAATGATAAGGTAAGCTCTTTTTCCCGTAGTGATAGTGATAGTGGTAGTGATAGTGAAAGCTTCGAAGATACTTATGATAGCCTATATGAGGGATCCAAGAAAATTTTTAAGAAAAATATTATTTTATCAAAAAAATTCCTTGAGGCTAATAAGCAAATTAAGAAGTTGAGAATGAAAAATAATGAGTTGCATGCCAAGAATGATAGCATTTCCAACCATTTATATGTAAAACGTGTGAATAATGACTTGGTTGAATTAATTGCTAACACTCCTAGCTCAAAACAAATCTTTACAAACTTTGAATTTAGAAAAACAAAATGAAGATTGAAAACTTAAGATCTGTAATTTAAAAAAATATCTTCAAAAATTTGTTGATGGTCAAAACAATTTGGATGTCATGCTTGGACGCCAAAGATTTGGCCTAAACAAAGGTGGTCTTGGATTAGATCTCTTGGCCTTGCCTCTTAAAATCTTTTAACAATAAGCTAGGTGGAATATTCATTCAAAACAACCAAAGAACTATTGAACACCATTTACACATTGTGGTTGGTGCAACAAAAAAGGGCATACGACTAATTATTGTCCTTGTAGAATTGTTTATGTTAGAGATAGAAAGAAGATGTGGGTTGTGAAAGGTCAAGATTACAAATGTAAGACTAACACCCAAGGACCCAAGAAAATATGGGTACTAAAAGTCATTACTTGATTTGTGTTTATAGGTATGTCTCAAAGCAAAATCTAGTAACAAGAAGTGGATTCTTGATAGTGGATGCTCAAGAAATATGACCGACAACATATCTCTTTTCACCTCAATTGATTTTAAAGAAGGAGGAAAAGTGACATTTGGTGACAATATACAAGGAACAATCAAAGGTAAAGGAACTATCGGTAATTAACCACATTCAACTGAGAATGTGTTATATGTTGAAGGTTTGAAGCATAATTTGCTAAGTATTAGTCAATTTAGTGATAAAGGTTTTAGAGTAATTTTTGAAGCTTCTCATTGCACTATACAATCCTTGAAGAATAATGAAACCATTTTGGAAGGAAGTAGAGATGACAATGTTTACTCCATACAATTAAATGATTTAGCTAACCAAGATGTTAAGTGTCTTAGTGCTATTAGTGAGACATCTTGGCTTTGGCATCGAAGACTTGGACACATGCATATGGAGCATTTGAAAGATATTTCGAGCAAAGAACTTGTGAGGGGACTCGCGAAGATCAAGTTTGAGAAAGACAAAGTATGTGATGCTTGTCAAATGGGTAAGCAAAAGAAAGTCTCTCACAAACAAAAAAAATGGTATCTACTTCCAGACCCTTGCATTTACTTCATAAGGATTTGTTTGGATCAATCCCTACTACGAGTCTTGGTGATAAATCATAATGTTTTGTTATTGTTGATGACTATTCTCTCTATACTTGGACTTTCTTTTTGGCCACCAAAGATAAGTCTTTAGATGTGTTCACTTTATTTACAAAACGTGTTCAGAATCAAAAAGGATATTTGATAACCCACATTCAAAGTGATCATGGTAGATAATTTGAAAATTCAAATTTAGGAGTTTGTGTGATGTTTTTGGTATATCACATAATTTTTTGGCTCCTAGAACTCCTTAACAAAATGGTGTTGCCGAAAGAAAGAATAGGTCATTACAAGAAGCGGCAAGAACAATGCTTAACGAATATGTTTTACCTAAGTACTTTTAGGAGGAGGTGGTCAATTGTGCTTGTTTTGTTCTCACTAGAGTTATCTTGCATAAAATTTTGTTTAAAACTCCTTATGAGCTTTTTAATGATAAGAAACCTAAGGTGAGCTTTTTAGAGTTTTTGGTTGCAAATGCTTTATTTTAGGGCTAATTACACCTATGTCCCTGAGGTTTGGGGGTAATTACACTCAAGGACACAAAGTTTCAAAATGTAACACTTATGTCTATCGACAAACGGAACCCTAAAAATCTTAACGGTTTTAATGAAAAGACTGTATTGCCCCTGAGTTAGAACCTTCTTTTTTTAATGCCATTACTTCATTAAAAAAAAGACTTTTTATTTCATCTTTACTTTACTCTTAACCCCCCCCCCCCCCGCCCCTCATCTGCATCCCCCTTCCCCGTCACCCACCCACACATTCTTCCTCCCCTTCCCCGGTGCCGCACCCCACCTGCCTCCCCCTTCCCCGTCACCCACCAGCCCCTTCTTCCTTCCCTTCCCCGGCGCCGCACCCCATCTGCCTCCCCCTTCCTGGCCACCAAGACTTCCCTTCGCCCACCCATTCGGCAGCCACCTCTGTTAGACCACGCCCCCTCCCTTAACCAACCCCGTCGCAACGCCGCAGAGTCGGAGGTTGGTCTTAACCGTGGTGGTCAAACAGGATGAAACCCGAAGTCGTGGTGGTTGTAAAATTCCAGATCTGCTTGTGTCGTTCTAGAACCATTTTTTCCGATGTGGTCGGCGACGATGGTCGTCCTCCGGCGACCGGTGGATCTGGTCGACGGGTTAGATCTTAATCGTGGCCTCAACCAACCCCGCGCAACACCACAGCGTCGGAGGTTGGTCTTAACCGTGGTGGTCAAACAGGATGAAACCCGATCTGCTTGTGTCGTTCTAGAACCATTTTTTCTGATGTGGTCGGCGACGATGGTCGTCCTCCGGCGACCGGTGGATCTGGTCGATGGGTTAGATCTTAATCGTGGCCTCAACCAACCCCGCGCAACGCCACAGCGTCGGAGGTTGGTCTTAACTGTGGTGGTCAAACAGGATGAAACCAGATCTGCTTGTGTCGTTCTAGAACCATTTTTTCCGATGTGGTCGGCGACGATGGTCGTCCTCCGGCGACCGGTGGATCTGGTCGACGGGTTAGATCTTAATCGTGGCCTCAACCAACCCCGCGCAACGCCACAGCGTCGGATGTTGGTCTTAACCGTGGCCTGGTTTGCTGCGGGTTAGATCTGGTCGACGACGATGGTCGTCCTCCGGCCGTCTTCTTCACTGGACCTGTTGTGCTGTAAACGAAATGGCCTGTGTTTCCGACGACCGATTCAGCAAAAATTTACTTTTGTAAATTGTTAGATTTTATAAACGTTACAATCAGTACCTCAGGAAGGTGAAAAATTGTTGAATTTTATGGACATGCAACTGAATGTAAGATCATAAATTAGGGATTAATTTGAGAATTAGTGTTTGTAAACTCTAATTTAAAAATCTTAATTTTCAAATTAGAGTTTCAAAATCTTAAGGAATTAAGATTTGTTATCCTAATTTAAAATTTATAAAAATTATTCAAGATATATTGTACAGGGGCAGTATTGGCATTTTTAAAATACAAAATGATGAACAGTATATTTTTTGGATGAAACCCTAACGGATGGATACGGGTGATACATTTGAAACATTTTTGGTCACGGAATGTTACATTTTGAAACTTTGTGTCCTTGAGTGTAATTACCCCCTAACCTCAGGGACATAGGTGTAATTAGCCCTTTATTTTAAATACTAAGGATCACCTTACCAAATTCGATTCCAAAACATATGAGGGTATTTTTCTTGGTTACTCTAATAATATTATGGCGTATAGAGTTTATAATAAAAGTATTTTGGCTGTAGAAGAATCTATCAATGTCACTTTTGATGAGACTAATTCTTTTCTTCGGAGGACTAACATTGTTAATGTCGATGACATGGACAATGACATGAAAACTTTGGACATAAGTGAAATGCTACAAGACATTCCCAAATAAATTGATCTAAGGGAGCAACAATCAAGCTCTCAAGAGAGAAACGAGGAAGCAATCATTGATGTTTCAAACTTGGACAACTCTCAAGCATTACCAAAAGATTGGACTTACAAAAAGAATCATCCAAGTGATCAAATCTTAGGTAATCCTTCGAGTGGGGTAAAAACTCGACACTCTCTTCAACAACATGCTAATTTAGCTTTTCTTTTCCAAATTGAACCCAAAAATTTCTCTGAAGCTCTACATCATGAATCTTGGATGCTTGCTATGCAAGAAGAGCTAGTTCAATTTGAAAGAAATCAAGTTTTGACCCTTGTACCTAAACTTCAAAACTATAGGATTATAGGCACAAAATGGGTATTTAGAAACAAACTTGATGAATCCGGAATTATGGTTAGAAACAAGGCTAGATTAGTGGCCCAAGGTTATAACCAAGAGGAAGGAATTGATTTTGATGAGACTTATGCACCGATAGCTAGACTTGAATCTATTAGAATGCTTTTAGCTTTTGCTTGTTATAAAGATTTTAAATTCTATCAAATAGATGTCAAAAGTGCTTTTCTAAATGGTTTTATTTCAGAGGAGGTTTATGTGGCTCAACCTCCCGGTTTTGAACATGAAAATTTTCCAAACCATGTTTTCAAGCTTAGCAAAGCTCTTTATTGTTTAAAACAAACTCCTAGAGCTTAGTATTAAAGGCTACGTAGTTTTCTTTTGGAAAATGATTTTTCAAGAGGAAAATTTGACACCACTCTCTTTATAAAATCTAAGGAAAAGGACTTATTGTTGGTGCAAATTTATGTTCATGATATTATATTTGGTGCTAATAATGGATCCTTGTACGAAGAGTTTGCTTCTTGTATGAGTAAGGAGTTTGAAATGAGCATGATGGAGAACTCAACTTCTTCCTTGGATTGCAAATCAAACAAAGCAAGGATGGAATCTTTATCAACCAAGCCAAATACACTAAAGAGCTAATCAAGAGATTTGACATGAAAAAATAAATGCTTTTGACACTCCAATGAGCTCATCATTAAAGCTTGATAAAGATTAAAAGGGTAAGGATGTTGATATTAAGCGCTATCGAGGTATGATCGGATCACTCCTTTACCCTACCGCAAGTAGACCCGATATAATGTTTAGTGTATGTCTATGTGCTAGATTTCAAGCTTTCCCTAAGGAATCTCATTTGGTAGCCGTCAAGAGGATCCTTAGATATCTTAAGAGCACTCACGATTTAGAGTTATGTTTTCCTAGGAACACATCTTTCTTTGACCTAGTTGGTTACTCCGATGTCGACTATGCCGGTTGTAAAACCGAGCAGAAAAAGCACTAGTGGAGGTTGCCAATTCCTAAGACACTCACTTGTTTCTTAGAGTTCCAAAAAGCAAAACTCTATTGCACTCTCTGCTACCGAAGCCGAATATGTGGCGGTTAGTGCTTGTTGTGCACAAATTCTATGGATGAAACAAACTCTTTTGGATTTTGGACTCAAGTATGATCACATACCTATCTTATGCGATAACTCTAGTGCCATTGACTTGAGCAAAAATCTCATCCAACATTCACGCACCAAGTATATAGAAATCAAACACCATTTTATTCGTGATCATGTGCAAAAAGGTGATATCGTTCTCGACTTCATGGACACAAATCACCAAATAACATATATTTTCACTAAACCGTTAGATTCGAAAAGATTTTCCGCTCTTAGAAGAGAACTTGGCATGTCTTCACCTATGTGACTACATTAATATATATATATATATATATCTTGCACATTAACATGCAAGTTGCATTTTTCATCCTTGAGCATCATCTCATATGTTTATAGCATACTTTGGTTGATTTTTCTCTTTCCAAACTTTATTGGTTTTGTTGATATTTATTTGCTTTAAAATGATTTACACACACTTATACTGAAATATAGATAAACATATTCATTGCAGGACTGTTTGATTTTGTGTATTGAAGTCGACTGTATTGGTTAATACAGTTGACTGCATTGAGGAATGCAGTCGACTGTGTTACGGGGAAATGGCATAAATCGAGCCCAGATTTCATTTTTTCTCAGCACTCTTCTCTCTCTTTCTCTTCGAACTGAAGCTCTCATCTCTCATAGGACTCAATTTTTCTCCGATTGGCCTGAAATTGGTATGTAAATCCTCCTAAATCTTATTCTACTACATGATTTACATACTTTCTCTAATTGATTTCACCTACATTGTTAATAATCTATTAAAATTTGAATTGCCCACTTTGGGGAAATTTCTTCAAATCTACTTCAATTAAACATGTTACTATATGATTTAATGCTTAATTTATGTTTAGGGATGCTTATTACATGATCCTACATAGTTTAATTACATGCATTCATGCAAAATTCGTTTTTTCCCAATTTTTTTTATAAACTAGGGTTTTTTCAATTGTCAAAATTTCTTTAAATTGAGTGTGCAATTACATATTTTATCATTTGATTCATGCTTACATATGTCTATTGCTTGATTATACATGGTTAATTACCTTCAATTTGTCCAAAATTGGTTTTTCCCCAAATTGCATAATTAGGGTTTATTTTCTTAATTTTTTTATATATACCCTTAAAATCTTGCTCATCGTATTTCTCTTTTTAGAATTGTTAGACTATGGCAAGAGAGAAACGTGCACGTACTAGTTCGTCTCGTTCACGAGTTGCATCCGAGCCTGGGCCTATCGGGGTAGAATTTGATCAAAATCGATATCGAAATCGCGAAGCTGCCGATCGCTTTTCTGCGCAACTCTCTTCCCCTCTGACTCCAGGTTTGCGATTGGATACTCCATTCCCTTCAAGCATAGGTTTACTTAGACACCTTCAAGATTGTTATATAGATCGTCTCACTGATAGGAATGCTATTTTATATTATCCTGATGCTATCCGCCTATTTTATGCGAATTTGACTTGGAGCATTTCCATTGAGTCATGTACCCTCACATCCTATGTTTTTGGACGCCGCATTTCACTCTCACAGTCACGCCTAGCCACTCTTCTAGACCTCCCTGATAGTGGTTTCGCATTTTCGTTAGAAATGATCCCTGTCGCTGGTCAGTCACATTAGTTTGACCGACCTTTTACTATTGAGGAGTAGTTCGACACACTCTTCATTGTCGACCTTTTACTACGTGACCTACCACCTCTCTCTCGTCTGTTCCATCATATCATTGCTCATAACGTCATCCCTAGAACCGACGGTCTTTTACTCATCTCTTACTTAGACGTTCAGCTCTTGACTTTCTTTCGCTCAGGCACACTACTTAACCTCCCTCATCTCATCATGTTAAACATGATTAGGAGCTCCTCACATCCTGCCTTAGCTATACCTTATGGCCTCCTACTCACTCGCATTCTTGCTGCCTTTGACATACCTCTTCTGGGTGAGTATACTGAGGTTACTAGGCACATCGTACTAAACTGTTATACCCTTCATAGGAAGGGCCATTTAGATGATCGTGACCTCTTCTTGCCTGAGCTTGACATGGACGATGTCATTGTCGATGATGATGATAAGGATGAGGATGATGATGGTGATGATGATGCTGATGTTGATGCTGGGGGAGATGCCGGTGACGGGATTGATCGTGATCCACCTCTGTTGGTTATTCCGGGTACACATAAGGCGAGCACTTCTTTCGGTCCTTCTGCTTCCAGAGATGAGGCGATCCTAGCATGCCTAGACATGATGCAATAGCAGATGCATGCCGATTTTAGTCATATGGATCTTGCCCGCAGCCAGCTCAGTCGACGCCTTTCTCGTATGGAGGATCATTGTGGGATTTAGCATCCCGAGGAGGACATCTTTCATCCACCACCTCCACCATCAGGTCCTTAGGCATTAGGACATGATTTATGTTTTCTTTTATGCTTATCAGACTGTATTATGCATTTTAAAAAAAAACTTATCATGGATGCTACTCATAGTATTGCATTAGCACTTGTAATTCACGCTTATCTTGCTGCCTCAGGCTTATAATTTATGTGCTATTTTATTACATGTGCTTGGTACACCTTTTGATGGTTATTCAAGTACTTATGTTTTCTTATTTGAATGCCCTTGTTGGCTATATTGATTATCCATGGATGGATACATATGTTGATCACTTTTACACACACCCTTGATCTTTTTAAATGATGTCAAGAGGGGGAGAAAAATAGTGTTGATTCATACTTTTGTGGATTCGATATGAGCATATATTGCTTAAGATAGGGGGAGCTTATAGTCATGATTCTTCTTTTAACCCCTTATGGTTTATAATTGAGATTGTCATGCTTTTTTGCATTTATTATCTTATATATCTCATATTATTTGAATCAATGTTTGTCATCATTAAAAAGGAGGAGATTGTTAACCCTACGGCTATTCAACCTAGAATTATATTTGATTTTGATGATAACTAACATTAATGATTAAGTTGTCTTAACTTGCATTGAGTTGATAAAGCAATAGGTTCAATCTCATACTTATGCAAACGGACTATTAAACGAGCAAATTATTCAAAGACTCTCAACGGAACGCATCAAAGAAGGAATTTGTCGATTGAATTTTACAATGCTTTATTTCCGTTCTTTGTAACTAGACATAGAGAGATGATTGCATCGATGACTGTAACCTAGAACTTGCCCATAGGTTTCCCTTGCATGCATAAAAGTTTTTTATTCTTTAAAAACAAGGAAACTGCCTTCTCATAAATGCAGTCAACTGCAAGTTGGGCAGTGAAGTATTACAGTCGACTGCATTCCAATGCAGTCGACTCCAATACTTCCAGTGGCCTATTACACTCGACTGTAAGTTTGGAAATTTTGAATTTTCAACGGCTACTTTGGGATTACAGTAGACTGTAATGGCACATTGTAGTCGACTGCATTTACCGTTTGGCGCATTTAATGCTCCACCTAGCTCCAAACGGTCATATTCATTCCCAACCCTATAAATACTCATCTTGGGCATACTTTTGATTCATCAATTGCATTCAAAGCTCTCTTATCTTTTATATTCTCAAATATCAAAGCAATTGTTCAATCTCTCTTGGTTTTCATTATTTTCTCATCCATTTCAAGAGAGCATTTATTGTGAGCTTACATTTGAGAGATATACACTTCCATAAGTCATCATACACTCATCTATCTTGCTCTAGAGCTTAAACTTGTACACAATCTACTTCTTGAGAGTGAATCTTTGTACACAATTTTTTGTCTAAAGTTTCTTGTATCAAAGTTTGGGGTTGTCAAGTTTTGGAGCTTTGAGATTGTCAAAGCTTGTTCTTGATGTGGGCATAGCATCAAGGGATTGTAAGAGCTTCGATCTTGACCCGTAAGAAAGATCATACTAGTGGATTCTAGGGTCTTTCAAAGGACTTCCTTGAACGGTGGACGTAGGCTTGAGGGTATTTCAAGCCGAACCATCTAAATCTCAAGCGTCAAGTGTCTCTAAACTCTTATCTCTTTATATTATTATTTTATACTTGTGTTGAGATTGGTTAGTTTGCTTATTTGAGATATTGTGTTTGAGGTTTGTTATTTGAAGCTTTTCTAGTGTTATTCATAGCTTCTCTAAAATTTGAAGTAATTACTTGTTATTTTTTAAAGTACTCTTAAAATCCTATTCATCCCCCCTCTAGGGTTATCTTTTTGGTTTCAAAATTGATAGTGAGTTTGCTATCGAATGCAAACACTTCGAAACATATATTGAAGGGATGAACAATCATGAACTTTTTGAGAACGAAAAGAGGGTTTTGTGACATCTAAGTCGGTTTTGCTTGAAATTAAGTAGTTTGCACTATACGAAGTTCCTATTGAGATATGGTTCCAAATTCAAGAATTGAGTTTTTCTTAAGTTCTCCATGGAAGCGTAGTACCCTAGTATCAAAGCTTTCTCTCTTATCCTATTTCCATTGTCATTTCTTGGGCATTTACCGTATGGCCAAAATATGAGAATTTTATAGTGAAATTTAGATAGGAGTTGTAGATATTTCATACAGTTACTTTTTCGGGACTCGTTAAAAAAGGCCTAGGATATGCCAATATATTTTATAGAAGCATATCTTGGTGTAATTTCCATACAAATGCAAACAATTAGTACTACCTAATTATGTTCATTGAGATGTGTCTTAATATCCTTACCACCCGATTAAAAGCGACCAATTTAGTTATTGACTCAGTTAAGCCTTAAATAAGGAGGTCAAAGAGGAATCATCCATCCATTTAAATACGAACCAAACATAACACGCCCACCCATTTTGTCACTCCTACTATATGAAGATACTAAAAAATAGAAATGAAGTGCTCGTTAATTCATAGAACGATGGAGAGCGTAAAAAACCACATAAGGGTTAATATCCCTGACGAGATGGCAACTTTTCAATACTCAAATTCAAAAGTCAAATGAATATGTAAGTAGGATCCTCATCTTTGTTTGAATCGCTAGTGATGTAACTTGTAAATATGTAGAAAATGTTGCATGACTCAGAATCAAATGATTCAAGCTATTGAAGAAGGTTAGATATATTGTAAAATAACCGTTTGTCTTTCTTTAGCTTTGCTTCTATCATATGGGTTCATGACCTGGCGATCCAAGTATAAAAAACTTGCGTTATAGCGACTTCGCTACAAATTCTTTATCGTAATATGCTATCAATCAAAGCGACATAACATCTGATCAGTGAAGAGTACGGCTGACGAGACAAACTCCGGCACAGAGTCACAGAGTGCACATAAGCGAGGCAAAGATCACTACACCACCAGCAGCACACTTCACACAAACCTGGATATTATGATATTTATTATTCCTTATGTGTGACTTGAAGGACCGAAAGCGACCAATAGAAGCACAGCTTGGACCAGCTAGATAGACTCCAGACCATCTGATTACAACTGGGCAGCGGCATCATTTTGGACAAAGGTTGGTCTTTAGACTCGGTGCCAGAACAAAAAGTAACTCCATTCCATAGAGATGGCTTTCCAACATAATAAAGATCAACTTTTTCGCAACAAGAAGACATTACTTTTGTAAAAGTCCTCTGTTTCATTGAATTCTCTTCTCTCACTCCCATACCAAATTCTGGGATGAACTTATTGCCATTTAAGCAACGAATTAAAAATAACCCTCTCTAACGTGCCCAAAACAAAGAAAGAAAGAAAGAAAGAAAAAGAAAGAGAAAAAGTCCATGCAATCGATCACGAGTGGGCTTACTTTTTTTAACAATATATTTATTTCGATCATATTTTTTCATTGGAATATTTAGAAAATCAAAAAGAAAAAAGTTCGGGAGGGGGTACTTTATTTTATTTTATTTATTTGTTTGACATTTCAAAATGCGACGCTTGATGAGGTGAATGCCATTGAGCCGCCAAATTTTGAATCGGACAACCGTAACGAGGGGGGGAGGGGGACAGAGTGCAGTTTCGTAAATTTCCATAGCGGGAGCAGTTATCAGTAATAGAAAAAACGTCGGCAAAAGAAAGCGCGTGACGGGAGAAATGGGAAAGCGAAGACGCGGGTTGATGAAGTAAAAGGGTCACATGTCACAGAGTCAACGCGTCTCCTTCTTCGCCATCTTTCTACGCAGAAAATCTCTCCATCCATCCGCACTTATATCCAGTTCAAGATCACCCAGTGGAACGGAGGCCGGAGAAGTATCATGACCGGAGGCAGAGAAATTCTTCACAAGATGAAGGTTAGATACCCTTAATTTGATTGCTCTTATAAGGCTATTACTTTTCTAGGTAACAACAATGAGTAAAGTTCCTCGGTTTCCTTGAGATTTTCTCCTTGACTCCTTGCTGGATTCCTAGGGTTGATTCAGTATATGTGAACATGGAATTTGTTCGCTGTTGTTTCCCTAGATTGACTTGCCAATCATACGTGTGTAATCCGTAATTATTATTTGAGTTCAATTCAACTTCTAAATGTAGTAAACCTATCTTGTGAAAAACAGAGGGAGTTCAGATTTTCTCGGGTAAAAAGAGTGTAAAAATATAGTCACTTGCACTGCTAATGACTAAGTACCTAATTTTTACAAAAATTGATCATATGGAAACAAAATATTCGTTCATGAATGTTCAGTTGCGTTATAATTCCAAAACCTGTTTGATTAAAAATCGATGTGAGTGGAAGTGTCGTCTGAGTTCTAAAACATGTTTCATATCGAGTACTCTCTTGGGGAGTTGGATGTAAGGATGGTCGCAGTATAGTGGGCAGAGTTGATGTAGGCAGCCTTATCTCCACTTTTTTTGAGAGATTATTTTTTTTGTTTCGAACCCCATGACCTCTAATTTAAAACGAGGTGTGCATCTAACTGCAGTAGTGCACTAATTCACCTACGTGGCACTCCAAAACGGACCCCAATCGCTGGTTAGCGACTGGGTGCAAAACTGCAGATAATTTACGAACCGAGTTAATGGAAGTCGCGATCTCACTTGGCCAACCCATAAGTCAGTTCATACGATTGAAATGTCACCACATGGAACCTTTGTGTGCCAGCATTTCGTAAGCTGCCTGTGTTTTGATTTCCTTAAGAAAAGACGTCTTTATGAAAAAAAACCATTCCGGTAAGAAGAATTTCGGAGTAGCTCTGCAAGTTATAATAGTTAATCACCATGGGTGCCCTCAAGGCGCTCCCACACACATGATTTTTGCAAAACCACTCGCTTTTGCATGGCGAACTGGTCATTTAGCTGTTAGATATGAAACTAAGGCAGAAAAGAACAAGGAAAAGGAACTTTAGGTTACCGCTTATTAAACCTTTAGCTGTTAGGAAGGTAACCGAACAATATATACCATATCATGCTTTGACACCTACTCACGTATGAGCCAATGAGTGCACATGTAGAGGCAAACAAAAGGTGCAAAGCTAGGGTAGAACATAGAAAAATAAACTGCTCATGAGAGCAGAACAGACATAAAGGGGAGGGAGCTGCAAGCAGGAAGACTTGGTTGGCCCTGACAATGGATTATCATGCTTTACCATAGAAAACAAAAACCTGATGAGGACTGAGGTGAGGGATAATAAACCCATGCATGCAAAGGAAATATCTTGTGGCTTGTAAGAAAGCTCTGCACACTTAGATCCTGGAAACAGAAGAACTATCAGGGCTTTAGAGGGGATGGTAAGTGTAAATTATTTATAATGGAGTCTATTCTGCACTTAGAAATATGGGGTATAGAGTTTGAACCCCTTAACAGGCAAAATATTGCCCAGGCCCCAAGGAGATACTCGTGATTCATGAACATGCATTGGTAGACATTAGCCCCTCCTTTAGAAGATGTACCTGAGTCAGATAGCAAGTCCCATGTAGCTGCCTCCCCACCTCCCCACTTGCGCTTGCATGCGCATGGATGACAGGTAGATTCATGCCTGCTGTTGGGAAGGATCTGTTAAATTCGTTCAGTTGGATTGGGTGGTTTTTAATAAGGCAGTGAGATGTACCTTACCCGCAATTGTTGTTTCACTCTATGTTACATGGACTTGGTACGAGTGTCCGGGTCAGATACGTGTCCAAGTATCGGATTCCCGTCTAATTTTTAAAGTACAAGACACAGGGACACGGCAAAATATTCATATCTATTATTAGTTCTTAGTTATTTCTAAGGTAAAATGGTGTTATCTGTGATGCACGTGGTTTTACTTGAGAACTTGTTTCATCTCAAAGCCAAAAGAATTAAAAGAAACATTATAAGATAGTGTTGATAATACCATACCCTATGAGATTTGTTGAACTTATATCCCCTACCCATGTCCAAGTGTCGAGTGTCCGACACAGGTACTCACGCGTTTTGAAGAGTCCATGTAACATAGGTTTCACATCATTTTTTTTGGGACTTTTGTTGCTTGCCACATGAATCAAAACCCACGAGTTTAGAGCGTTACAACATTCATAAAGTCTTGAAATGATTTATGTTCTGTTGAAGTTGAGCTGTATGGAATTTGCCTACCCAACGCTTTTGGAAGTACGTGGTGCTTAGTTGCTTCTGGTGCTTGAAAGAAGTGATGCTTTACAATATTCAAGGAGATTGAGGGAGGAGTAAGGGAAGATGGTTTGCTATACATGCCTTCGAAAGCATACCGTTTCTGATGTCTTACATTGGGGCAGCCCTTTACAATCCAAAATTCCGGAGATTGAGGGAGTGAGAGAAGATGGTTGCAATCAGAAAAAACCTGGGGGTTGGGAGAAAATCGGTTTGATGATTTTGATTTTAACATGAGCACATGTCACTTCAAGTGCCCGTGGGTGCAGTGGTGCACATTTAGCTAAAGAGCTGTTGGTTAGCCATTCCAATGACATTAAGTGATAATATATCGATTTGATCTCCTAAGCACGTAAATTCACTCTGTCAAGCTTTGTGCCTCGGTCTCCAACAACATCATTAGCATCTAAAATGGGCCTTAGAAGTACATCCTTTTATAATGAGATTGAAGGAAAGTCCACTTAAAAGAACATTGAAGGGAATCCTTGTACAGAACTTTGAACTCAGAATTTCTGAATTTTATTCATAGCAACTTGAACTTGCAGAAGAGTATCTGCTCTACAAGCAAGAAATTGAATTCCAGCAGTGGTATAACTTTTGGACCTGAAGTTTTGTATGGTTCACTCCTCGAGGTAACATTATCCTGATGTATTTCCTTGAGTGTGGACCTTATAATGAACTCTCAGGGAACTATGAAAATATCAGTACTACTCACAAGTATGGTGATCATAATACGTCCATGTGATTTTCTTCCTTTAACATAACCATGGCAACGCTATTTTTGTTCCCTTGTGCACTTGGCGACCTTCCTGTCAAACCGTCTGGGGTTTAGATATTTATATATCCCACTTGTACAAATAGTTCTGGCCTATGAAGTACCGGTGCGGCAGTCTAGGGGAAGCACCGGCACCGGATGCGCGTCGGGTGCGGGTGCGCGCTGGGTGCGGCATGGATGCGCACTGGGTGCGTGTCCGAAACTTTTTCTTTTTCAATTTATTTTTTGGATCTTGGGTGCGGCTCGGATACGCACCCAGGGATTTTTGGCAGAGAGTAGAAGAAGAAAGAAAGAGAAGGAGGAGAAGAGAAGGAGGAGGAGAGAAGAAACAACCTGCGCCGGAGCGGCAAGGGTCTTCCGGCGATCGCGAGGTTCTTCCGGCGATCGGCGAGGGTCTTCCGGCAATCGGCGAGGGTCTTCCGGCTATACTGCCCCTCCTTGCCCAGATCTGAGAGCTGTGACGGCTAACAGGGATAAACTTATAAGGTAGGGTTTTTTCTGAAGTTTCTCTTTATTATGTTTGACTCCCCCACTTTGTTAACAATCTTTTAAAATGGCCCCAAACTTTTAAAAATATAACAGAACTTCTACAAACTTTGTCATAATTGATTATGCACTTTCAATATTTCTAAAGCATCCCTCAAAATTAACAAAATACCTTATTGTTAGTCTAAAATAGCATTATTTTTCTTACATATAAATAATATATATTAATAAATTTTTGCCGTATCCCCGCCGCACCCGTATCCTATTTTTTGAAAAAATGACGTATCCGCGTATCCGCACCCGTATCGCATCCGCACCCGCACCGGAATCCGTGCTTCTTAGGTTCTGGCGTATGCAGAAATACTGTTTGTTTGAAGGCCAGAGAGAAAATTGATAGCAGTTTGCTGCTTCTTGCACTTAATATGCAGATGAGGGTTCGACTTACATCCCGTAGTGTCTCGTGCTTTGGAGATTGTACAAATAGTTCTGGCGTATGCAGAAATACTGTTTGTTTGAAGGCCAGAGAGAAAATTGATAGCAGTTTGCTGCTTCTTGCACTTAATATGCAGATGAGGGTTCGACTTACATCCCGTAGTGTCTCGTGCTTTGGAGACAACAACAAACAACGAGACACTTTACAATCCACCACAAATTACTCTTAGCAATTTCCACGACCTCTTTTAAATGCATTGGACACTTGGGACACTACTTGGAACATCAGTATTTGTGTTTTTTTTTTAAACCAGTAATGAATGCCTCAACCAATTTCTGTGGCTGGTAGATCCTACTCTGTGACCATGGATCAATAATTCGGCTATTTGTTTTGTTGATCATTGCTTTTAATAATGCTTTCAGGAAAAAGCTTGCTTTAGTATATCCACTCCACTAACTCCAGACTCGGGTAAAGGCAAGAATAGAGTATCAAGGCATATCACACATGGCTTTCACCTTGTCGAAGGAAAATCAAACCATGCCATGGAAGATTGCTTAGTTTCAAAATTTGAAGAATTAGACAACAATGAGTTGGGTTTATTTGCTATATATGATGGGCATATGGGACATGATGTTGCAAAGTACCTGCAGTCGTACCTATTTGACAATATACTGAAGGAGGTATAGATGTTACACCTGGCTCAATTGAAGTTTATTTTCATGGAAATTACCCATATGTTTACTTGTTCATGCACTTAGGGAGTCTTCAATTGTCTTCATTTTTCTGTTGAACTCTTCCAGCCGAATTATCTTCTCACCCCTTTGATTTGAGAAGTTACTCGGGGAAGTTTCTTTTTGCCATGGATTAACTACCTTTTTATGCAGCATGACTTTTGGATCAACACGGAGAGTGCCATAAAGAGAGCTTATCATTCTACTGATAAGGATATACTGGAACAATCATTTCATTTGGGAAAAGGAGGCTCAACTGCAGTTACGGCAATACTGATCAATGGCGAGAAGCTTGTTGTTGCAAATGTGGGAGATTCGCGGGCTGTAATATGCAAAAAGGGTTTGGCCAAACAGCTATCAGTTGATCATGAGCCAAGCAAGGAAAAGAAGTTGATTGAGAGCAAGGGTGGCTTTGTATCAAACCTTCCAGGCAAGTCATAGTTTAATCTACACCGTAATAAGATCCAAGATGGACGGGAGGAAGTGAGAGAGGGTCCACTTTTGTTGTCCTCTACCAGTGCTCAGGATCTGCTTATGAGGGGATCTTCATGAAAGGAGAAACATTTTGGCAGTTTTGAATTTATTTATATTCATGAAAGTGCATAGGTCAGTATTAGTAACCTGACCATTCGCCGAGAGTTGGCAATCCATACGACTTTATATGTCTTGGCCAACTGAGTTTCTGCAATCTGCATAATTTTGAGGTCCTTGAGAACCATTATTGCAGGCTAAAGTCAATACTTTGCGTTGCTGCTGGACCAACTTAATTGTAATGAAAGCTCACTGTTGTTGACATTCTCTGATGTGAATGCTTTTACATGCTAGATATAGTTCACGTTATTCGCATCTTGGATGCAAGTTGTCGTTATTAGTTTGGTTACAAATAGATTCTTAAGTTAAAGTAGAGATCATATTAACAAATCAGATGTCATTTTTTCACTTAACCAGATGGTTTGTGATTCTAACAGGTGATGTCCCTCGAGTTGATGGCCAGCTGGCAGTAGCTAGGGCGTTTGGTGACAAGAGTTTGAAGAGACATCTTAGTTCAGAACCAGATGTTTTAGTGGAGGTGATAGATGATGATGCAGAGTTCATCATCTTGGCAAGTGATGGGTTATGGAAGGTTGGTGTTTTCTTGTCTAGATGTTACCTTGTTTTCAAAGTAGCAAGAAGTGAACGTCGAGATTTTTGTTTTGGTCATGTTGGCCATGGTGAATAAATATATTTGTAATGATCTCCTGAGCAGGTGATGTCAAATCAAGAAGCAGCGGATTCTATCAAAAACATAAAGGATGCTCAGGCAGCTGCAAAGCATTTGGCGCAGGCGGCTCAATCTAGAAAAAGCAGGGATGATATATCCTGTATAGTAGTAAGGTTCTAGTGGTCCTTTTCCTTGCAAAAGAGCAAGCTCTTTTTTATTCTAAAGATAAGTGTATTCTGCCGACTTGCTTGTGTGTAAGTTCAGCATAGTTTGTTTGTTTCATTTGCTAGGTACCGGAATTATTTCCCTTCTCATGACACTTTGTGTAGATAATATGATCAATTGTAGATCGGATATGTGCAAGTGGTGTGGGCATCTGGAACAAATTTGTGAATTTAGCACGACAGTGAACAACATTTTCATCTGTCCTTTCACGGTCTTAAACAGTGCAGTAAGTGTACATTTTTATATTTGCTGCTGGACTCCTCCGTGGAGTACGTATCTGATTAGTTTCTCTTTGGACACCACAAGACCTTGGTTTGACGATCTTGGCAGCCCATGTTTGTGTGAGAAAGTAGGAAGAATACATCCATTTGCTCAATATCTTGCCGTTGTGGCTCGCCAGTCATGAATATATCAACAAGTCCTCTATCATCGTTACTATGTTAGTAGATGTTTTTGACCTGGCAAACCACCCAGGTCTAGTCAAATTTGATACTCACCCCACCCACAGATCAGAAGGAAGACATGCAAAGAAATGGGAGCCACGTTATTGTTGAGCTAAGGGGTTCTTTTAGTTGCTTAGTATGTATCGTAAGTGTGTCGTGCTACTCGTGCAGTGCTTCGAGCTAGTTGCATTGATCAATTAGGCAGGAATTCTTAGGAATTCGTAATCAATGCAAGTCCTTTGCTCCATGTAACTTGTATTGAGGGATATAGGAATCATGCAAAAGCTGCAAGGTAGGGCCAAAATTCTGTAATTTCATCCTTTAGGTGTAACTAGATTCAACATCCTAATGAGGCTACCAAGGATGGATCACACTGACAGTTTATGATCATCTCTGTTCCTGCCGTTTATGTAATGGTCCGAGTTGTCATCGACTCATTCTGTGAGCACCCGGTAACTACGCAACGGGTCTAATGTGTAATACCATAGGATAAGGGCATTTTGCAGACCCTGTCATCACCAAGACACCTGAAAGATTTATAGAGAAAAAGGCTTGGAGGGCCTCATTTAGAGTTTTTCTCTTATTAATACTGTTTTAAGACTTAATTACCAATATACTCCATTTTGAAACTTATTTACCTGCATGAGTAAATTTTAAATATGTATTAATTAAAAAAAAACTCGCCTCATTTAGATTTAGGTCATTTAGATATAGGAATATAGCTGACCGTAAGTGTGAGAACGTCCCTAATCCCTGGGAAGCGTGCCTGACAAGCAAACTTCTCAGAAGCTGCTTTCTCTCTGTTGTATTGAGATGGATGTGGACTTCATCTCCGAAGTTCAGGACTTCATCTAGCTGTTAATCCTGTTGTTCAAGAACTATGCTCCGTAGTCCGTATTGACTCTACAACTATGAGATGGTTTTCTTGTAGCCTTTATGCAACCTCCATTATTTTTAACCATTTCGATTGCTATTGCTAATTTTTGTTCTCCATAATACGAGTACAAATGAAATACTATCATATACGCCTGTCTTAGTGCACCATAAAACAAAATGGAAAGGGGGGGAAGAAAGTACGTTGTCAAGTGTTGACTATGTAAGTTATTTCTACAACACTATTCGTTCTTCCCACAAATTTTAGTTTCTTCGCCTTCTTTCTAGGATAAGTTCATATGGTTAATTTGTTAAAAAAATCGTTATTTGCTTCCCCATACCTCCTAAGGAAATCTTGAATCAATCAATGTCGTACGACCCAAACTAATTTTTTTTAGCTAGATAATGTGTTACTGTTGTCTTAGTGGGCCATTGTTATTTTGTTAATTACTGGTGCAAGATATATTAGTGAGTGATATGTCAATTATATGTCTAGGGCCTGCAATAGAAGGATATAAGGGATTACCAAGTCTAATCAATTGTGAGATGCAGAGAGACGAAAGTGTAAGGAGTATCTGGTATAGGGATAAGAGGTAAGAAAGTATTCTCGCAACATATTCTTGGGGTAAATACTCTTTGTCCCTCTATACTATAAGCCGAGATCAATATGACCCTCTCTTCTTTAAAACGCTGCACTTACTTCTACTCCTCGAAAGTTGGTAAATTTGAACGGCATATCAAGTTCCTTTGAAATGCCAAAACTACCCCTTAAGTTTTTTCTACAAAAATTTTAAACCCCTGCCATTTTCTAACCTTTTCTGAGCTACCCCCTCCCGACACCCATTCCACACACCCACACCTGCACACACGTTCACCCCCCACCCGTACCCCCACCAGACCACCTCCCAGATCCCACACCACGTAGGCAACTAAAACCAACACTGCTACAAACTCTCTCTTTCTCTCCCCCCCCCAACACACAGTTGCATACATTACCAATCACTCACCCCCTTCCTAACACACTCACCATCACACACGCACACAGAAAACACACATAGTCGCCCCCTTCCCCCATCTGTACCCAGCCACCTTCCATCACTGCACACACCACGTCCCCCAATATTCCCGCCTCTCATTCACCCCTCAACCCTCCCGTCTTCAACGCAGGGCCTGCCCCAGTGACCCATAAACGCAACATATACAAACAACGCAGCCTACACCCGCACTAACACAGGACCACGAACCCACCCTTTACCACCACACCACCCTCGCTACACACAACCCATCACCCTCACAATAGGGACAGACCCAACACATCAACAGACACGTTCCTTCCCCATAATTGTACACACACGGCGCACACCCGTAGTCTCCCTTCTCCCCTACACACCCACAACCACACACACGCATGACACGCTCACCTGCACATATTACCCATCACTCACCATATTACCCATCACCCCCCTGTTAGTGTTTTTTCAAAATATAGTGTCAAAGTTGGTTCATTTTCTTTGTCAAAATGATGAAAGGAAGATGAAGAGGCAAAGAGGGAGGAATCCCACATAGAAGGGAATTGGAAAAGTAAGTGGGTATATAATAAAGAACTCCACTTACTTTAATACTTATGTGGTATGCTAAGGTGTATGCATGTGCATCGAGTATGGTGCGAAGCACCATACGAGGAACGATCGCACGCGCGCGCGCGCGTGGCAGTGGGCTGTGAGGCGCAATGTGGCGCTTTGATGGCGCACTTTGCACTTCGCACGTGCGCATCATCGCGATTAGAGGCCTGAGTGGTTACACTTGCACTGGTTCGGGTTATGCCCGAACGGTTGCACCTGTTAGGCAGTTGGGTGGTTCCAGTTCGGGCCAGACCCACCTGTTGAGAGCTGGTTAGTTACCAGTCCAGATCTGGACCGTTAATCTTAACGGTTTCTAATCCGACGGTCCAGATTGCCTGGGTGCATGATGAAAGGGTATGACCCTTGATTAGCAACCACTAGTGCTTTAAATAGAGCACAATGGTCCGAAAATCTGACCATATATAGATAAGCCTCTACTCTCTTCTCCTTTCGGCAGATCTTTTACAATAAGAAATTTCTGCAGAATTTCTTAGTTGTAAACCCGTTATCCAGTATTTCATACACTTTTCTGTGGAGTGAATATCGTGTGTGCAAACGCTATTCACTAGTGCGCTTCGTTATATCTTGGAGGGTATTTGCCTGTAACCCGCTGCACACCAATTTTAGGTGGGGGCAAATATAAACTTAAGGAGAGCGTTTTACAACGTGTCCCGAAGCCGATCCTCTTTCAGTCACAAAGCCATCTCATAATAATCCAACACCCCCCCTGCCAACACCCCCCCCGCCAACACCACACATACACAGGAACAACCTCACTCCCTATCCCAAAACACACAAATAGTTTCCCCCTCCCCCTCCCCCCCCAACCCCACCCTGCACCCACATGCACACCAACCCACCTACACCCCTCATCCTCATCACTCTACATGTGGGTATTGGTGTGTGTGTGTGTGTGTGTGTGTTCAGTATGTATGGTTATGAATGTGTCTTTGTGTGTGTTTTTAGCGTCATTGTACGTGTTCAGTGTGTATGTGTGCAGTGTGTATGTGTGTGCGTGTGTGGTGGTAAGTGATGGGGAGAGGGAGGTGTGTTGCTGCGTGTGTGTAAATGGGTAGGTGGGTGTGTGTAGGTATTGGTGTATGTTTATGCGTGTTCAGTATGTGTGGGTATGGGTGTGTATTTTTCAATGTAATGTGTGTTTCAGTGTGTGTACGTGTAGTGTGTGTACGTGTTGTGCCCTGTGTGTGTGTGTGGGTATGTTGTGCGTGCGCATGTGGTGGCAGGTGATGGGGAGGGGGTTACATCGTGTTTAGCAGAGGGGGGTATGATGTTTGTGTATGTTCAGTATGTGTACGTGTTGGTGTGTGTTTTTCATTACGATTGTGTGTGTTCAATGTTTGTGCGTACAGAGTGTGTGTGCGCGCGCGCGCATGTGTGTTAGAGAGAGAGAGAGGGCCGGGAGGGCCGGGCATGGGGGTTACTGCGTTTGTGTGTCTGTGTGTTTGTATGTGATAAGGGTATTTGCGCCTTTAAAAATGGCAAATAATTTTTGCCCAAAAAGTGTGTTAACCTGGACGAAAACCATCCAATTTATCCACTTTTGAGGAGTAGGGGTAGGTTTAGTGCGATTTTTTAAGGAATAAGGGGCCATCGGCCTATAGTACAGGGGGTATAAAGTGCATTTACCCCTATATTCTTCATTGCCTCCTTCAAGCTTGTGACCTATTATCTTCCACAGAGCTATAGTGATCCTAGTGGACGTTGTGGCATTAGTATCCTAGAGTTCCTATATATGGTTTTGGAAAATTATCCAAGATGCTCTTTTTATTATTGGGACTTAGGCTATTGAACTTTTACTAATATTCTAAATTGAAGTAGGACAGACCTTAATAAAGGGTTCTTAAGGCTGTCTTATTATCAAAGAAGGTGGGCTAAGGATTATTTTAATCATGTCTGAGATTGAGAAACATCTTTTTTTTTTGTATTTTTGAATAACAAATGAAACAAGAAAAACAAATAGTAATAAATGGGAACACCTTATAGTATATGGTCTGAAAAACTGATATTCCCAAATTATATGAGAAGTAAGCATACCCTTTTAATGTTCCTCAAATCATGCAAGTTATGGAATGTGGTTGATGAAGACCACATGGTAGCTTGTTAAAGAGAGTTCAACAAAAGAAAGAAGAAAAGGCACTCACGTAATGCAGAAGGCCGTCAGTCAAGAGATTTTAATGCGCATCGAAGATTCAAGATCTTCCAATTATGTTTGTCAAATGATCAATGTCATTTGGTAGATGTGACTTCCTACCCACCAAGTATTGGGTGCAAAGCAGCGAGAGGAAGATGAGGACACAAAAAAAGATAATGAACATCTTGAGGACAAAACTCGAATGAAGGATGAAAAACAATTTCACACTATTAGGGATGGCAATTAGATCTGTACCTGGCAGATAACAGAGCGGGTTATTTTGACTTAAACCGGGTTATGAGGCTATGGTAATTTTTTTTTAAATCCGCAGCAGTTTAGAGACGGGTATGGTATTCTGCAGGTTTATGAGGCTATGGTGAATTCTTTTTAAATCAGCAGCAGGTTAGGGGCGGGTATGGTATTCTGTCAAACATGCCCCCGTATCCGACCCGCCCTGTAATCCATACTCGCCCCGTTACACTTACCCTATGCACTAGCCAATCTTTGCCATCCATCGATAAATATATAGTCACAAATCCTAAAATTATATAATCTTCTCTTCTCTCCGCCAACCTACCACCCTGCTCCTTTATTCTTCCTTTTCCCCACACCATCCGTGTCCACCACCTCGGTGACCACCGTCCACCTCGGTGTCCACCATCCACCATCACATATTAATTAGCTTATCTAGTCTTTATTTGATCAAAAATTTGGTTTGATTTCTGTCTGGTTTGCAGAGGTTTATAGATTGGCATTGACTGGCTTCTACTGGTTAAGGAAGGTTAGGTATAAGTGTATTTATGGGAGCAAATGAGGTCAGCTCTGTGTAAGGACATGGAGCACTGATCGTTGCAAACATTACATCTTGGTCGGAGCTCCTCGTATTTTTTGAGAATTTTTTGTATGATAGGAAATCACTGATTGCATTTTTTTTGGGACAAATACCTATTGCATTTTACAAGGATCGTTTTTCATCTTTTCTGCTTGTATTGTTTTTGAGCTTTTTCTCTAGATTGCAATGAAACTTCCTTTACCGAAGAAAATGTATATGTTGTACAATAGAGAATAAGTAAAAGAAGATAGGACCAAGAAATGCCAAAGAGTTAACAGGTATTGGGATCAACACCAACAGGGGGCTGATCGAGGTAGGGATGGTTTTTCTAAACTAACTTAGGATCGGTTATGGTATGCATTTACATGACGTGGTGGCGGGGCGGGGTTTTAATGCAGCCGGGGTCGGTACGTATTTTATGAGATCCCCATCCAACCCGCCCCATTGTCATTTTCTACACACTATTGGAGCCAAGAAAATAGAGTAGACAACGGATGAAAAAAATTTCAAAGCTTTTGAAACAGATGAGAATGAAAGCTAAGCGATCGATCTACTTTACTATAAAATAGTACTAATGAAGTACCACTAAAAGTCGATACATGGAAAAGAGCAATTTCAAAATATAAGAAGATTGAGAAAGAAGCAATTGAAGAAAGAGAGGAGAATGACAATACAAATGGTAATGATAATGCTCGAATCAAAGAAAAGAGGATGAGAACATTGATAAAGAGATAAATTCATAGACCAAGACGTGAACAACTTAAAATGTGTTTAGGTTGATTCCATTATATGAACTCACAAAATACGAAGAGAAAATTTGTAGTTACTTTTCCATGCTCGACAAGGATGAAGTTTTGAAAACGAACCTTAATGAGTCATTTTTCACGCCCAATAAAAAAGTGATTTTGTAAAAAAAAAAAAATTAAGAAAATGGACGAGATCAAGTATTCACACAAGCTAACATGAATATGATCCACATGCGACACACTTTGAAAGGAATGACACAAAGAATATTGTTGTTGTTGACGGAATCGAAAATGAAGAAAAAATTTGGCGCTTACAAGGTCCCCCAATGATGAAGAATGCATGAAGTCATCAATGAAGTTTAAAGGGGGTAATGGAATATATAGGTGACTCTTTTTGTTTTAGCAATATGATGTTTTAGTGTTGTATTAGTGGGTCATCGTTACTGTATTTGTTACTAGTATTTATTAGTAGTGCATATCTTACGAGTACGTCTTACAAGTGTAGTAGTGTTATGCACTAATGGAAGTGTGTTGGCTTTTTAACTTGACTTGCTCAGTTGTTAAGATGAAAGCCATAAAAAGCTACCAGCTATGGTTCTCAGTTACAGTGTTGAGCTTATTTGCTACTACAATAGTGATTCCACAAACTTGTGGTTTCCGCATATAAGTTGTAGGTTCAACAATGTATGGGTCATTTTGATATCTCCTCTTGTTGTTTGAGATTATGTCTAATCCAATTTGAAAACATATAAGTGGAAATTGAGTGGAGTACAGCCTGCAACCAACCACCATATAGTCTCATTGGGATGAATCATCCAGCCTATGAAGTAGTAATTGGTTATTAATCTTTGGAATTCAGTTGAAGTCCGTGAGAGACGAATAATCAAGCTCGCCGCAAACCACAAGTTTCATAGACGAAATCGAGTGCTTATGGACTATCCTTATGGTGTGTTAGTAATTAAGATCTACGTTATTTTTTTCTCTCTAGAAACTATAAATTAGTAAAGGGAACTGCTCTAGTTGCTTGTTTCACACTTTCCTGACTTGGCCGCTAATTGACTACAATGATAGGTGTTGGTATTCGGATCTAGCCCGGCACGCCCATGTCAAGTCCAACCCATGACCCAAAAAGTCACAAAGGACTTGGAGTTGGTTAATGATATAAACCCCAAAAGAGTATAGCAGGCCTTAAGATTTATTTCTTAATAATATCTCTTTGTGAGATAATATAAGGGAGATGACTCTTGGTTGAAAAAGGTGATGGAAAAAATCCAGACCTTCTCCATTCTTCTCTGCACCTAGCTAAATTGAGAGAAAAGACTTTTGGACGGTATAAATATGGATCGGACTCGCGTACTCTAATCCAACATGGAGCATCTACTTGTGATGTTCGTTAGCACGTTAAATAGCGACGAGATCTTGGGGATTGCCATGTAGGTGATTTTTCGCTCTTATATAGTATACGTGTTCACGCACATACCTATTTTAATTTGTCTAAAATTTCTTCATTGGTATCAAAGCTCATTAAGCTATTTTCGTGTTTATAACATGTTCCACAATGCCATGATTAACATGCTAAGATTGTACATTTGTTCTATTATCTAAAAGTTATTTTTTATTTAAATAACCTCTTAATGGCATATTACATGTTGTTTAAAATTCATTGGATTGGTTTCATATTTGTTATTGCATATTCATAGTAGATTGTATCTACAAATTTTGAGCATCACCCGGAATTGTAAATCAAAAGATATTTCAAATTGTAGTTTGAAATCCAAAATCTTTGGTCCAAAACTTGTTTTAGCTCGATTCGGTTTACAAATTTTGGTTGCCACCATTGAAATATACTCTGGAGCAACTTCCTAATGATATAAAATTCGTCGAAAATATATTTGAATTCAGTTAGATATGGATTTTACAAAATCGAGGTTCTTTTGGTCGTCTCCAAAAATGAGTGGAGGAAGATGAAAAGTGGGTCCTTTCCCTACTCTCCTTTCTATTTGTTGGTGAGCCAAAGAGTGCTTAAACGAGACCGAAGTTCAGATTTTAAGTTCACTATCATTTTTAAAGTTATGAAGCTTAGAAAACTGCACCATCGTGTCGCCAACTACTGCCTGGAAGGCAGCGCGTGAAAACCGTGCGCCGCTGCTGGCATGTGAGCTTTGGTTTCTTGCCAAAAAAGAAGGGTTAATTACAAAACTGTCCCCTGTGGTTTACATATTTTTGCACTTTTCCCCTCGTGTTTACAACTTTTGCAATAATGTCCCTCGAGGATGACAAACCATTGCAAATAGCTCCAAAAATGAACGGCCGTTCAAATTCTGCCGTTAAGACCCCACGTTCACAGCACACCCGGTTTTCTCATGGGTATATCGGTCATTTGCCTACCCCATGTTCCCTCCAAAAGTGACTCACTCCTATTTCCCTCCAAAATCTATGTCCCGCTTCAGTATTTCTTCAGGGGTTTTAAGAAAGGAGAGAGAGACTTCAGTGGAGGAGAGAGAGAGAGAGAGATTTCAAAGAACCCATCTGATGGCTCATATATACTGTCAGTGTGGTCAGAGAGCCGTGGCTAAGACTTCGTGGACAGATCTAAATCCCGGCCGAAGATTTTAAACTTGCAGCAACCAGGTGAGTTTTGTGTTTAACTCATTTTCTTCTTCAATTTCGTGAGCTGAATGAACAATCTCCTTGTTCTCACAGGTTAGTAGGTGTGGGTTTTTTTCTTGGCGTGACCCTCCAATTACGATTAACAGGTCAAAGGAGAGATTTTGGAAGATTGTTGCAATTATTAGTTAGGTGTTGCTTCTACTGATTGTGATTGCATTATTGTCTGATTTTGGCGACGGGATAGAGGAATTGAGCAACATTGAAGGCAAAGATGTGGGCAACAACTTGTAGAAATTGCTAGGGATGTGCTGAATTAGGGAATTAGGGCTTTTTGTAATGTTTTGAGCTGTAGAATGTACTGAATTAGGGATTGCCCTAAAAAAGTTATCATCCCCTGTTTCCAAGCTGTGTACTCAAGCAATGTAATGAAGATAATTCCAATTTGATGTTTTTGCATTTCTGTTCCCTGTACTTTTAATGTTAATGGCAAGTGTCCCCCGTACTTTTCACATACCGAGCAAAAATGTCCCATGTGTATTGCAATTATGTTCCCTGTCATTTACAATAGTAGACAAAAGTGTCCCCTGTGGTTTACTTTTTCAGGACAAATGTGTCCCCCATACTTTGTTACATGTTGACAAACCTGTACCTAAATACTCAAATGAACCTGTCCTTAAACACTGCATTGTGCTGTATTCCAATTGCAATATAGCACAATGAAATTGCATCATCTCACTTGCAGATTCATCGCATTTGCATCATCACAAGTGCTAAAATATCTCTTTCATGTAAGATTCACAACCAAATCTCAAGACAAGTAATCAAGTTACATTACATCCAACATACAGACTCACAACCAATGGTTTTGTCATCAATCTTCCAATTAAATTACTTCCAACACATAAACAATATCATCCTTCCCAATTCTAATTATAGCCAACATCCAAAAACATGTACACTGGCACTATCTTATAGTGTATGTACTAGGCTTCCAAAAACTAGCCACCTACAAATTTATCTACTGTTCTCCAAAAACCATCCAACCTTCCTATACTTTGAACAAAAACTAACAGTGAGTTCCCTACATTCACAAAACTAAGCTACACTGACATTCTATCACTTTTGCTTTCCCTTGCTCTTTGCACCAGCAGGTGCTTGTCCTTCACCTTGACTTCTTGCAGCTGTTCTTGATCTTGTGCTTATATGTCCTCTTGTCGGATTTGGGCCACCCTTGTCTTTTGACTTCTCCTTCTCTTGGCTTGGACCTCCCTTGGTAGTCTTCTCTTTCCCTCTGCTCTTGCCACCTTGGCTTTGGCCACTACCAACAGCTGAAGTTGGTGGTGGCTCTACCATGCTTGGTATAGGCCATGATGGTCTTTGGGCTGATGTTGCCTGTGGAGTTGGCATAAACCCTGCTGGTATCTGCTCTGTAACAACTGAGCTTTGTGGAGCACCTTGGCTTGGTTGAGATGCAGTTTGTTGCCTTCTTGTCTGCAAAAAGACATTTTCAGTAAAAACATCTATTTATAAATACAATTCAATTATATAACTCTGTTATTTACATACCGGTAACTTTTGCCTTCTTGGGGTTCTGCCCCCCCTTGTTGCCATATCTCCCTGTTGTGGGGCTCTGCCTTGCTCAGTTGCATTATCTCCCTGTTGTGAGACTCTGCCTTGCTCAGTTGGCATGTTTCCCTGTTAGAGAGGTTATAATACATTAATCTCAAACATAAATAACAACTAGGCCAACTAAATAAAATTAACATGTACTCACTGAAGAAGTATTTCGTCTGCTGCTCTGACATTTCCTCCTGTTGTGCCCAAGCTGATGGCATATGCTGCATCTAGTTGTTGTTCCTTTCCTTGACATCTTGCAAGTGCCTGTGTTATCCTCAGCTTCATATTTGCCTCTTTTCCTCAGTTTCTTAGGTCTGCCACTTGGCATTCTATAAGTGGGGGGTAGAATGAAGGGTAAATTACTTTTAGGCCACATACTTGGACCATTCATTGGGTTAATGATTGGTGCATAAGCCTTCTTGTATGTGTCAATACTGTAGCACTCATGGATGAAATTCTCTGCTACCAGGTTCTTGTGCCAAATGCATGCAATGGCATGGGGACAGGGAATCTCATTCAAGTCCCACCTCCTACATGAACATGTGTACTGCTTGAGATCCACAGTGAACTGCTCCCCCCATGGACATGCTACCTAAAACCTCAACTCCCCTGAGTGTGATGGTATCCCTTCCCCAGCATACACCTTCAATCTTTCAGTTATCCTCTCTATTGTAGGACAAATCTCACCATTCCATTCCTCAGGTTGTTCCCTAGAAATTCTCATCCTTGCCATCAAGGTATTTCTTATTGTTTCAAGACAAGTAATGACCAATTTATCCCTTGCTTCCTTTATCATTGCATTGAAGCTCTCACAATAATTGTTCAAAAGAACATCACATTTAACATTTGTACTAAAATGTGACCTAGACCACTCTGTAGGTGGCTTATCATTAAGCCAGGCCACTGCCTCCTTGTCTATGTCAGCCATCTTTTGCATTCTGTGCTCCCATCTCACCACATTGGTTGCCTTGGCTGTAGTAAATAGAGCATCTCTCAAAGCAATCCCAGTAAACCCTGCTGCCTTGAAGTTTGCATGCAAGGGCATGACACTAAACCTGTGCTTAGTATGTGGATACAATGACTCTATGCTCCCAACCAACCTCTTTTGTTTGTCAGACAAAAATGTCCAACTCAAACTGTCTTCTATCTCTAAGTCATCACCCAACAACTGTACAAACCAACCCTAAGAGTCTCTATTTTCCGCCTCCACAATAGCATATGCCACTGGATACATCTAGTTATTGGGATCAATGTCCACTGCAGTCAAGAGCTGACCACCAGTGGGACCTTTCAAAAAGCACCCATCTAGCCCTATCAATCTCCTACACCCAGCTTTGAACCCTTCCTTCAATGCACCAAGGCATATATAAATCCTTTGAAACCTGTACTCACCCTGTCCTATGCCCCCTGGTTCATACTGTAGATCCACAGTGGTGCCAGGATTACTTCTCTTAAGTTCATCAATGTAAGAGTTCAATTGCCCAAACTGTTCTATTATATTGCCCTCAACCATCATTGATGCCTTCCTCTTGCTTCTATAAACTATCCAAAGTGGCACATCTAGTTGGTGATCACTCATCAATGTATTTCTCAAAGTACCAACCCTCATATTAGGATTTAATTTGAAATCTTTACTATATCTAGCAACTAGCCAAGTACTAGTCACATGTTTATTCTTGTGCACCTTGGTACATGTGTGCTGGGTTACTGCAGTCTTTACAACCAAATCAACCTCATTGTCTCCTTGCATCTTAGACACATACACCTGCCATTGACACCCTTCTGAAGCACATCTAGCCCTAACTCTCCCTGATTCATTCTTGGGGAAGACTACTGGTTTTCCTTCCAAAATAGAATGTTGCCTAACAGCTTCCTTGAAAACCTTGTTGTCTTTAAACACCATACCAACCTTGAACTCAGGTTTTCTCATGTGTGATTTAGGGTTAAATTCCCCAGTTAGTTTCTTGTTTCTTGCATTGTCAATTTCTCCCTCAGAATCTGATGGTGGATGTTCATGCCACTCAGCAGAGTCATATTCTTTCTCTTCAAAATTTGGACCCATTTGTCCCTTACCCTTGCTTCTACTACCAACTCCATGTTCTACTACATTCATGTCAACATTCTTCTCATACAATCTATCATCCTCATTGGCTTCATAGTCACTATCAAACAAATTTGAGCAGTATGATTCATCATCGGAATCAGTGTCAAAATCACTACACCTTGGCCCCTCAGAAGCACCACCACCTGGCCCCTCATTAGCACTAGAAGCATTACCCCTTGGCCCCTCAGAAGCACCACCACTTGGCCTCTTATTAGCACCAGTAGCACTACCCCTTGGCCCCTCATAAGCACCACCACTTGGCCCCTCATTAGCACCAGTAGCACTACCCCTTGGCCCCTCAGTAGCACTGACCCTTGCTGCCCTAGTCCTTTGGTGTATGGTTCTACTGCCCTCAGTACCCATTCTTGCCCTACTGCTCTGGTTTATGTTTTCCTCCACCCCAGTGCCCACATTTACTGATGCTTGTGTACCAAGCCCATCATCACCAGCATTGCTTGGACCTTCTAGACTTAGCCTAAACCTTGAACCACCTCTCACCCCTTGTGTACTTGTTGTCCCCTATTTTCTTAAGCTCCAAACAGGCACAATAGTCCATTTAGGCATATTTCCTCCTACATTGCCTACATCACAAGCTCTTCAATAACCACACAAGAGCCCACAGTTTCTTTAAGCCCTAACTGAGTGGAAATTGATTCCAACATCTCATCCTTTGACAAACTTTCCAAATATATTTCTACTTGGCCCTGTGAATTTATGCAGTCTTTCAATGCCAAAATGTCTGAGTCTACAGTCATCTGCACTAGTCCATTGTCAAGGCTTAACCCAGGCTTCTTATAGTAATAGTTCATAAATCCTACAACTCCTACACTCTCTGCCATGTTATCAATCTCAATCAAACTTAATATGTCAAGGTCATAGTAATCAAAGTAGTCTATTTTGCAAGGGGTGTAAACCTTGTGTGACATGTTCTTAAATTGCCCCCTATACTGCACTTTTATGGTTAAAAGAGAAGAATGAGGATCTAAAAACACACAAACAAACCAAACATGCACAATCCTAAATTAACTACTGCATAAAACATAAACTAATAAAAGCTTTAACTTCAAAAATAGTATTCTATCAATAAACAAAACGCACGAACAAACAACAACACTTTAAGAAACAAAATTAAATAATTAGAACTGGAATTATAAAATGATTTGCACATGTGAGAGACATTAGTTAATTATATACTTAAAAGTCAAACCTTAGTTTAATCAAACAGGGACAAAATATGGGTTTCAGTAGCACTGATCATAAATGGTCTGTGCGACGTCGCTTTGTCGGGGTTCCCAATCCATTTTCACTCATCAATCTCCCACACGCGATCTTCTTCGTCCAAGAATTTTGATTTGCAGGTAGTGATCGCACGATCGCACGACCGTTCTCTCTGTTTTCCCGCTACTCTCTGTTTCTCTCTCCTCAGCTCTGGCAACGGTTAGGTTTTTTGATTTTGTGATAACCGAGGGAACATGGGGTAGGCAAATGATCGATATACCCATGAGGGGGTCTTAACGGCTGAATTTGAACGGTCGTTCGTTTTTGGAGCTGTTTACAATGGTTTTGTCAACTTCGAAGGACATTATTGCAAAAGTTATAAACACGAGGGGCAAAGTGCAAAAAGATATAAACCACAGGGACAGTTTTGTAATTAACCCAAAAAAGAAAGAGGAGATATGATGATGGTGCGTGTAGGCACGTTGGGAGGGGCTGTGGGCGAGGCTACCTTAGGGGGCACGTGGTCCTTGGTGGGACAATTTTCTTTCAAATTCTAACTTTTGGTTTCACAGATATACTCTCTGATATTTTTAAAAATGTTTTCAGAATTTTTTTTTGGTGTTTAATGAACTCAAAAATTATTTTTTGTTAGAGAGTATTTTTAGTTTCTCAAAAAAATTGTGGTTTCAGTTTGCCTTTCTATTTACCATTGGGGGTAATATCTTGGGTTATTTAAATCTCATTTTCTTTGGTTTTCAATTTATCGCGATTTAATAATTCCAAAAATGATGAGAAAAACAAGAAAATGCCTGAAAGTTTGCTTGTTGGCTGTAGAATATTTTCTTTGATATGATATAATGATCATGGCATTCCTTGATAAAATTTGGCATGCTTAGTACATTTTGTTAAAGTAAATGGCTTAGCCATCATTCTTTTGACTAAAATGTTTGATTTTACTTCGTTTGGAAATGCATACATGTCTAGTTGATTGAATGATATTGTTTCACGCATGCCATAGATGTCTAATTGAGCGGGGGTTATTTTTATGCATGTAGCGCATATCGTACACATGTTTATAACCGTAGAGCTCTTGGCCAGATGCTTGTTTCCTTCGACGGAGAACGATGCGTAAACTTCCTAACAAGCCTTTTGTGAGCATGCTTATGGGTGGTGGTCAAAGGATTGATAATTAAAGTTCATAAGCTTATATGCGCTCTCCAACGGGATAGAGATCAAGGTAAACCTTTGTTTTCCAATTTAGTTAGTGCAACACCTTCAATTTATTTTGTGTAGTCTCATGTCCATGACAACCGTTGCTATAGATTTATAACAACCCTCTAAGCCGGAGGTCTCATGTCCAGTGTTGGCATAGGCAAAATTTTCACACCAAAATATGAGCGGCGAAATTTAGCGCCCAAACACGTGCTATACCGACAGTTTAATTGTTTTAGGCAACGCCATGACCGCCAGGATAGAATATGCTTCGTTATATCTCATTTTTCTTCCTTTTTTTCTTTCTCTTTATGTTTTCTTGCTTTAAAAATAGCACTTAGGTTCGTCCTCTCTCTTCTCCTTCCTCTTTCCCTTAGTCAAATAGATTGTAGAAGGTATGTTAATGACATAACATTTGATGTATTATATTATGAAAGCCTTGTAAGGGAGTGTGCTTTTGTATCTGCTTGAACGGAACATGTTTTACCTCCCGGATGAGCATAAATATCAATAGGGGTTTAAAGTTGTGGACCCTGTCGTCTTTTTATTTTTATGGGATTCAAAATTTAAGGAAGTCAAACACAATAAAGTTAGCTTAATGTCACGGACCGATTGGAAGGAAGCTGATTTTTGGAGGTTACGCCATGCGGACGCTCATTAGGAGCTTACGGGACGTTTAGTGGACGCTTACTTAGCAATTAGAGGGCAAAGCTTCCGGAAGGTTCAAGACTTCTCTACAATGTTCTTTCTTGTACATGTGTGAATATTCTAGAGCAGTGATGGTAACTCTAGAAGGGTAGAAGAGTATTCTAGAAGTAGTCTAGAATATTAGAGAAGCTTGTAAATAGTCTAGAGAATTCTAGATAGGGAATACTATCCGTAGGATTGCATGTAATCTCCACCGTCCGTTGAGGAGGTGGAGTAGTATATAAGGCCAAGGCCTCATTTGGCCAAGGCATCCAAGACATCCTTGTATTCGAGTAATATAGGCTTTCTCCAAGTAGTGTATTGGGAATTCTTTCCCCAACCTCTTGTGTTCCGCTGCATATTTGTTTCCAACTTCGCCCAGCTCTACAGTTAGGCTGACTTAGCGAGCAAGCGGGGGCTTGATCTAGCTAAGTGCCGCACGGTTTCGACTTAGAGAAGTTCGTTCCGTGACATTAAGCATATGTGGCTTAATGTGATTCCGAGCATCGCAAAGTTTTCTTATGCATTATGTTTTGTTATCATTATTTTTTTATGATTTTAGATGGCAAAAATAAGTTAATAAAAAATTGTGCTAGTTTTATTTGTGCACTATTTTTGTTACGAAAGCTAAGCTATGATGCACCCTCGTGATTGAACTGAGTCGGTTTACTTACTCCTTAACATTTTTTCTCCATATAAGTTTGTTCAAAACTTTTATGCATATGATTGCTCGATCTCTCTTTATTAGATTAAAAGATTTAGTTGAGTATATCATGCATTCTTGTTACTAATCGAGTATATAAAAGGATAAGATGGTGTCTGGGATAGATTTTGAGATGGTTAAACCTGTTTTAATCTCAATTAAACTAGGTACGTGGGTGTTTGGCAAAAAGATTAAGAGGTTTATTCTGCCTCAAAAAGTTAAAAATTGATTAAATTCATAATTATGAAAGTTGAGGATTGTGACATAATTACTTTTTTCATAATCATGAAAGTTGGGTATGCTAATATGGTTTACATGTCATAATCATGTTCACCCTAAGGGGAAATAGTCCATTTTAGACTTGATTCCATCAATTATTGCCTATATACTTGATAGTGGGTTGCTTCTGTAAATCTTACTTTTAGGTTGTCCGAATGAATCAAAGCGACGTTAGGGTTACTAAATATATTTCGGTTCTAACTAGTTTGCTTGGGCACTAATGTTACACCCCTCATATTACAATGCTTATATATAATAAAAAAATGAATGAGAAGAAAAGAAAAGATAATATAATTAGAGAGTTTGGGGACGTAATGGGTATTTTGAAATTGTAATTGTTTTACGAATATAAGTATATACCTTTTAAGACTTCTGATTTCGTACGTACAATATTTTCATAGAAATACAACAAAATTCAAAAAAATCTCCAAAAATTCCGTAGGGAGAGACCTTAGAAGATCACTCTGAGGTAAGAATCTCAATTCAATTATTGAATTGAGATTTGTAGTAGGAACCCTATGAATTTTATTTATTGTTAGAACCTAATTGAAATAATTGGGTATGTTAAATTTTAGGGCTTTTGATACTATTGGATTAAGATGATCAAAATTTTGAGTTTAATCGTACAATTAGAGGTAAAAATTTACTGTTTTTGATGTTCAAATCGGCGTTAGACCAATTAACATTTAATTAAATTATTCACCCTACCTATTATTAGCGTTTGATTGTAGGGTTCGATGCAGAGCGTCAGACTTTCTTTATGAGGCCTCGATTTCTGTGCTTTCAAATCTGTCGGCTGGCTTTTGATGAGATTTTTTTTTCTTTTTCTCTCTTGAGCCGCAATATCCAAGCCTGTTTTGACTTCGTGATACGTGCCATTGAATTCTTAGAATTCTGTTGGTTTTTCAATCTCCTGTTAATACTTACTCTAACATTCCATTAGTCTTTGACCGTGACGTCCTTTTCAATTCTAATTTCAGTTGTTTTCTTGTATTGGTTTCTAAAACTTATTTGTCCTATGTGAATGACTTAGTTTAATTTATTGCTCTTGGTGAATCTAGAAACTTTACAGCTAATGACTATACCTAATTAATTAAACTATTGTCAATTCTTTGGACATGTATACTACTTTCTTGGTTTAAATTCCTTTGACTTTTGCTTCATGCATGAAATATTTGTTGATATATGACCAAGATAATTCTTATTATACTTGGACAGTCACATAATCGTCAGCCTCCTCCTTAGTTAGTACCGTGGTTCATCGTCAGTCTTGAGCTTACTCCTTTTATTGTGGTTCATCATAAGTTGTGGTTGATCTCACATGCCAACATATCTTATATCTGTGGTGTGATCTTATTTGACTCCTGGGTGGCACCATTTGGCGTGAGCACCTAGCCGCTAAATGGGTGTAGGCATTAGTAAACCTTTCTTTTTGAGAAAATCTGTTGGTGTCTAGCCTACTTATTATTGGATATCATAAAAGGTTTATTGTGTTGAGCCATGTCACAGTATTTGTGACAACCTGTTTCTGATTTACCCACGTAGATTAGAACGCGGGCTAGCTCGGTGGGATGAACTAGAGATCGCGATCTTATTTTCTAAACCCGGTTTCACGTGTCAGTGATGATATGTGGTACCTTATTCTGAATGACTCTCTAGTGTCTGTCTCTGTATAATGATATCTTTTTGACATTTTGAAATTCTGTCTTTGTACGAAAATATATTTTGACACTTTAAAATTATGTCTCGTATCTGTTCCATTAAAATTTTGTACCTCTGAAATTTCGTTCTTCAGACATTTTCTTTCTATCCCTTTAGTTGGTCCGTTGAGCGACCTTACTGGACATTTGACTCACTTCCTTATTATTTTTTTTTCTCAGGTGTCAGTAAAAGGGGACTGGATTGCAGGGCTAGTTGTACGATTTAGAGCTAGTAATTTTATATCAGAGCCAGTATTAGTAGTTTAGTTTTGCATTCAGTTGGGTTATTTTTATAACTTACAATAGGAGGACCTATGTGGATTTGGAATTTATTTTGGAACTCCGTGTCAGAGTAATTTGGATTATATAAATACTTTAGGCCGCTATGGCATTTATTGATGTATCTTTGAGATTGATTAGTAGATGCTCTGAATGACCACTTGGGAGACTTTTTGATAATTTAAGATTTTCTGACTCTGTTTAAATAAATATTAATGCTCCAAAAATTCGGGGCGTTACAACTAACTTTTGCTTGCAAACGGCTATAAAGTCACACCGGTGGATGTGATTATGACCAGCTGGCATGAGTGAGCCTTTGGTAGGTGTGTTTGCTACATAGGTAGCTATAGGGGGCTGTGGGATGTATGTTTGGGTTCCTGGTGAGGCCGTGCGAAAAGGGTTAATTTTAAGGTTAGGGTTTAGTCCTCCCCTTTCCCTCTAACTCAGTGTCCTTTCTGGTTTAGTTTGTTGTATGTGGTTGGTTTAGTTTTTAGGAGCGGGTGTAATTTTAGGCTAGTATTTTGTCATCCCCTATCCCCCAACTTAGTGCTTGTGTTAGTGTGTTTGAGTTTGTTTGGTGGTGGCGGCGAGTTCCCGCTGTCTCGTGTGGCGGCGTGATTGGGTAAAGCAACCTCCTTTATTAGAACCCCCTAATTGGGTAAAGCAACCCTAAATTAAATTAATTGAACCCTAAATTGAATGCTCCAATTCAGCTGAACCCTAATTGAACTAATAGAATCCCATAATTGAACCCTAAATTGAAGTAATTAATCCTAATTAAATCCTAAATTGAATGCCTTAATCGAATTGAACCCTAATTTAAACTAATTGAACCCTAAATTGAATGGCCTAATCCAACCGAACCCTAAATTGAACTTATTCAACCCCTTAATTGAATCCTAAATTAAATGCCCCAATTCAACCGACCACTAAATTGAAGTAATTGAACCCTAAATTGAATGCCCTAATCTAATCGAACTCTAAATTAAACTAATTGAACCCCTAATTGAACCTAAATTGAATGTCTTAATCCAATTGAACCCTCTATTAAACTAATTAAACCCCCTAATTGAACCCTAAATTGAATGCTCCAACAACCGAAACCTAAACTGAACTAATAGAACCCTATAATTGAACCCTAAATTGAAGTAATTGAACCCCCTAATTGACCCCTAAACTAATTGCCCTAATCGAATCGAACCCCAGATTGAAATAATTCAAGCGCATCAGATATGTGCATTTCAAACAATTTTTTTTCCATTTGAACATTGATCATTTGTTTGATAATTTTAGGTTGTTAATTGTGCATTTGAGAATTGTGATTATTGATCGATGATTTTAGGTTGTTAATTGATGATTTTAGATTGTTAATTGTGCATTGAGCATTTGAGATATTGAGATTGTTAACGGAGGATGAGACCCAATTGGATTGAATGTGTGATTTTTATTGCATTAAGCATTTGAGGATTGAGAATTGAGATTGTTGACGGAGGATGGGACCCAATTGCATTGAATGTGTGATTTTTATTAATTTTTATTACATTGAGCATTTGAGAATTAAGATTGTTGATGGAGGATAGGACCCAATTGGATTGAGATCCCCGTTAGGTAGCATAGACACGGATACCGCGTCCGATTAACGCCGACACCAAAACAACATATTTTAGCTTTATACTTGTGGACACCTCTTCAATGGGTGTCCGACAATTAAAAAATAAATCAATGTCTTCGAACACCGCTGAGAGGTGTCGGACAAGTGTCCGGATGTGTCGATGTGTCGGTAGGTCACGGACACCCCGTCCGATCGACACCGAAAAATGCCACATTTTGGCTTTATCCTTGTGGACACCTCTTCAAGGGGTGTCTGACACCTCTTTAAGGGGTGACGGACACGGTGTCTAGCATTTAAAAAATAAATCAATGACTTCGGACGTGTCTGGAGGTGTCGGACACGTGTCGGTAGGTGTCGAACACGTGTCCGGAGGTATCCGACACGTTTTCAGAGGTGTCCAACACGTTTCCGGATGTGTCCGTAGGTCACGAACACTGCGTCCGATCGACACCGACACCGAAATGTCACATTTTGGCTTTATACTTGTGGACACGTTTTCAAGGGGTGTCCGACACCTCTTCAAGGGGTGACGGACTCGGTGTCCGACATTTAAAAAAATAAATCAATGACTTTGGACGTGTCCGAAGGTGTCGAAAACGTGTCCAGAGGTGTCGGACACGTTTTCGGAGGTGTCGAACACATTTTCTGATGTGTCGATGAGGTGTCGAGGTGTCGGTAGGTCACGGACACCGCGTCCGATCGACACCGACACCGAAATGTAACATTCTTTGCTTTATACTTGTGGACACCTCTTCAAGGGGTGTCCGACACCTCTTCAAAGGATGATGGACACTGTGTCCGGCATTTAAAAAATAAATCAACGTCTTCGGACGTGTCTAGAGGTGTCGGACACCATACTGACATCCTCTATGAGGTATTGGGAATTGAGATTGTTGACGGTGCATTGAGAATTTGATAATTGAGATTGTTGACGGAGGATGAGACCCAATTGGATTGAGATATCAGTGAGTTAGTTGAATGGTTGGTTGTTGAATTTAGGTTAATTAAGTTAATGCGACATTTTTAACACCCCTTAGAATCTCATTGTGGCTCCAGCATTGGCTATAATTAGCCCTAACTAGTCCCGATTAACCCTAATTAGCTTTAACGAGCCTAATTAGTTTTAATTAACCCTAAAACCTCAATGAAAATTAAATTAGCTGTAATTACCTTAAATTGATCCTAATTAACACCAATCAGTCCAAATTAAACCCTAATTAGCCCTAATTATTCATATCTTGTAGACCTATGATTAGATAAATTAAACTCTAAACCCTAACTAAACTCTAATTACGTGCCTAATTAGTCGTAATTAAGCCAAATAACCCAATTAAGCCTAATTAGCCCTGATTAGGACTAATCAACAGTACTCCGCACAATTAAACCCTAATTAGCTCAAAATAATACTATTTAGTCCTAATCAACCCTAATTAGCTATAATTAGTCCAAGGTAATCCTCATTTACATTAATTAGACCTAACATAATCTAATTAAGCCTAATTAGCCCTAATTAGGACTAATCAACATGACTTCGCACCATAGAATCTTGTTATTAGCTCAAAATAACCCTAATTACTCCTAATCAACGCTAATTAGCTATAATTAGCGTAAGGTAATCCTTATTAACACTAATTAGCCCAGAGATGGTTCAATTACTCGTTGCTTATAAACCCTGCATTCTTTATATTCGTTGTTGTTTTACGAAGTCTATTGGCAATGAGATGGTTCAACTCGTTGCCAACGAATTCTATTTAAAGTGGAATTGGTAACATATGCAGGGATCTTTCTACAGTTTTGATATTTCGGAAAGATTCTTGCATATATTATCAATTTCTGAACACATGTAGGCATAAAAATCCTTAGTTCTCGTTCAAAGGTACTCGTTACAAAGTAATGCTTTGTAATGAGCCTTTGGATGTCCAGTTTGGACAATTTGGAAAAATTACGTGTTTATAAAACAGTGTTTCAACTCATACTCTGTGTTCTATGTCGTGGATATTTGGTACACGTCCTCACGTGTTTCTCCGAGTGCATACAGATCTGGTATTCTAACATCTTTCAAACCTTGCCTTGCAAGGTTTGATGAATGTTATAATACCTAATCGATGTCATGTACTTGAAGAAATACGGGGAGGTGCTGCCGAATTTTTTGAAGACATAGGACTAAGCATGAATTCTTTACTGTTTTATAAATATGTGCTTTTCTGAATGGGATAGGACCACTACCTATTAGAGAATGGAGGAAAAATATAGAGACATGTTGTCATTTTCATGCATTTATATTTACATCGACCCTGCCTAATGATTGGTCATAATTGAAGGTGGTATATAGTACGTTATCTCAGTCGTCATGTCGGTCGATCGAAGTTGGATGAAAAGGAAGAATGCTAACGATTTTGAGGATTACGTTGAAGAATTTCTAGACTTCGCTTACGCTCATCCTGCACATGTTGACTTTGATAAGATCAAGTGTCCGTGTGTTAGATGTGAGTTGTTGCATTTGAGAAAAAGAATTGAAGTAAAATGGCGTCTTCGTTGGTACGGTTTTATGGATAGATACACAAGGTGGACGTAGCACGGGAAAACGATAGTATTGTCGTCCAACCCGGCTAGTCAAACTGAATTTAGGGAGGAGGCACGATATGATTACCGAGATATGGATACTGGGCATGCTAATGTTGACTGGGGTAATGACGGTGGTGAGGACATTGCCCAACCACCGAACAAGGGGGCTCATCAGTTTTATGAGTTATTAAGAGCTGCGGAAGAGCCGCTGTAGGATGGAGCTCCGAAACACACACGGCTGTCTGCAGTTAGTAGGTTATTACAGTTAAAATTAGACCATGGGCTGAGTGAGAAAGGTTTTAACGAGTTTGTTACCTTGATCAAAGAAATTCTGCCCAAAAGTGAAAAGCTACCGCCGTCGTACTATGACGCGAAGAAGATGATGAGGAAACTTGGGTTGAACTATGAGTGGATAGATGCATGCAATAACAATTGTGTATTATTCTGGAAAGAGAATAAGGATTTGTCACGGTGTCTAGTATGTGATCATTTGAGGTACAAACCGGATAAAAGGAAAGAAGAAAAACATTGCATGGAAGATATTGTGATATTTTTTGGTCACACCACGACTTCAGAGAATGTACTACTCCTCCAATATGGCTGAACATATGGGGGCTCACTGTGAGACTCGTAGCAACGATACTGATGTGCTGACACACCCAGCTGATGGAGAGGCGTGGAAGGAGTTTGACTGCAGGCATCCAGTCTTTGCTCAAGAAGTTCAGAATGTTAGACTTGGTCTGGCAACCGATGGGTTCAACCCTTTCGGTCAGTCTACCACGCCTTAATCCTGTTGGCCTGTTATTATTGTCTCGTACAACCTTCCACCAGGCATGTGCATGAAGAAGCCGTACATATTCTTGTCGTTGCTTATTTTGGGGCTGAAGAGTCCCGACAAGGACATAGATATGTATTTAAGGCCGTTGATTGATGAGTTAAAACAGTTATGGAATCATGGAGTCGAAGCATATGATGCATCCCTTAAACATAATATTTCAGATGAGGGCAGCTTTGATGTGGACTATACATGATTTTCCCGCATTGGAAATAACGTGTGGCTGGAGCACACATGGGAAGCTAGCATGCCCTGCTTGTATGGGCTTGAACCCCGGTCATACTTTAAAGCACGGCGGAAAGCCCTCGTGGTTCGGATGTCACAGTAAGCTTTTACCACCGGGCCATTAGTTTCATAGGTAGAAGGATAAATTTGACAGAACAATCGACCGTGAGGTTGTCACACTAGACTACCCATCTGGTGAAGAAGTGCCCTCACACCTGAAGGCACTTGATATTGACATACCACACGGCAAGGATGTGCCAGATCAGAAGATTCTAGGGTACGAGAAAGATCATAACTAGAGAAAATTTTGTATCTTCTGGGAGTTAGCCTAGTGGAGGATGCTCGTTATCCGAAATAACATGGATGTGATGCATATTGAGAAGAAAATTTTTGATAACGTGTTCAATACAGTGATGAATGTCAAGGGAAATCGAAAGATCACCTTAAAGAGAGAAGGGATCTACAACAGTTGGGTGTACGCCGTGAATTGTATCCTCGGACAGTCAGTGGGAGGACGATACTTCTGAAAGCACCTTACTATCTAGACAAGAAACAAGTGGAGAAGGTCTATTAGTGGGTTAAGAATTTGAAGCTTTCGAATGGGTTTGCGTTCAACATATCTCGTTGTTACGATGTATCGGAATGCAAGTTTCAAGGGATGAAGAGTTACGACTGCCACGTATTCGTGGAGAGATTCATTCCTATTGCCTTTCGGGGATTGTTGCCACGGGTTGTTTGCGAGAGTTTGACTGAATTATCTCATTTCTTTCGAGATATATGTTCTTCTATGATCCGGGTGAGTAACATGGAAGTGCTTGAGAAGAACATTATGGTGACGATTTGCAAGCTGGAGAAAATCTTCCCACCTTCATTCTTTGATTCAATGGAGCATCTGCCTGTTCACTTGGCATATGAAGCTAAGATGGGTGGACCCATGCAATATCGGTGGATGTATCCCTTCGAGAGTTAATCTTTAAATTGTTACAGTTATTCGTTTACACTTAACGCGACACCTCTTATCATTGATATTCCACCTAACTCGATTTACTAAACTTTTAGGTTCATGTTCCATTTAAAGAAAAAAGTCCACAATAAGGCTCGGGTTGAGGGCTCAATTGCGAAAGCTTACGTAATGAAAGAACTCGTAAACTTTTGTAGTCAATATTTCGGACCTGATGTTGATACAAGGTTAAATCAACTAGGCCAAAATGACCCCGGATCAAGCACAAATTTGGAAGGACAATTGTCAATATTCAAACAGTCAGGTAGTCCGTTCGGCCGAACGTATACTCGATGGCTAACGGATGAAGAGTACAGTGCTGCAACAATATATACCCTTCAAAATTATGATGAAGTTTCGGCATTCATTGGGTAAGTTAAAGTCTTAATTTACTTACATTGCTGTACATAATAGAAACTGTGTGATAAGCGAGTCAACTATATTGGTTTGCAGTGAGTTCGATGCGGAATCTTTAATCACTGATCCCGCTGGACTTGAATCTCATCAGAAATCACAATTTGTACAGTGGTTCAAAAGGCGTGTAAGATTGTTTAACGAAATTATATTATGTGTAATATACAGTTTTGTGGCCAATTATTATACTGATTTATCCTTAATTTTTATTGTCATCTACAATAGGTTCAGTCAATGGATAGACTAGTGGCCTCTTGCTTGAAATTACTAGCTGAAGGCTCTAACAAACAAACATTCTGTCATGGAGGCTATATCATCAACGAATTTAGGTTTAATGTAAAAGATGATGACCGAACAAAACAAATCCAAAACAGTGGAATCTTGGTCAACGGCAACTGTTATGCCGAGAATTGCATGGACTATTAGGGAGAGCTAGATGAGATTGTTGTGCTAACATATTTGGGTTCCCAAAACCGCCTGGTAATGTTCAAGTGTATGTGGTTCGATGTCCCATGCAGTAGAGGAATCCGTGTTAGCTCTCAAAGGATTGTAGATGTCAATGTCAAGTCAAGACTTGCATCAGACGAGCCCTTTGTGTTTGCTAGTCAAGCTGTACAAGTCTTTTACGCAGAGGACGTCGCTAATCCCAAATCTCATTGGTATACAATTATCAAGTCTAAGAAATTGCCTGTGACATATGACAGTGAGCTAGACTCCTTTCAAGCCGACCAACCACCTGTCTTGTTCCCTGTTGAGGTCAACATCGAGGAGGACGATCTTCCTCTTCCAACAACATTTCATGTAGGAGAATAAGTCGTAGATGATGACGCAGAAGATGTGGAAAGTGTTGGATATTATGTGACTGAGTCTACTGATGAAGATGATGAATTAGAAGATGAAGAGGACGACGAGTCCCAAGAAGAAGAGGACGACGAGGAAAGTGATGAAGATGATGATGATTCTCAAACTCAAAATGATTGACTTGTAATGTTGTAACATCACAGAAAAAATGTAGTAACATTTTAGAACTTGGTTCATATTGATGTGTTTTTGCACCTCCGTTCATATATATACATATATATATATATATATATATATATATATATAGTGCCGATGATGATTTTTGCCAAATTATTATTTTTAACGTGTTAATGTCTTTGTAATATATCTATACGAAGTCAGATATGGATAGGATACGAGCTATTTATGGTCGGCGTGGACGCCGAGCTGCTTTCTCCCCGGTGGGTCCCACCTCGTCCTTGACCACTGATGACGAGGCACAGAGTGCTCGCGTACAGCAGATGGGCCCCATCTGCAGCTCCGGCTCTAGCCCCTGCCCCAACCCCAGCCGTCGCCCCAGCCCGACGCAGATTCATCCCACACGCGCGTTGATTCTCTTTCCTCCGTGGGTTCTACCTCAAGTATAGTTGATTACGGTGTTTAGTACATTTTCGCTAGCCTTATATTTAAAGTAAATTTGAATTGTATTAATATCTGTGTTTTGTAGGATCTCGACGAGGTCGAGAACAAGGCGCATCGGGCCGACGACTATATTTCGGATATTGCCTGGAAGATCGAAGTGAGTCAATTTGTTTAAGTTGTTAATTTTTTGTCTTTCTATCCTCAATGGCTGTTGCTTTAATTAATGCCCTAACATATATTTAAATCACTGTTTTTGTAGGCCTCGTATGAACAACTTAAGGGGTCCGAGCAGCAGTCCGGATAGCCATCAGTGTCCACTAGTACGGGTGTGAGTACTGGGACCAGGAGGAGATCCAGCGCATTACTACGGTGGTGTTGAGGATAATCAAGGAGAATGATGAGCAGGGTACCCCTGCTGGACATGCTGAGCCGGCCCCGTATCAGCAGGATCCAGATCCGGGACTCGGCAACCCCTAATGAGGCCTTTCTAGTGCCCGACCTCAGCTTGTCCCCCCCCAGCTTGTACTCTTCTCCCCTCCCTTAACCGGCTGTATCCGGTTCCCGACTTGTACATCATGAGTTTTTTTATAACAAATATTTTTTTATGATTGATTATATATATTTATTTGTGTATTGATTATTGTGCATTGTTGTTGAGAATTGAAATTTTTATTACAGGTCTGGGTAATAGAAAAAGAAAAAAAATTTGACTTTTGGCGACATATTAATTCCGTCGATAAAAGTCTTCCTACTATCAGCTTTTTAGCGACGGAATATTTCGTCGCTAAAACATTCATTCCGTCGCTAATTTCACAAAACAAAAAATAAATTAAAATAAGAAAAATATAATTAGCGACGGATATTCCGTTGCTAATTAGTAAATAATTCTGTTGCAAAAAGTGCAATATTGGACGACGGATTTAAAAATTCCGTCGCCAAACTTTTAGTAACGGGTTTTTATACGAGAGACTTTTAGCGATGGTAAATCCGTCGCAAAAAATTTTTGCGACGGATTTTGGGCTTTTAGCTACAGATTTTCTCATCGCTAAAAGCCCTTTTTTTTGTAGTGCAAGGTCTCCAAAAGGTCAAAAGTATTGATTGCCTTAAGCCATAAAATAGGTTGCGAATCTTATGAACAAGAGCTTTGTGACCGCAGACGTTAACCACTATTTTGGCATGAGTTGCGTGATTGAGATGAATCCTTGCATGTAATACCAACTCCTGATCACTTTGCAGCAAGATGGCTTGGCAAAATGAAAGAATCGAGATTCGTATGAAAAGTTAAAGTTATTTAAAGCATAAGTCTACAGGTGTGTTTGATAACTCAATTAAGTACTTAAAACTTAAAGCTTTCAATCAATGATTTTCAATTAAGTGAGTTTGATAACGCTCAACGTTGTATCACTTACTAAATTAATTCCTACAAAAAATATACTAGAACTCTAAGTCAGGATGAACTTGATTAATGCTTATCACTTATTTCTAAGTGAGATGGTTAAAAGTTATTGAACATTAAAAGAATAATTACTACAATGACGCTGCCTCAATTAATTTCATGGCAACACCGCCTCCACCACACTACAACCATCACCACAACCATTATTCCCCTTTGCTACCACCACTACAATTACCACAACCTAGCCAGTACTGCCACCACCACCACCAATATCACTACAAGGACGTTGCTACCAACACCACACCATCGCCATTGTCACAACATCCATGTCTGCCAAAACTATCTAAATATCCATCACTCCACAACTATCGTCATGATCGACATGTTGCCACCTACCGCTACCATCACAATTACCAACACCACGTCTTCATGTACCGTTACCGCCACCATTGACAACTTTCTGCCCCTGCCACCACCACCACTATTATTATTACTCCACTACCACTACCACTACCACCAACACGATTTTTGGCCACCACATCCAACATGATTTTGGCAAAAAATAAAAGTACATAAATAAATGGATAATTTTAGTAAAATGGATAAATAAATACGGTACAATGTTTGGACTTTTGCTTTTGATTTACCAAATATGTTAAATTATTTTTCAGTAAAAATTCAGTCGTTTAAAGTTTTTAGTTTTGCGAATTTAATGCCTAACTTTTCAACACTTAGTTTTACCAAACAGCCCCTACGTAGTAGACTCAATTTATTGAATGTCGCCTACTTCCTTAATATGAGTGCTTTTCAATTTGATACATTTACTTATGAACCACGGATTGTTTGTATACCCTTGTGGATCACGATAAATCATAGGTTCATTAATTTATGTTCACAATTTTTCTTGCTAGTGGAAGATGTAAAAGTTCATAAACGTGTCTTTAATACAAGGCATGTTGTTCACTAAGGGAATATAAATAGCTTGTGAACTAGCTTGTGGGAGTTTGATTGAATTAAAGTCACAAGATGTGAAGAGTAAAATGTAACTTGTTAAAGGAGAATAAGGACAAAAGATAACTGAATCAATAAAAGAATCTTTCGGCCTAGTGAAGTTTACCAGTCAGTAGGAGTGTATTACGGAAGCAGATCAATGGTCGATGCAAGTCACATACATATATATCCTTTGTCATTCAGATTTTGATGGGAATATTTTTATGTGATTGACTATAATAACATTCAATGTCATATCTGTCGAGATTGAAGGGAATAGTAATTTTCTATTGCCTCATATCTTTTCTATGAAAGTTATTATGTCACTTGCATGTAATACAAATAGTTCCATAAGATCATGTGACCAAAATTTGAGCAATAAATTGTGATTGGGAATGATTAATATTCTACCTAGCTGTTGGATTGATTAACTTGCAGCTTGTCTTTACACATGGTTGGCTTTCTTAGAAAATGTAGCACGTGAATATGGGTACTCCCTAGTGGTGAGTAACATTTATCATTCAACTTCGTCACATAGTAGATTTAGAAGTTTCTGCTACATAATGTTGGGATCCTTTCTTCATGGAGAAGAAGGGGAAATGATCTAAGGAAGTCAATCGTTCATCATTAGGTGAAAAGAACTAAAGCGCAAAGCCTGCTTGTTGAAGTGTTCTTGTCATGACATATAACTAATTTTTAAACTAGCATCACCTTGTATATTGAGCTATGGGTTTCACAATAAATAAGATAGACATTTTGTTTAGTGTAAGATATGAAATATTTAATCAAGATATGAGCTTTATGGTGATTAATATTGCTATTTCCCAATTATCTAAGCAATGCATCATTAATCTACTTCCATGACCGACAAAAGTTGTGCTGTAATTATGACATCGCTTTTCTTTATGTCCATACTGCATAATGGTTGTTCTCTTTTGAAGTGAGGTACAACATATTCTGAGTCTAAGTGCTTCAGGTTGAATTTTCGAGGCATTACTCTTGAAAGTGGCTACTATGAGTTTAAAGAAGTGCTTTAAAATATTACGTGTAGACAAATTTTTGTCCTGACTTTTATTGCATTGGTCGTAAGTCAAAATTTGAATAATTAGAATGTATTTTATGATGAAATTGTGATTACGATTCTTAATAGACACTAAAGTGTTTTAAACATGAAGTCATTTGCACTTATCTTATAAAGTTAGCTCGATGTGACTTGTCGCTTGCTGGAAGGCAATCTGGTAGAAAAGTGCACCTAAGGCCTTGCAACGGTTGAACATAAGGCAGTTATCTTATAAAGTTAGCTCGATGTGACTTGTCGCTTGCTGGAAGGCAATCTGGTAGAAGAGTGCACCTAAGGCCTTGCAACGGTTGAACATAAGGCAGTTATACAACCATTTATCCTTGCGGTGATCCTTAGAGCGTCTTGGTGCCATGACACTCTTGAGCGAGTCCATGACTCAGTGGTCATTACCCGACTGCTCTAAAGATTACACATTACCATGGCTGGGTCATAACTTCTTACTAAGGTTGCACAAACATTAGATGATCCTAATACATATTCCCACAAGTCTAATTCTTTCATGTGTGCTTATTATGCCCATGATCGAGACGATGTAATTTCAAAGTTGGTGATATGTAAGAGTAATTGATCATTAGTTGGATATTCGAACAGGATTAATGCATACAATATGTTTTCACTGTGCAACTACATATATGGATGTTAGTACAAGAACTAGCATATATTACCATGACTTGCAGTTCATGATATATGAGCATGTCAACATGCTAAGTTGGCTCACTCACATGAGAAATCATGCACCTCTAGCGCTTGGACAGTGAGTAGAGATGACACAGTATAAGTTGAGGCGCCTCTGAGTGAAGCAAAACTTGAATAACATGTCCCCTTTGTTGGAGCCAAGATAAGGCTTCATAACTTGGTCAGGAGATTGAGTGTAGATAGAACCATATTCTATATAAGTCTGTGATGGAAGCCAGATGTGAGATCTCAGTTGAGCGCTTATTAGTTAAAAGGCATCATGAAAACTCATATTAGGTGCTTGATAGAGACTAAACTAAGATCTGTACGACATTTACGTAAGATTTTTTTACATGCACTCTATGTGAGCCACTTCAACATAGCATGTGTTTCATACCACACGTGTTGGTCGACAGAGTTAAGAGATGAGTGAATGGGTCCCTGCTTCCTCACCTTGTGAGTCCTAGAGGTTACTTTAAACCTCAACTAATGCCCTTGTGACCTTTGACTACGTCTTAAAGACACAGGATAGTGCTAGCTACCTTGGTGTGTTACCAATGACCATGATTGATTTGGTTTAAAGGAGCAATGCTATGAAAATGACTTGTCTGTATCTAAATGATAGTAGGGCAAAGGGAAGATCTTTCTAATACACATTCAACAATTATATTCACCGGCTGGACAATCATGTTGCCTTGTTGGCTAGACGTAATTGTGAATATATACAGTGGATCCACTGGGAGTCTAGCATATCTCTTAGAGGGATTAGAGATGCTTGGACCGATGTGATCGAAAAGATCTAGGGCATTATGAGTCACTTTTTTAGTTTCTTTTGGGTTGATGTCTTTATGCTAACCTAAGAGTAAAGGCACAAATGGTAACTCTACTAAGACCATTTTTCACTAAAGTCACCAAACTTCAATTTGTTTCGTTTTGGTCATTGGAATCACAAATTAGTCCAATTAAGTCATTCTGTGAGCCAACGTTAGGAAGAGTCCCGTTAAGTGGTCAAGTGTGAGGCACATGACCCTTAACTAGGGGCGAAATTGTCTCACCAACCTAATTCTTTATTTCCTTTTTTGAGGTAAAAGTAAATACAATAATTTTGTGACTTAATTGTAGTATTTTTTTTGTCACTAAAAATTAGCATCAAAGTTGGTTTTAAACATTTTAGCAACAAAAAAATGTGAATTTTAGTTATGTTCCATAATTTAGGGTTTTAACTTTTTTTCTTTTCCATGCCACCACCATATGGAGCTCAATCACCGCAGAACACCACTACCCGCCACCACCAAGACCCAAAACTCTGCCAACGGAAAGGTGAAGCCATGCCACTTAATCACCACAAATACACTACCATCAGCCACCATCATCACTTAATCATAGCCACCCAAGCCTTGCTGCAAACACCACCTACAATCGTGAGAAGGAGAGAGAATGGCAGATCTGTGTTCGTGTGTGTTTGAGAGAGAGAGAGAGAGAGAGAGAGAGAGAGAGAATGACCATCACACTTGAAGCCAAGCCACTCAATCACCACAAAAATACCAACCCCAGCCGTTCAATCACCACAAATACACCATCATCACCCAATCAGAACCACCCTAGCCCCGTTGCAAACACTACCCAAAATCGAGAGGAAGAGAGAGAATGTTATATATGTTTGTGCATGTGTTTGAGAGAAAGAGAATGTCCATCACACTTAGGCTTTTCTGCCCCTTCTATCCTGCCTCTCCCTTGCTTCCTCTTCCCCTCTCCTCCCCAAGCAACGCCACTATCAAGCGCGCATCACCTTTAGCCCACGCTGACCTCTCCCTCTATCGACGATCTCCTTCTCCCCTAATCATCAACAAACCCATCGCCCAAGCCCGTAATGACAATCGCCACCATGCCTGCACCGACCTCCAAGATGAAAGGAAATTGCTGCCTCTGACCGATGAAAGAATAAAAAATATTTTGTTGGTGATGAAATGAAGAAAGAAGGAAATAAAGGGGAAAAAAAGGGAGAGATTGAATTGAAGTAACGATTTTGCACCTGTTATGAAGCCCCATGTGTGCATCATGTGATCACTTAATGGAAGAAAATTAACACCAGCTGAATGAATTGGTTGATTGAACAAATTTGTGAATTCAGTGACCAAAATGAAACAAATCTTAGTTCAGTGATTTTAGTGAAAAATGGGTCATAGTTCAATGACCATTTGTGCATTTTACTTTAACCTTAACAGGTTTCTAGTTCCCAACTTGTAGTTGAGCTCAACAGGCGCACCGTCTATTGGTCCATATGAATCTCATTGGCAAAAAAGTGTGGAGAGAATATGCGTTCAGCAATGTCGTCCCCACTATGTGCGAGTGGGAGATGTTGGTATTCGAGTCTAGCCCAGTATGCCTATGTCAGGTCCAACCCATGACCCAAAAGGGGTTGGAGGTGGTTAATGGTGAAAACCCGTAGAATACAATAAGCCTTGGGATTTATTTCTTAGTAATATCTCTTTGTGAGATAATACAAGTGCGACGACTAATGGTTGAAAAAGAGGATGGAAAAAATTTCAGATCTTCTCCATTCTTCTCAACCCCTACCAAATTTGAAATAAAGACTCTTAGACGGTAAAAACATGGATCACGCCAGCGTTGTCTAATCCACCACAGAGCGCTTGTTCATGATGTTCGTTGAGACGTGCTTAGCACAGCCCAATATCCTTTCCATTGCCAAATATTTTACCAATACGCTTAGTGAAATAACGACGAGATCCTTGGGACTGATCTGTACGTCATTTTTTGTCTTTATATATAGTATACATAATCATGAACACGAGTACTCGGATTAGTCTCAAATTTCATTCAATATGGACCAAGTAAAGATTAAATGACCACAATACATAACTACTTAAGAAAATTGGTATTACCTGATGTCTGGATCGAGTCATAATTACTAGCAATAATTCGGATGTAATAACTAGCAATAATATATACTATTCTGGCAATAATTACAACAATAATTATAAAAATAACCAAAATCATAACAATAATTACAACACTAACCATAATTAATTAGGGTTATTAGGGTTTATCAGGGCTAATTTGGATGTAATTCGAGTAATCTGGATTTAATTAGGTTAATTAGGCTGGATGGAGGTACTGAACATACTTTCACTATTAACCGAATTGCATATTTCGTTTTGTAGCTTGTCTGGTTCAATTGCATCTTTAACTTCTGTTAATTCCACTTCACTTGCTCTAATAGACCTAAGTTCTAATAGCTTTTCTTCAAAAATCCATGACTGGATTGCGAATGTCAATAACCTTGTAGCTGTTGACTTGAGCAATTGTAACCTGAGAAGAAGGCTTCCAGATAGGTCTTATGCATTCTTTCAAGGCAAGCATGAGACATTAATGGCCAAATTGAGCCATTTAGGGATCCATGAGACTAACTATGTTGAGGTGACTATTAGTTTTAAATAGCACTAAAATCCTATCCACTCTTAGAAGGAAGAGTCATTTTTTGGACTGTTCTTACTTCCAAGTCTGCCCTTTAACAAGGTTTATTTTCCCCCATTTTTTGGTGGTACCTAAGTAATGTACTTGACAACTATAGAAAAATCATACTATGATTTTGAAATGCGTTACTAATGATCCCTTCTTGAGATTGTCTATTTGGAATTTTCAAACTTTTAGCTTCAAACTGCTTAGTGTCTAGCAAGAGCAATAAGGTGAGAGCCATTAAGTTCTAACTTTGGCACCATTTGGCTCTCGACCTCAGTTACCTAGCCCTCGACTCCATTTGACCTTGATTATCAAATTAAACTAGCACTATACGATGCCTCGACTCCATTTGTCCTAATAATACCGTTGATGCCTCAAAATCCGTTTGGAAAGCCATAGGTGTGCCTGAAGATAATTGGGGTGAGCTGGATATCACTTGGATCGATGCTTAGTAATACTAAATGTGTATCATATTGTTGTCCATCCTGTATCTGCCTTGTTTTTTTTTTTTTTTTTTTTATCTTTTTGTGATGTAAAGATGTGTGATACCATTTACAACTTTGTGAACTTTTAGCACTATATGATGTGAAAACTAGAACCTACTTCCATCTATTTGTGGCACACTAAAAACTCTGCTAGCCATTTTCTACCCGTCATGCGTAAGCAACAATAGACAGAACAAATGTACTGAAATCGTGACAATGCCAAGCTTTCTAAGCACCAATCGACCAAAATGTTGCTTTATGAAGTTTAATTCTCGGTGTTCAGTGGACAAAATTCATCACAAAACAAGTCTAAACTCTATTAGGCCTCCACAGATCAATCTAACCTAATTGGAATGGAAAAAAGGCAGATCAATCTCTCAATGTCGAACAAGAAAATGTAAAAGGAACAAGAGATACAATTTAGAAACATTGTAACCTAATTGATTACCTCAAACAGGGAAGCATCAGAGGAATATGCTAATGAAATGCAAAAACTAGCTTACAAGCTACTAGAATCAATCTCCCTAAGCTTGGGCTTACCTGAACTGAGAGTGGCGGATGAACATTTGTTGGGACGGCAGCCACGCCAGCGGCGACAGCAATAGGGACGACAACATTAGGGAGCAATGGTGAGGAGCTTCGTAAACCCAGATGGAGGTGGCGTTGGCATTAGGCAGTCAGTTGGATGGCGGAGGAGGGGGTTCGGGAAGAGGTGGCGTTCGCCGACGGCTGGCGTTGGGTGGTTGAGTATGGAGAGAAAGAGACAGATTAGGCCTCAAAAATAAGGTTTTATACCTTCAATTTAGCGACCACGACCACCGGTTGCTAAAAACAGTTGCTAAATTTAGCGATCGCCTTTAGCGACCGTGCTGACGGTCGCTAAAATTAGCGACGGCAATAGAGACTGTTTTAGCGACCGATAAATTTAGCTTGTATAAAAGTTGACTCATATTCCCATAATTGACTGCATAGTCAACTGTTAATTATATTCACAATAACCTCCGATTAAAAAAAATACAAATAAATCACAAATTTTAAAAGTAACAGCTTGTTTATAAATAGTTAACATCATTGTAGGTGCGGTCCACCCTCTCTCTCTCTCTCTCTTCTTTTCTCCTTTTCTCCTTGTTTTGCTTCTGCCGAGAGGACCCCTTTCTCCTCTTTTTTTTTCCCAGCTCCTCCTACCTCTTCTCTCCGATCCCGTCTCTTATAAACAATTTTAATTTTTTTTTGTTTGGACGACACTTTTTAGAGGAATAATGAGTGCACGTAATAAATCTTGGACTCGAGCCTTATCAATAAAATTTATCCTTTTTTTATGAGATAAATTCAAAAGTCTTTTATTTTATTCCAAATGTCCTAGCCCAATTATAATATTAGTGAACTTTTGAACGCATGAGCCTACTTTAAAAGCCTGAATATTTAGACTTCCTGTTGATAAAGCTCTTAACAGAAATATTAGGCTTGCTTGTTAACCTAATATTTTTCAATACTTAGTACGCTATTTCTCCAAACTTTCGCTCCCAACAATGCCAAACTCTTAAAATACGTTGTTATTCATGTAGTTTTATGTCCTGAATGTGCATTGCTGGAGCAAAATCTAATGGAGTGGAGCCATATCTGGAACAAATGATTTAAAAAGGTCTAAAGCGAAACTTACATGGTAAGCAACTTGACCTCCTACATCACTAGCAAACACATACACAGGCACAGCAAAACGTAGTTATCAAGAAACGTGACCCATGAAGTCATTAGCTTAACGAATAATATATGCACCATGGCCGGCTCCCTCATGTTTTATAAGGATCAATCTGAAGTCCGCATTTGGAATCCGCAAAGTTTGCATATATATGGCTTATTATTACCTTTGAGGTAGAGATTGCCAACATTGCTTCAGTACTAATTTGTAGCATTCGAATGTTTTTGAGTATTGATTTTTAAGTTCTGAAAGTGGTTTCTTTTCTCTTTTGGGGTCTGCTTAAACTACATCCCTAGGTTCTGCTGATAGTTGGCATATGGCAAACCTGTTTAATAGCTGTGCTCAGAACTGAAGAACAAGATGTTGAAGAACTCCTTCAGAATTGGAGTCCTCCAAAGGTCCTCTTAGTAACATTTACAAGAGAAGACATATTTTTGAGTCCCACCCTGGATACGAGATCAAAACCATCGAAAAAACGGTCTTAATACAGGGTGAGTATGCAGATTTTCAATTTCTTGAAAGGAACTTACTTCAACAGCATCGGAAAAGTTACAAGCTCCTCCATATGGGTTTGGTTCAAGTTGCCATCAAGCCCATTGACAAGAAATGGCATGAACAACTCTGTGCTGGTATGTCTCCGTGATTGTCGCTATACCAAGTTCAAAAACTCTCTATTGGCCATTGCTGAGTCCTCCCTGAACAATGGTCCTACTTATTTCAACTGTTATCCCAGCTATCCTGTGTCGTTAGAGTACCCCTCTACCCGTAAAGTTCTCACCCTCAACATAAAAACACAAGGATTCCAAGGGGATATTGCTGTTTTTTACAGGATTTACTACAAAGTATCAGGTATATTTGACGCAAGGGCCAAAAGATCTTCCTTAGTGAACAAAATGACTTTCGTCGAGACAAATCTGCTTAGTGATACTGTCGCTGTGCCAAGGACTGTTGCCCTAGATTCAGTTGAATTCCCAGAAAGATGGACAGTTAGTGAGTAATGGAAGTGATAGACTAGTAGTGGTGTTTAATGTTCTTGCCAGTAGGAAATGTGAATGGATCTCATCGGCCTTTTGGCTCGAAATTAAGGAGCTGCTGTCAGTAATTTGCTTTTGTTATGCGATACTTGGGCCAAAATGTTCAATGTGTGCAGAAATATGGTAATTGCAGGAGGTGTCTGTTCACCTGATAGTGTCTGTAGAAGTCTTAAATGAGATCATTTTGGCAACAAGCTATTGAAAAAGAAAAAAAAAAGGAAGAGGGCCGGGGGGGGGGGGGGGGGAGGAGGGGGGACACCACTTGTAAAATTTTGCCCAAAATCTGCCAAACTGAAAAGGAAACGGAAATAGAACATCTAGTAACAAGGGAAAAAAAATGCATGGTAATCCTAGATATTAGATGACCTTCTGGCCAGACAGTGTCCTTGATCCCTAGCTCATCCTTTTAACCCAATCAAGAGCACTATCTTTCTTGCAGTTCTATAGCTTAACCTAAGTATGCATAAGTAGAAGCTCAGGCATATACAGAAGTCCACTCCCCTACATCTACAAGAGATCGATCAGTTTTGTGCAGCAATAGAGTGGATGATTAATTTGTCATTAGCGTTATCGACTTCTATATCAGCAGCTAGAACTTATAAGATATCACGTCAGGTTATAGTGGTCTCAGAGGTTAGCCAAGTTGTCTCCTCTACCAAGTCCATGCAGAAAAGGGAATAAGACATGCAAAATGGGACTTCTGGTACCATCCTAGCCATAGGAAAAAAGGCATTGCTGCTTCTAAGAAATATGCTCTCGAAACCGATCCTAATCTGTTTTTCAGCTTATATTCACCATAACTTCTTGCTTCCACTTGCCTACATGACCAGAAGAATGATAAATACATGGTTATCAAAGACAGAATTTTTGTATCTTCAGTATTAATGACAGTTTTTACCCCCAATTGTTGTGAACTTATTTCAGTAAAGAAAATGGTTGGTAATAAAAAAACGGGTAGCCTATCAAAAGAAGGTAAACTTTACAAAGCTAGGTGATTAAATGGACCATAAATATAATCTGTCATGCAGATATTTACCTCTTTTGTGAGGTTATCTGAAGTATTGACTTCTTTTTTTTACCCTACTATTCTTTCAGATAGATTCTGATCGTGCCTCATTCAGGACACTCTGTGAATCCGCAAAAGTAACTTGCCAAAGACACTGGGGAAGTATTCAACAAGTAAATTTAAGTTTGCCCTCAGTCAAACGATATTATACCAATTACGGAGTATTTCTTTTTCCCTCTAATGCGTGCATACACTACAAGTAAAGAGGGATTTAGCGACGGACTTTTAGAGACAGAAGATATTCCACCGTTAAAACATCTTTCAGAGATGAAAAATACCGTAGATGAAAATCCATCGGTAAAACTGTTTAACGACGTCGTTAAACAGTTTTACCGATAGATTTTCATTGACAAATTTTTACCGATGAATAATACCGTCGATAAATATTTTATAGGTTTTTATAATTTTCGATGATTTTTCAAAAACATATAAGCGACGGAATACTTCCGTCCGTAAAAAACCCGTCGATGAAAGTGGGGTTTTTCTGATGGACTTTTATCGATGGTTTTATTCCTTCACTATAAGTCTTAAAAACACAAATCCCCTTTTGCTTTTCTCTCTCCCATTTCTCTCTCTCTCTCTCTCTATTATCTCTCACCAGGGATATTTCCTCCGTCGCCACCTCCGTCTCTGTCATCCCTGGCAACCCACCCCTCGACGAAATTGAGCCTGCCACCGCCACCGCCGCCGCCGCCACTGCCACTGATCTTCAAAACCGAATGACCCGATCTCTCTTGCAGTCTCTTGATTTTTCAGGTAGTTTTTGCACCAATTTTTCATATCCATTTGTACTGCTTTATCTTGCAGTCTTTCTGTCACGACCGAACCCACGGGTGAACCCATGAGCTTGGTCCATGACCGGCCGCAGGCCCATCCGAACATCCAATATCTAGGATTACCATGCATTCTTTATTTAACAACTAATTGGAATATCTAGGATGACCTTCTCCGTGGATATAACCAAGTGAGAAATACCGTCTTTTTCAACATAAGCCAACTTTAAAACACTACCCAGAGAAATATTCATGACATTTTTTTATGCATTTTCTCATCAAACCAATTTACACGAAAAAAATAGTAGTACGTGATAGTCTTTAAAACTTCTAATTGGAATAAGTCGTTTATACATATACATATACGTAAAATAGGGTATAGGATGAATATGGCAGGAGTACTTACCTCGCTGAATAACTGCTTCTGGTATTTGCTCAAAAGTCGGTCCTAACTCTTATCTATCCAAACCTAAATAACAATTAACACGGATGTTATTCATTGCCGTTCGAGTACACCTAAGCATTAAGTTTTCCTCAAGTAAGTGAAATTACCAAACCACCCCTCGACTTCAATAAAATTCCTATTTACCCCCGACTTCAAACGTATCGTTACATATGCCGATAAAACTAGAAAGACTATTTTAAATAGCTAGGTGGGATTTTCAGATCATAAGGGCCTCTCGGAGAATTTTCCGCTCATAACCCTAAGCCGTTCCTTAAATTAAGAGCTAATGCTCCTATTTTTAAAATATATCGAATAGCTCCAGAATGCCACAAAATTTTAGACACTTAAGCCTCTCAGTGTCTTCAGACCACTGTAAAATTTCTAACTAAAAACAATTTCTTTTCTATATCAAATAATTCAAAAGACGATTTTCAAAATAAGGTCGTTTTAGACCTTTCACATGCCTAGAAAAATCCCATAAATTTCTACATCAATTTCTTCACAAAAATAAGGGTATTTTTAGTTTTGTACTTTGTCCAAATATGCTTAGAAGTGGCCTAAAAAGTCTTGGGCAATGTACTAATTTATAATTCTGAAAACAACATTTTTCAGCAAACCCTAGTTTTGTAGATTGACCATTTTGAGGAAGAAACATGATGAATCTTAAGAAAATAAAAACTAAAAAGTTAAAGTAGACTTTCTAAGGTTTTCATAAATATAAATTTTCACAAAAATCCAATGATTGATGACTTCTCTACAGTAAATCAAAGTGGCTGATCAAAACAGCACATCTCTGTGCAGACCAGTTTTGGTCAATAATTATTTTGGAGCAAAAATACTATGAATCTCAGAAAAATCTTAACTAAAAAGTTGAATATTAATTTCTGATATTTCTAGAAATATAAATTTAACAAAAATCCCATGAGTAAATAATTTGTTATGATAAATCGAAGTGGCCCCTAGAAACCAAAAATTCTGGATTTCTACAGTAGATTAACTCTAAGATCGATTTTAAATGTGCAAACGTAGGATTATGAGAAAACTCAAAACTAAAGAGTTGAAGGCAACACAATGGAGTTTTCAGAAAGGGTAAAATCATATTAATCGGATTTGAAATAAAGGAGATATGAGAAAACCCTAACCCACTCTTAATCTGCTCTATAGTGGCCTTCTTCTCAAATACTACCGAAAGCTATCAATTCCACACCAAATATACATATAAAACATCCAAGTTTGTGAATTTTCCCTTGCTTAGCCTTGTTCCTTCTCTCTCTCCCTCTCTGGACTTCGCGTAAAGGGGGTGGCAGATTTGCTAGGACGGCTGCCCTCTTAAAACTTTCTTTATATATGGTTGCCCTAGGTTAGAATAATTCTAAAAACCCCCACGCTTAGTTAGTGTTATTATCTCGCCCACATTCCTCTTAAAAGATCACAATAATCTTATATTAAAGTTAAAATAAAAATTTCATCGACCAATGAAACATTCCGGGCATTACATTCATCCAACCTCATTAATTTGCAACTTAGGAGCATTATAAATTGTCACTAAAGGTCACAATCAATACCGCTGGCAATAATCATCGCTAGAGACCCCAATTTAAATGTAATTTTATAACTAATCCCAATTCATTAATCATCGCTAAAAGTCACTCTAATAACAAATATCGATGCTGAGTATAAAATTGTTGTTGATAAAATCTTAATTATGCACATCAACGCTAAATGTTACGTTCATAATCGTCACTAAATATAAACTAATCGGCTAGGCATAGAATCAAGGTTCGGGGTATTACACTTTCGATCTTTATTTATTTTTTGCAAATGAAATAAAGCAAAGAACATATTTAACGATCAAGTAGTCCATCAAGAATTTCTTGAACAGAAGACATGCAAGCAAAAAAAGTACCTTATGTTGGTTCTCAAAATTACTGAAAATCAAACTGAAAATACCTTATGCTGGCAGGGGATAAAGTCGTGATTGTGTGCTTACTTATGATAAATCTTGAAGACTAGATAACAATAGAGATTAAGTAAGACCATAATTACCTCTATAGTATGCTTATGAACACCTAGGTCTACATAGGAACTTGATCTCAGAAAACTTTCAAAACTATGAATGATGTTGTTCTAGGAAGATTCTAAATAAAATTAATGTAGTAAAATTATGATTTATACAGATCAAAGCAGGCCTTAGATATAATCAACCTGCTTCATGAATAACACTATACATCTGAGTAGTTTAATCATATTGCACCCACCGTATGAGCATGGATTTTGGAGCAATGCTTATTTTGTACTCTAAGTCTGACTGAAGTTTCACCCATGACATTCTAAGTGGAAAGTCTTTACAGACCGAGACTTAATGCAAGTTCGTTACCCCATAAAAGTGTAATAAAAATAGAATTAAGGTATAAATAACTTTTTGCATCACAGATTGTCATGAACTCTATTATTATGCATAAGATGGTGAGGCTCTGCACCTAAAACATACTGAATTACAATTATGTATAAATAACCTTCAAGGTGACATATGAAATTTCTTGCGAAAGGCATTCAGGCACTAAAGAATTGGGTCTTCAAATTGGTAATTAAAGTATAAAACCAAGTAAAATTAAATCAAAGGATTTGAGTGCCTGAATGGTGTTGATGCTGATCAAATTGGTATAATAATTGCATATGGCAAATTATGTTTTGACATATATAGACGTACATCTAAGAAGCAGTTAGATCAGTGCATATGAATATTAAGGTAATCAAACCCATTAAAAATATTTTAAAAAATTAAGAGCCTGAATCGTGCTAATTTTTATCAACCATATTTGGCATATAGATAGACTTATACATAAGTATCTCGATCTCTGTCCCTAGACAACGTGCTTGTGACTGAGAAGGACAGGCAGTGGAGTGACGTGAGCCATGAGATCCCCCTATTTGAAGATTCCTATTTCGCAGTCATGAAAAGGATTAGGAGACAAAACAAGCCTTCCTCAAATGATGGACACTAAAGTAATCATTGTGCGTTATTGTCGCTGAAAGTTGGCTAGTGTCGCCACCCCTATTTTTGGGAAAGTCGGCAAAACCCCACAGACCCAAATGAACCATCATTCTCTTCAACCCCTCCCATCATTCTCTTCAACCGCTCGCACTTCGTGCCATTACAATGCTTAGTGCGCCGTTGCAAGCCGCTTCTAGTTGAGCCCCGCTCCAACCGACGGTTCTTGAAGCAATCCAGACATAGATAATATTAATTCTAAGTAATTTTCAGTAAAATTAATTCTAAGTTATAGATAATATTATTAAAAAGTTATCCATGGCACACATAATGCATTCACAAAAATAAAATTATTAATATGATATTCTTATAAAAACATTTTTGACCTTTAGAATTTATTTTAGCTATATCTTTTAGTGAATTTTAAATGATCCCATGTATAATAAAGTTGTTAGAAGTGGTAGATGCAATGAAATAAACATTTACCAAAATTTAAAATAATTCAAGCGCATCAAATATGTGCATTTTGAACAATTTTTTTTTCATTTGAACATTGATTATTTGTTTAATAATTTTAGGTTGTTAATTCTGCATTTGAGAATTGTGATTATTGATTGATGATTTTAGGTTGTTAGTTGTGCATTCAAGAATTGAGATTATTACTTGATGATTTTAGGTTGTTAATTGTGCATTGAGTATTTGAGATTGTTGACGAAGAATGGGACCCAATTGGATTGAATGTATGATTTTTATTAATTTTTATTGCATTGAGCATTTGAGAATTGAGATTGTTGATGAAGGATGGGACTCAATTGGATTGAGATACCTGTTAGGTCGCACGAATATGGACACTGCGTCCGATCGACGCCGACACCGAAATGTCATATTTTGGCTTTATACTTGTGGACACCTCTTCAATGGGTGTCCAGCACCTCTTTAATGGGTGTCCGACAAGATGTTCGGTAATTAAAAAATAAATTAATGTCGTCGGACACCGCTGAGAGGTGTCAAACATGTGTCCGGATGTATCGATGAGGTGTCAGTAGGTCATGGACACCGCGTCCGATCGACACCGACACAAAAATGTTACATTTTGACTTTATACTTGTGGACACTTATTTAAGAGGTGTCCGACATCTCTTCACGGGGTGACGGACACTGTGTTAGGCATTTAAAAAATAAATCAATATCTTCGAACGTGTCTGGAGGTGTTGGACACGTGTCGGTAGGCATCAGACACGTGTCGGTCACCATACTGACACCCTATATGAGGTGTCGGAGTTGAGATGGTTGACTGTGCATTGAGAATTTGACAATTCAGATTGTTGACGGAGGATAGGGACCCAATTGGATTGAGATATCTATGAATAAGTTGAATGGTTGGTTATTGAGTTTAGGTTAATTAGGTTAACACGACATTTTTAGCACCCCCTGAAATCTTATCGTGGCTCCAGCGCTAGCTATAATTAAGTCTAATTAGTCCCTATCAACCCTAATGAACCCAATTAATCCTAATTAGTTCTAACGAGCCTAATTAGTTTTAAATAACCCTAAGAACCCAATGAAAATCAAATTAGTTGTAATTATCCCAAATTAATCCTAATTAACACTAATCAACCCAAATTAGACCCTATTTAGCCCTAATTACTCATATCTTAGTAAGCCGTGATTAGATTAATTAAACCCTAAAACCTAACTAAACTCTGATTAGCTCTAATGAACCCAATTACGTGCATATTGATTATAGTTAGCCTAATTAGTCGTAATTAAGCCTAACATAACCCAATTAAGCCTAATTAAACCTAATTAGGCCTAATCAACCCTAATTAGGCCTAATCAACACTACTCCGCGCAATTAAACACTAATTAGCTCTAAATAATCCTAATTAGTCCTAATAAACCCTGATTAGCTATAATTAGCCCAATGTAGTCCTCATTAATTGTAATTAAGCCTAACATAACCGAATTAAGCCTAATCAACACTACTCCGTACAATTAAAACCTAATTAGCTCTAAACAATCCTAATTAGTCCTAATCAACCCTAATTAGCGATAATTAGCCCAATGTACTCCTCATTAATCGTAATTAAGCCTAACATATCTTAATAAACTAAGTAGATTAATTAAATCCTAAATGCTAAACCCTAAACCCTGACAATCGTAATTAAGCCTAATAACCCAGTTAGCCCTAATTAGCCTTTGTACATCCCATAATTACTCCATATTGCCTAGAGATGATTCAATTACTCATTGTTGATAAACCCTGCATTCTTTATATTCGTTGTTGTTTTGCAAAGTCCATTGGCAACGAGATGGTTCAACTTCTTGTCAACGAATTCTATTTAAAGTGGATTTGGTAACATATGCAATGATCTTTTTGCAATTTTGATATTTTAGAAATGTTCTTGCATATGTTATCAATTTCTGAATGCATGCATGCATAAAAAAACCCTTAGTTCCCGTTCAAAGGTACTCATTACAAAATAATGCATTGTAATGAGCCTTTGGATGTCCAGTTTGGACAATTTAAAAAAGCTTCGTGTTTAAAACAGTGTTTCAACCCATGCTCTGTGTTCTATGTCGTGGATATTTGGTACACGTTCTCATGTGTTTCTCCGGGTGCCTACAGATCTGGTGTTCTAACATCCGTCAAATCTTGCAAGGCAAGGTTAGATGAATGTTAGAACACCTAATCGATGTTGTGTACTTGGAGAAATGCGGGGGAGGTGTTGTCAAATTTTCTGTAGACATAGGACTAAGCATGAGTTCTTCATTATTTTTATAAACATGTGCTTTTCTGAATGGGATATGACCACTACCTATTGGAGAATGAAGGAAAAATATATAGACATGTTGTCACATTCATGCATTCATATTTAGATCAACCGTGCCTAATGATTGGTCATAATTGAAAATGTGTGATAAGCGAGTCAACTATATTGGTTTGCAGAGAGTTCGATGCGGAATCTTTAATCACTGATCCCGCTGGACTTGAATCTCATCGGAAATCACAATTTGTACAGTGGTTCAGAAGGCGTGTAAGTCCTTAACAAAATTATATTATGTGTTATATACAGTTATGTGGCCAATTAGTATACTGATTTATCCTTAATTTTTACTGTCATCTACAATAGGTTCAGTCAATGGATAGACCAGTGGCCTCCTAATTAAAATTACTAGCTTAAGGCCCTAACAAACAAGCATCCTGTCATGGAGGCTATATCATCAATAAGTTTAGGTTTAACGTAAAAGATGATGACAAAACAAAACAAACCCAAAACAGTGAAGTCTTGGTCAACGACGACTGTTTTGCCGAAAATTTCATGGACTTTACGGAGAGCTAGATGAGATTGCTGAGCTAAAATATCTGGGTTCCCAAAATTGCCTGGTAATATTCAACTGTACGTGGTTTGATGTCACATGCAGTAAAGGAATCCGTGTTAGCTCTCAAGAGATTGTAGATGTCAATGTCAAGTCAAGACTTGCATCAGACGAGCCCTTTGTGTTTGATAGTCAAGCTGCACAAGTTTTTTACACGGGGATGTCACCAATCCCAAATCTCATTGGTATACAGTTATCAAGTCTAAGAAATTATCCGTGACATATGACAGTGAGTTAGACTCCTTTCAAACCGACCAACCACCTGTCTTGTTACCTGTTAAGGTGAACAATGAGGATGACGATCTTCCTCTTCCAACAACACTTCATGTAGGAGAAGAAGTCGTAGATGATGATGTGAAAGACGTGGAAAGTGTTGAAGATGATGTAATGAGTCTGCTAATGAAGAGGATCAATTAGAAGATGAAGAGAACGACGAGTCCCACAAAGAAGAGGACGACGAGTCTAGTGAAGAAGATGATGATGATTCCCAAACTGAAAATGATTGATTTGTAATGTTGTAACATCACAGAAAAAATGTAGTAACATTTTAGATTTTGGTTCATATTGATGTGTTTTTGCACATCCGTTCATATATATATATATATATAGCGCTGATGATGATTTTTGCCAAATTATTATTTTTAATATGTTAATGTCCTTGCAATTTATCTGTACGAAGTCAAATATGGATAGAATACGGGTTATTAGTGGCCAGGGAGGACGCCGAGCTATTTTTTCCCGGTGGGTCCCACCTCGTCATTGCCCACTGATGACGAGACACAGAGCGCTCGTGTATAGTAGACGGGGCCCTAGCCGTCGCCCCAGCCCAATGCCGATTCCTCCCACACGCGCATTGATTCTCCTTCTTCTGTGGGTTCTACCTCAGGTATAGTTAATAACGGTGTTTAGTCAATTTTTTCTAGCCTTATATTTAAAGTATATTTGAACTGTATAAATGTCTGTGTTTTGTAGGATCTCGACGAGGCCATGGCCCGACATGTGGGGTAAGCATCGACCCCTAGCGTAAACAGAGAGTTACGCTCACCTAGGAGAGCCAGTAAGTAAAAAAAATCACATCATGCCTTATATTTAAATTTTTGGGGTGTTAATTTATATTTGAACTGTATTAATTTATTTATTTACTTCATTGGCAGGATCCTGGAGAATCAGGCGAGGACGAAAATCGACGTTCTTGTGAAGGGCCAATTCTTCTAGCCACGCTTTTACTGGAAGGACTGGGATACTGATACGAGGGAGTCCTTATGGGAAGAGTGACTGGTACGTTGAAGTATTTTTTTGCGCGATAGTATTTAAATTAATTTGTGTTATTCGATACCTTGTAGGAGGGGTTCACGTCTGACTCACCTGATCAGCAGGCACTGGGGCGACAAGCCTTCTTTGCTTACATTGGCAAGAATTATCGTCGATGGCTCCACGACGCACGGGACCGGGCAAAGAAGATGCTGCCCGAGTGTGCCTCGATGACGGAGATGAAGAGATATTCCCCACATTGAATATCTACGACTGTATGGGGGCAGATGATAGATCGGTGGGTTGCGGATCTAGGCTGGGATGCCAAGAGTAAGAGTAAGATCTGACGCACACGGGGGGGTCGGTGGCACACAACATCATCCGACACATGAATGCAGTCGAGCACCGGGATCTAGAGGAGAATGAGATCGTAGCTCTGACGTATAATCAAACGCACGTGTGGAATAAGGATAAGGATGAGGCGCACCGGGGCGGGCGACTATGTTTCAGATATTGCCCGGCTGATCGATGTAAGTCAATTTGTTTAAGTTGTTAATTTTTTGTTTTTCTATTCAATATTTGTTGCGTTAATTAATGCCCTAACATATCTTTAAATTATTGTTCTTGCAGGCCTCGTATGAACAGTTTAGGGGGTCTGAGCAGCAGTCCGGATAGCCATCAGTGTCCATTAGTTGGGTGTGAGTACTGGGGGTTGAAGCGATAGCTGGATACACCGGAGGTCGTCAATCGGCTGAAAAGCCGCATACTTTTCTTGCCTAGCACGACTGCACATGTTATGATAAGAGCGTCCCCACCCCCCGCTGCCCCTCCACAGACACCAGACCCTCTATATTCGTTGGTCGAGAAGGAGGTCCAGCGTATTGTTACGGTGGTGTTGAGGATGATCAGGGAGCAGGATCAGTAGGGCACCCCTGCTGGACATGCCGAGCCGGCCCCCGTTCAGCAGGATCCAGATTTGGGACTCGGTAACCCCTGATGAGCCCCTTCTCGTGCCCGGTCCCAGCTTGCTGCCCCCCCCCCCCGGCGCCCGGGTTGTACTCTTCTCCCCTCCCCTAATCCACTATATTCGGTTCTCGGCTTGTACATTTTATTTTTTTATTATAATAAATATTTTTTAAAGTTGTCTGTGTCTTGGGGATTGTGCGTTGTTATTGAGGATTGAATTTTTTATTACAGGTTTGGGCTAGAAAAATAAAAAAATTATTTAAAAAAAAATTGACTTTTACGACGGATTAGCGACGGAATATCCCGTCGCTAAAAATTATATTCCATCGCTAGATAGCTAACGATTAAATTAATTTCACGAAAAAAAATAAATTAAATTAAATACGTAAAATTGAATTAGAGACGGAATTTTCGTCGCTAATTTATAAAGAATCCATCGCTGAAAGTTCAATATTAGACGATGGATTTTCAAATTCCGTCGCAAAACTTTTAGCATCGCGCTTTTATACGAAGGACTTTTAGCGACGTAATTGAATCTTTTAGTGACGAATTTTCCTGTCGTCAAAAGCCTTATTACTTGTAGTGATAGATCATGGCCGAAACAGTATGATCTATGTATATACCCATATTGATTACACGATCATTGCATAATCACTAAAATATATTCGGAGTCTGGACAAACAGCTTTCCAAAGCAGATCCGCAACATTTTTTGTGGCTCTAAAATCCGACTCCAAAACCTGAATGCTATTGATATTTGGCTAGTCACTATGTTTTTGGGCTGCAGAGAATAGTGAATAGTCATTGTTGCAACCCAAACAAGTATCGCCATTTGCTATGTACCTGAACTTGCCTCAAGAAGTATTTTGCATTCCATGCTGTCTAAAGCTGATTGGAAGAGGGGGCTGCTTGTGATCATATTCGACATTCTTTTGGCATCTCTACTGATGTAAATAGTATAAAAGTGTGCTTGAGGACACTAAATGTTTGGCAGGGAAGGAATTTGTTCATATAATAGAGCGAGATTGCCCTGCAGCATACTCTCTAAGTTGAAATATTTTAGTGGCGCTTGAAGAAAGATTGATGTAACCATCTTGTTAGTGGTCTTACAAAAGACAGAATGATTCTCTAGTGCTAGTTGGTTTCTACGACATGTAACACCAAGGGAAATGAACATATTTGCTTATAAGTTCAACCATATGATCGTCTTGAAGTGATTAATGGCCAAAGTTCAATGCTTGAGACTTGTCTAGTTAGTACAATAGCATTAAGTGTTGTTTCCCCATTTGCATCCTAAAAGAAGATATCCAGGAAAGATCCTTGAAAGATCAAATAAGCCCAAAGTAGCCCTTAACCATTAAGAAACCTGCACTACTAAGTCACTAGCTACATAGCATGTGATTGAGAAACCATGGTCGGCTGTCCCCCCTGATCTTTTGTTCAGAACAATCTGAAGTCAGGTTTTGGTGTCCGTTACCTTGATTCACGTATTTATAGCAATTTATTCTGATTTTGAGGGAGATGTTAGAAACATTGTTTGACTGCTGCAACAAGTAAATAGAAACTAATCTTATGTCCGCTAACTGGAAAATGATTCAGGGAAGCATAATTTGGCTTCTGGTAACGTCGTATGCATAAATTAGAAGGAAAAAAAAAAGGTCAGAGTGGGAACTGGAATGGCACCAAAGTACCTAATCAATTTTTTTCAGCACATTTACGACTAATCTACATGGACATCAGGTTACCAGACAGAAGTTTTTCCTTCATCATTGATGACAGTTTGTTATCCAGGCTTTATAAAAAGAAAACCGGTCTACTTTCATCTGGTATTTGTTTGTTGATCACATTCTATTCACAAGTGGGTTGGAGTGTTCACCTGATAATGGCAGAATCATTCTACCAGATGGGATCCTTGGTCCGTCCAGCAATTGGCCACATTCTGTGAATCAGCAAAAGGGTGGAGCAAGGGCAGCGACTAAGGGCTTCCCAGACAAAGCTTGAGGGTGGCAGTGCTGCGAGGGCGACGACGTACGGTGAATATACGACAACAGTCACAGTCCGATGCTTCAGTCCAGAGTCAGGGTCCTGTATGTTTTTCTCTCTAGAATCCCAGAGAGAATAGGTTTTAGAGAGATAAAGTGAAATTGTCAAACGAGGGAATTCTCCCAAATGAATTCCCAAGACCCCTATTTATAGATGTTGAAATGATGATGTCATCAACCGACACGTGACGCTCTCTGTGAGTGACACATCACCAAAGGGTTCGACACGTGCCGGTGCTCTATGGACTGTTAAATCGCATATTTACCCCCCTACCCTAGACAGCGTCTCTCTATCTGTCTGGAAAGACTGGCTCCCACAGCATCAGTGTGGCCAGAAAACCCCCTTGATCTAACCACCAATCCAAGCTCTTACAGAGTCCCACAGGCAAGGCAGCGGTGGGGAAGACCCGACGCCCAACTGCCAGGCAGACTAGACGCGATGCCTCTAAAAACCTGCTCCCATCTCGTAGTGACCCAAGGGTCATAGTCCATAAGGGAGCCGACGCAAGCCCCAGTGTCGGAGCACGTAGACTAGTCACGAAGACACCCAGGTGGAGATAGTGTCCCCGAGGAGTCGCCTATTCGGCGGGTGAGTCCTTATATTGGAGCACTCGGATCGTGTCAAGGTAACATCCCGAAGAAGTCGTCTACCCGACTGGCCGAGATAGCATCCCAGAGGAGTCGTTTACCTAGCGGAAGGGGAGTTTAAAGCTCCCTAGCTGAGATAGTGTCCTGGAGGAGTCACCTATCCCCGTGGGCGAGTCCTTGTGTCGGAGCACTCGGAGCGTGTCGAGATAGCATCCTGGAGGAGCCGTCTACCTGGCAGAAGGGGAGTTGAAAAGCTCCTTGGAGACTGCATCAGGGAGATGGCGCGACGGGGGTCGCGGAGACGGCATCCGGGAGATGGCGACGGCGGTCGCGGAGAAGACGCCCAAGGGACAGGCGATAAGCGTTTTAGCGAAGTCGGCGAAAGGAAGCGGACGACGAGGGTTGCAAAGTTAGCACTCGGGGTGACGGACGATGAGCGTCGCGGAGACTGGTGACGAGGGTCGCAAAGTAGGCCGGCGCCGGGATTCTCTGTGACGGAGCCCCCGGGCTACGAGCGTCGCGAACGAAGCATGGTTCCTTGAAGAAAAGTGAAGGGAGGTGGCCGACCCACCTAAGGGGGAAGGCACGCCAAGGTTTTCACAAGCAATTCAAGTGGTTTGAGTATGGTCGCTTTGATTGGCTTGCGAGCGTTGAAAAATTGACCGTTGAATATGTGACGTGTCACACGAAACGGGACCCCTGATAGACCCTTGAGTGCGACCAAAGTAGGTTGGGAACAATATGACACATTTGAAAATATTCCAATGTCTTGATCAGGCCCCGAATACTACTTTTTTGTTTAGTTCTTTGTTTGAAGGTATTTGCCCGCTACTACAGCTAGGCCTTGGCAAACTCCTTAAGTTTCAGCATAATAATTCGTACGTATGACCTAGGAAGTTTATACAAGACAATGACTTGCTGTCAAGAATTATGAAGAGATGATGTCAAAAAATACAGACAAACAATTTCAGACTTGGAATCCTCAGAGGTTCTCATTCATAACTTTTCAACATAAGAAAAGCGATTGTTGAGGTCTTTTGTTCGATTGCTGTAACATCTAACATTAAGGAAAAATTGGAGAATTTCAGCACTGCAAAAGTTAACGATTGCTCGTAAGAAGAGAAGCCAACATGTTTATGGTACCAGAAAGAATGTTAACTACCTGTTTATCGTGCTGCATTTTGCTGGAAACTGTAAACTGCTTCAAAGTTGTGATAAAGATCAAAGAGTTAAATTTGACAGGACATCTAGTATTACATTTTGATCGAGAAAAAGAAGGAGATTTTTACAAGGCATTGTCGACAAATGTTTGTGGTGGTACTCATTAAGCGCACACTTTTTTATTTGTCAGTGCTTAATCCAATTAAAAAGTGGGACCATACCCATCATAGAGGTCGTCCAGTTTATACAGTCAAGCAAGTCTCAGAGTGCTTTTAATTAACAGTGGGTTTTGCTTGGCTTAGTGAGAAGCCCACTGAACATGTAAAAACTAGTCTTACAACCTTGACGACCCCTACTTTGTGCTGCTGTAAGAGGCATACTTTGTGAATGCTCTGGTAGGAATCAGAGCCTTTTACGACTACACTGCTGGTGGGCTATTTTGTAACGTGGTGTGTTACTCAAAGTTCAAGACCAAATCAACCAACTAATGTACAAATCTTGCTAGATAGTTTTGTAATTTCCTAAGGTGATTCAGACAAAGCGACGTGTTCGAAAGTTGGGATCGAAATGCTAGGTTGAAGGGGACACTTCCTTTTTTCCCCAGATAGATAATGGACAGGTAATTTTCTTTCACAATCACTTTCTTGTCGGGTCATAGTTACTTTATACTCTTTATCGAGGAACATCACATTGTATCTGGTATCGATGGGCCCTTAGAACGAGTAGAACTTCTACTAGTACATTGTGGTCTAAAGGAACTTCTACCTTGCATACGAGTTCAAAATATCACCTTTAGGCCTATTTTTCATTCCTCTCGTTACTAGATGCAATGCAAGAGAGTTACAGTTGACAATGTTACGGATTGCAGATTTGGGGCTTGTTTGTTTCACAAAAATCGTTTTTCAGAAAAGGTTTTCCACATTTTTCGGTGTTTGGTGCATGTAAATCGTCTTCCAGAAAAGGTTTTCCGGTATTTGGTGCATGCATAAGGTTTTTCAACGGAAAATGATTTCCAATCAACTTATATGGAAGAACAAAATATCGAAAAATCACTTACCATTTAAAACTCAGTAAGTCATTTTCTGGACCACCGAACACATACACATACCCACACACCCACCCACACACACACACGCACGCACACACACACCCGACACACGCACCCACCCAGCCACCCACACACACACACACCCCACACACACACACACACACACATACCTGCCTGCCCACCCACCCACCCACACCCTCAACACACACATGCCCGTCTGCCACACACCCACCCCTAGACACACACATACCTCACCCCCCACATGCACCCACACCCACACCCACACCCCCACACACGCACACAGAGAGATATGCCCAAACAACAAAAATAGTGAAAAACATATCTTTTTTAGTATAGATATTTGTATCATTACAAGACACCCAAACAAAGGGAAATAAAATTTATGGAAATATTTTCAGGAACTGGTATTTTCGAAAAGCATTTTTCGGAAAGCGTTTTCCTTGAAGCATTTTTCGTGAAACAAACAGGGCCTCGATCTCTTTGAGAACAAGATAATCTCTTTTTTTATGCTGAAATAAGGGATTTGAGTATATCCTCTTGGTCGAACTAAATTAAGTCAGGCTTGTGGAGCACTCTTTTCTGGTTTGGGTGGCTTTACACAAGACATAGTTGATTCATTCAAGTACTAGTGAGAGTTGATTTCTGTGACATGTAATATCAAGGAAGTCAGAACTATCTGTTTAAGAGGTTAACCATGTGATATTTATTAATTTCAACAACAGTTTAACGGTTGAACATGTCTAGTCCATCTATGTACATGCAGTATCGTAAAGCAGTGTTTAAACATGTAATATCAAGGAAGTCAGAACTATCTGTTTAAGAGGTTAACCATATGATTGTGAATTTATTAATTTCAACAGCAGTTTAATGGTTAAATATGTCTAGTCTATCTAAGAAAATGCAGTATCATAAAGCAGTGTTTAAATAATCGAGCAAAGATCCTTAGAATGATTAAATAAGCCTAAAGCAACACTGAAGTATCAACGAAATTGACTACTTGGTCACTAGCTTCATACTATATGATTGAGAAACTATGGGCTGCTGCCCCTTCTTATCTTTCATTCTAATCAATCTGAAGTCCGATTTTTGAAGTCCTGAATTTTGCGTATTTATAGCTACTCTTTTTGTGTTTGAGGGAGAGATTAAGAACAAAGTTTTGCATTACCTGAGTGCTACGATGAACCTGTGTAGGAGAAGCAGTGTCGATGTCATTGAAGAAGAAGATGCAGAAAAGCTCATTCAGAATTGGAGTCTTCCAAAGGTCTCTTCTAGTGACATTTACAAGAAAAAAGTGTTATTCGAGCGCAAGATGGATTACGAGACCAAAACCATAGAGAAAACCGTGTTAGTCCAAGGTAAGTACGTAGATTTTGAGTTACTGGAAAGAAGCATAATCCAACAGCGCAAAAGGAAGTACAACTTGTTCCATTTGGAATCAGTCCAAGTAGCTGTGAAGCCTCTGACTATAAATGGCTTAAACAATTCTGTGCTGGTTTGCCTCCGCGATTGTCGCTTTTCTAGGTTCCCTTATTGTTTACAAGCCATTGCTGAGTCCTCCCTAACTAATGGTCCCATTTATTTTAACTGTTATTCGAGCTGCACAGTCCCAACGACACTTTTCCTCTTGATGTTCTTACCCTCAACGTGAAGACCGTTGGATTTCAAAGAGACATCGATGTTTCTTACAAGGTTCACTACAAAGCGTATGTTCTGTTATATATACAGGCTGGGGGTTTGTTAGGATTAATGCTTAGTTGCTGCTGTGTCTATTTTAACTGCTGTTTATGATGCTTAACTCTAGTTCATATTAAGTTAAGTTATGTAACTCTAGTTAAGTTTAGGTGGAAACTAGTTAGCCACTTGTCAATCATCACATGGATGTATTTTGCATATAAATATGGTGTAAGTTTGCAAGAGAAGTAGAGTGAATCATACCAGATTTTTGGTAAACCCATCTATCTGTTTTCTACTCAATTTTGTTGGTCTGCAGTAAACCCCCTAAAACTACTTATTCTTGCTGTTAAAACACCCCCCACATGCTGAAAATCAGCCACCAACAAATGGTACCAGAGTTGTGCTGATTAAGAAAATTTAGGATTGAAAGAAAATACAGCAAATCAATGAAATTTCATCTAAGATATCATGGCCAACATTGGTTCTTCGAATTAGCAGGTAAGTATTCTACCTTTTGATGGTGAAAACTATGATTTGTGGTTTGTGAAGATGAAGACAATCTTTAAATCACTTGGCCTTTGGGACTCAGTAGTGGAAGGGTTTACTGAACCTAATACAACAGAGGTATGACTGAAAATCAGAAACAGAAAAAAAAAAAAAACTAGATGAAAAGAGGCAGAAAGATACAAGTTCTCTTTCACTCATTCAAAGAAATGTTACTGATCCAATTTTTTCAAGAATCATCAAAGTTGAAAGTGCAAAAGAAGCATTGCAAACTCTAATAAATGAGTTCCAAGGTGATGATAAGGTGAGAGCTATCAAACTTCAACCTCTTAGAAAGGATTTAGAGAACATGAAAATGAAAGAGGTTGAAAGTTTGAAGGATTATTCCAATAGATTTCTTGAATTGATAAATCAAATGAAAACTCATGGTGAAAATATTAGTGATCAGAGAATTGTTGAGAAGACTTTAATTAGTTTGCCAGAAAAATTTGATCCTATTGTAGTTGTTATTGAAGCAACTAAAGACCTCTCAACCTTAAGTGTTCAAGAAGTGATGGCCTCTCTGAAATCCTATGAGCAAAGAATGGCAAAACACACTGAAAATGTTGTAGAGAGTGCTTTCCTATCTAAGTCAATGTTGGCAGCAAGAGCCAAGAAAGAAAACCACATAACTTTGATCAACCTAAGGGAGAATCAAGTCAAGGTGGAAGATATGGAAGAGGAAGAGGTAGAAATAGAGGAAGAGGCGGAGGCAACTTTGGTAGAAGTTATAATTCTGAGAATAATTCCAAACCTTGTGGTGTTTGTAAAAAGATGAGTCATGATGAAAAAGATTGTTGGTTCAAGGGATAACCTCAACGTCATAGATGCAAGAAGTTTGGCCATGTGTAAAAAGATTGCAAAGTGAAATTGTAGCAACAAGCAAGCTTCACAGAAGCGAAAGAGAGTGAAGCAAGCTTATTCTATGCATGTCAAAGTGCAACAAAGAAAAATGATGAGATGTGGTTCTTAGACAGTGGTTGTAGCAACCATATGGCAAGAGAAAAAAGCCTTTTTCTCAACATTGACAGCACCGTCAACACAAAAGTGAAGCTTGGGATTGTAGTTCAAGCACAAGGCAAAGGCACGATTGGTGTTCAAACAAAGCAGGGGACCAGATTTATACGTGATGTTCTTTTGGATCTAGATTTGGAGCACAACCTACTTAGTCTTGGACAGCTTTTAGAGAATGATTATTCACTTCAATTCCATGATAAGTGCTGCATAATTTATGACAAAAGAGGGAGTAAAGATGTTGTCACAAAGATAAAGATGGAGAAAAACATAAACTTTCCAATAAATTTCAGATATACAAGTGGAGTTGCAATGAAAGCTTCAATTGTTGAAGATTCATGGTTGTGGCATCGAAGGTTTGGTCACATAAACTTCATCTGAAGTTGCTGCATAAAGAAAACATGGTGCAAGGCCTCCCCACCATAGAAGTAAAACATGAAGTTTGTAAAGGATGTGCTTTTGGCAAGCACCATAGACAACCATTTCCGAAAGGAGTAGCATGGAGAGCAAAAGAGAAGCTTGAGCTAGTCCATATTGATGTTTGTGGACCTATGCAAACTCTCTCTAATGCTGAAAATAGGTACTTCATTCTTTTTATTGATGATTATACTCGTATAACATGGGTATACTTCATGAGGCAAAAATATGAAGTTTTTAATTTGGTGTGTTTAGAAAGTTTAATGCCTTGTTGAAAAGCAAAGTGGTAATTTCATTAAAGTCTTGAGAAGTGACAGAGGAAAGGAGTACACTTCAAATGAGTTTCACAAATTTTGTGAAGATGAAGGAGTGGAAAGACAACTCACAGTTGGCTACACTCCACAGCAAAATGGTGTGTTCGAAAGGAAAAATCAAACAGTTATGGAGATGGCAGAATCAATGTTGCATGACAAAGGAATTCCTAGATCATTTTGGGCACATTGCACTCAAGTATCATTTCATCCGTGAAGCTATTGAAGAAGGGGAAATTGAACTTGAATTTTGCAGGTCAGAAGAACAAGTGGCAGACATCTTTACGAAAGCTCTTCCAAGAGAAAGGTTTGAAGAATTGAGACAAGCTTTGGGAGTTCAGCAACAAGACATTAAGGGAGAGAATGTTAGGATTAATGCTTAGTTGTTGCTGTGTCTATTTTTACTGTTGTTTATGATTTTTAACTCTAGTTCATATTAAGTTAAGTTATGTAACTCTAGTTAAGTTTAGGTGGAAACTAGTTAGCCACTTGTCAATCATCACATGGATGTATTTTGCATATAAATATGGTGCAAGTTTGCAAGAGAAGTAGAGTGAATCATACCAGATTTTTGGTAAACCCATCTCTCTGTTTTCTACTCAATTTTGTTGGTCTACATTAAACCCCCTAAGACCACTTCTTCTTGCTGTCAAAACACCCCCACATACTGAAAATCAACCACCAACAAGGTTAAGCATGCAAGATCCAAGGGCCAAAAACTCTCAGTCAGTTGGTCAAACGACTTTTGTCGAGACAAATTTATTATGTAATGGTATTGCTGCAAAGAGGACTATTTCATGGGATTCAATTGAGGTACCAGAAAGATGGACAATCAGAAGTGATGATCAAGGCCATGAATAAGCGCGAGGCAGTTTTGAATGTAGGTGGTGGATTGTAAGTGATGAATAAAAAATTTTCTTTTTGTATTTGTGTTTAATTTCCATTTAGGGTTAGAAGACTAAATTGATGATATTTTTGCTGCTGCATAACCATAAGTAATATGCAAAGAGAAAGAAACCATGCCTTCTATAGTTTCTTGTTTACACAAAACATGTTCCTATACCGGAAAAGTGTAGTTGGTTACTACAGTTGAACGGTTGTATAGCTGGTAAATGGAGTTGGAATTTGCGGTGGCGAAGGACGCGCATATTAGCTATCTTCCCTCTACATGGTTCTAATTGTCCTGAGATTACTTTGAAGGCATCTCTTCTGGATCTGCCGGAAAAGTGGAACACTCGTAGGAAATATGTTGCAGGCTCTCCTGATCTACAGCTCAAAGTGTACCAGTCTCATCCACAATGACTCCCCATTTTTGCAATCTGCCTTGGTTTAGCATTTTGTAATGCAATCACGGCTCTAGACCAGCGTGTACCATGGAGCAATAGGGGTACGGAGTCTCAAGTGTGCCCAGGTTGAGGTAATTGAAAAGGCCCTATTTCCATTTGACAACATCTGTAACCATAAGTGGAGGGGTTAGGCACCGTAGTGGTACGCTTATGTGGAAAATAATATTACCCTGAGTGCCAAAGAAATAGGCTGAAACCACTGTCCTCCCCTGAACAACAATGGAAATTTTAACATCATCTTGCCTTCAAGGGTCGGACCAAAGGAATGTCCCTGGGCCTTTCCCAAGGATAGGCCTTGAAAATCCCTTTAAATCACCTCCCAAAACTTTCACACCCCTCTGATCAGAGGTGTTTATATTGGTTTAAAGGTCAAATGGTGTCACAGGAGAATTACTTAGTGGACCAAATTTCTCCAACTTACTTGTTGGATAAATTTTCTTATAGTCTACCAGCGAATCAAGGTTAAGTCCTCGAAACTTTGCATTATGTAAAGTCCATTTAACTCTCTGATTTTTTGGGTTAAAATGATTATCCTTTTGTACTACGTATAGGCGGGTACTCAAAGGTTTCATATTTCGCACAACTAAACAGTTCTTATTTTTTCTGAATATGCCGTGGTCACTAAAGTTACCTGACAAATGTGAATTATAAAAAGATCAATAGTTCTATTTTTTGGAATTCGAATTGCAAAGACAATAATTATGTTTCTAGTAATTGATGTGTTAGCATGATTAATAAAAGAGGAAATTGGGGAATCCACTGTGAACTTAGGTGCGGATTCAAGGGTGTGTATTAATAGGAGAGATATGCTAGAGGATGCGATGGTACACTAGGTGCTGTAAGGTGGAACCCACTTTTACATTGATTCCATTAAAATATTAATTGTTTCTTTGTAACAAGCCAGCTAGTAACCAATGTATTGTACACCGATTACATCGCGTTCTTTGGCACTTTTTAATCATAAAGTAGGAAGCTAATGTTCCGACCGAAGCTCTTTATCTCATCATTTTTAAAGTTGAAGTTTTAAAATTAGAGATAATTACAGCAGTATCCCTGAGGTTAGGGTGTAATTACAGGCGTGTCCATTAGTTTGGACAAATTACAGGCGTGTCCGTTGACCAGCCGGAATACGAAAATACATAACGATTTTTTTACGAAAAGACTTAATTGCCTCTAAATGAAGTTGAAATTTCATCTTCTTTTATATTTTTCTCTCTCCTCTCTCTCTCTCTTCATTGGTCTTATCTTCATTTCACACATGCCAAAAAATGCATCGATGTTGCCACCTCCCTCCACCACTTCGACTGTACCTCTACTGCACAACCACCACCGACGTCGCCAACGCCTCCTCGAAGTCCCACCGCATCGGCCTTCACTCCTAATCCCTATAAAAAAATCCCTACCCTGCCCTGCCTACAAACCACCAAACGAAGTCACTTTCAACCTCTGCCACTACCAGCGATGACAAGCTTGGCATACCTTAAAGATCTAAGGACGAATTAAGGTGAAGTCGACGCTGCCTTCGGGGTTCGGGGGCAGCGGGTTTTGCAAGAAGGAAATGGGCGGCAACGACGTTAGGAGAAGTAAGGAACCTAAGCTTCCTTCTTTCTCAATCTACCGGCATGAGGTGAGGGAGGGGGCGCGGGCAACCAGCGTGGGGCGAGGGGTGGGGGTGCGGGCATGGGGCGAGGGAGAGGGCTACTGGCATGGGGCAAGGGAAGGGGCTCCTGGCGCGTGGGGGAGGATTTCAGATTGAGAAATCTGAACTTTCATTTGCAGATTGAGAAAATTAGGGTTTTGAAACCCCAATTTGCAAATTGAGAATATTTTGAAACCCTAATTAGCAAATTGAAATAAATTAGGGTTTTGAAACCCTAATTTGTAGATTGAGGCCTTAAGGGTTTTGATGCAGATTGAGAAATTTTGATGAAAAAGACTGCAATGATAAGGAAAAAACCAATTTTAGGGTTTTAAAACCCTAATCTTTAAATTAAGGTTTCATATCTTAATTTAAAAATTTTAAAAATATTCAGTATATACAGTACAGGGGTACTATCATCATTTTAAAAATACATATTTATGACATCATAAAAAAAGTACACTTTTTAGATGGAACCCTAATGGATGGACACGATTGATACATTTTAAAAAAATTTGGCCACGCTATGTTACATTTTAAAAATTATTATCCTTGACTGTAATTACACCCTAACCTCAGGGATACTGCTGTAATTATTCCTTAAAATTACCATGTTTAAAGAGATTCTAGACTAGGAAAAAAAGCATGCTTATATACTTTTTTTTTTGGGCATGTTTGAAATCTTTATTTTAAGATTACAGAAAAACGTGTACTTTATCAATTCATTAGGAAATAGAGGCTAAGGGCCACGAAACTTCATGTTAGCCCTTAGAAAAAGTCTTAGTGGACAACCGGGTTGATGGTGCCTGCACTTTGAGTGTATATATTTTCACTTTTGGGGTTGGTTAGAATATACAAGGACATAAATAATAGGTCGACAAAATTACTAAAGAGGCAATGATAGAGTCAAAAATGTTAGATTATTTCATTCGATCATTAGAATCTTATAATAGTATAAACATAAAAAATTTAAGTTTCGAACACACCGGAATCGAAGGAAATCATATATTATCAAGAGCTTTATTCCGATGATGAAAAAACGCCAAGATTCAAAAGCGAACGTATCTCCTTTGGTAATCTTGTTTAGTATTGATCTTCATTACTTTTCTCTATTCTTGATAATGGAATAGAGTTGTGTATTTTTTCCTATTACTCTAAGGGGTAAAAGAGTAGCCTAACATTATAATCCCTAGCCTCCAAGAAAAAGTCTTTATATAGAGAGAGTAGTGAGATTAACCTAAGCTTGTCAAATTTCAACCATTTTATCAAAGTTAATAGATTAGGTTCTATAAGCCTTTTGTACACCATAAATCATTAGTGTGTTGGATGATAAAATTAAATAGGCCCATAAAACTATTTAGCCAATATAACTAACTAATGTCCAAGTCAAATAAATCGTCAACATTGGTATGACCAGCTAGACCCCTAATTGGATTTGATCGATTAAATCCAACATTCTCCCACTTGGCCAAGGGTTATGCTTAGGTCAACCTCATAAGTTTTAACATAAGAAATTGAATAAAATATCTCGTAAGTTAGACCAAATCTAACAAAAGTTCTAAAACTGAATCGAAGATAGTATCCCTGTCTTTCAATACCAGAGAACCGTTCTCCAATTATAATCTTGGAACTTTGGTCAAATATGACAGTCAAATAGCTTAACAGACATGAACTGCATCATTCCATAATAAATAACAATATGAACGAGTTCATGAGATCCTTACCTAATACTTCAAATGTGCACTTATAACGAGAAGTAACAAATCATAATCATAATATCTAGAATCCAAAAAAAAGGTGATCACATAAATAAATGTCTCAAATAAAAAACCTATCATCTAAGGGAAAGGCTATCAACCAAACCCATGCTAGTAACATGTTCTCGAAAGAGATTGGGGGGTAAACTTTTCGCCATGGGATCCGCTAACATAGTGGTCGTATTGATATGCTAAACAGACACTGTAGAAGGGTAAATTTTATACCAATTATATATTGACACGTGCCATTTATTTGTCATTAAATTAAATGGTCAATGACAAATAGGAAGCTGACACATTTATCACAACGTGGTCGAATAAAAAATTGCCACGTATATTATGGTATTTAGCTCTTTACAAAATTAAGATAATTATCGAAGACGTGTAGTTTTACATAAACACTTCCATTCACCCCCTATATATATAGGATGGCCCTAAGGGGTGCAATGAAAAAAAAAGGGCAACAAGTCCTCCAAGTCTACCAGAAAGAAGTCTTCCCAAGTCTTATCGAAGACGTGTAGTTTTACATAAACACTTCCATTCACCCCCTATATATATAGGATGGCCCTAAGGGGTGCAATGAAAAAAAAAGGGCAACAAGTCCTCCAAGTCTACCAGAAAGAAGTCTTCCCAAGTCAACCAGATAGAAGTCTTCCAAGTCCACACGAAAGAAGTATTCCAAGTCAGCCAGAGAGAAGTCGCCCAAGTTAACCAGTCAGGGTTTACTCTCCCAAGCCAGAGCTCTTTCAACCTGAAGACACAAATTCTTCAAGTTGGAAGATACATCATTCAAGTTCAGACATCCAAACCGTCCTCGCGTTAGGCATCCAAGTCGTCCGTCGCGTCAGGCATTCAAAACGTCAGTCGTGTTAGACATTTTAGCCGTCAGTAACATTAGACGTCCAAGTCATCCGTCGCGTGAGACATTTAAGCCGTTCGTTGCAGAACTCATCAAATGTTCTAACGAACTCGGTCAAATTTGCCTTTTAATCTGGAAACAAGCTTTTAAGTCTTCGATCGAGCGTTAGTCAAAAGAAGAATCAAAGGCCTTTTTCTTTGTATAAAGACTTATTCAGAGAATTGTACTTACCTTTTCAAATCACTATAAACTTCATTTGTCACTAATTTTTCTGTCTAATCTTTAGACTCAAAATTTGTGTGTACAAATTTTCGGCACGCCGGGTGCTACCTTCTTTGCCTCTCATCTCTTCTCTTTATCAACAAAAAAAAGATGATCTCAAATTTTCTTATGCAATGGCTCCGAAGATTGACGTCTCAATGATGACTCGCTCTAAAGTAGCCGACTCAAAATTTTCATCCGCTGTCAGTTCCGGGACTCCAAGCATGGGCCTGGACACTCATAGCCAAGCAAAAGCCAAAGCTCAAGCAAGTTCACAAGGGGCGTCCTTTACTCAAGGAGAATTTGCTCTTCAACACCAATGCATCAAGAAAGACTCATGGTTTGAATCCGTTGGGGGTAAAACAGGACGTGGTTAATGTTGTTCAGACAGTTCTATCACACCCAGCCATGTCCAAAGAATCCGCCTCGGGCCTTATGGTCCCGTCTATCCATGGGGATGATGAAGGAAACACTTCAAGTGGCAGATCTGTGCCAACTTCTCTTGCTAAATCCCTAAAGTTCAAGATTGCCTCGCCGTAGTCCATTAGCTCTAATCTACTTTTTCTGGCACTATGCCAGTCATGATGACGAATGTTCCGACTCTCGAGGACCAAGTTAACAGCCTAGCAAAAGCATTTCAGTTACTCATAAAAACTGTCCAAGATCCTAATGCTCAAATTGCCACACTCCTTACCAAGTTAGAAGGTAGGGAAGATGCAGAGATAAGCAATGCCCACAAGGGTAAGAACAAAAAATCCTCGAAAGGAGAGACAATCAATGCCCACAAGTGTGAGAACAAAGAAGTCTCGGATGGAGAGACAAGCAATACCAATAAGGGTAAGAACAAAGAAGTCCAGGAAGGAGTAGATTCCAACAAGAACACAGAACCAAAAATGCCTTTCAACTCATCTCTGGAGGTTCTATTCAGGTTGACCAACTGAGGGAGTTCATCATGGGTACCATTAGGACAAATTTGAAGGGCTACAATGTCTTCCCTCACTTAGGCCAAACCGTATACCCAAAAGATTGATCTTCTAAGGATGCCTACGGGTTACTAGCCAAAAAAGTTCCAATAGTTTGGCGGTAAAGGCAACATCAAACAGCATATTTCTCACTTTGTGGAAACATGTAACAATGCAAGGACCTATAGAGATCATCTTGTTAAGTAATTTGTCAGATCATTGAAGGGTAACTCATTTGACAGGTATACCAATCTTCAGCCTAACTTTATCAACAGTTAGAAATAGTTAGAGCAGGAGTTTCTCAATTGCTTTTACAGCACTTGTCACACAGTCAGCATGCTTGAGTTTACAAATTCACGCCAATGGAAAGATGAGACAGTTATTGACTACATCAACTGAAGGAGAAATCTTAGTCTCAATTGTAAGGATCACCTAAGTGAGTCTTTTACTATAGAGATGTGCATTCAAGGGATACAGTGGGGACTACAGTATATCTTTCAGGGAATGCAGCCGAAGACTTTTGAGGATCTTGCAACCAGCGCTCATGACATGGAGCTCAGAATTGCTGCACATGAAAACCAAGGTCTGCAAATTCAAGACTTCCGCAAGAGCAAGGAAAACCAAGACACTCAATAAAAACCCTTTTCGATCAAATTTGACGGCAAAGAGTCCATGGTCATGGACAATAGGCCAATTAAACTCTCTACCTAGAGGAAGAAGAAAGAAGTAGACATGCCTGACATGCTTGATGATCTACTTAGTATGAAGCTAATTGACTTGCTAGAAATGAAGTGACCAGACCAGGGCGGCCGAGTTAATGACCTTAACTATTTGCAAATACCGTCAATTAATTGGCCACCCCATTGAAAAGTGCTTTATACTAAAATACAAAATCATGGAACTGGCACGTTAAGGGAAGGTTATCCTCGAGGATGACAAGGCTATCCTCGAGGAGGACAAGGCTTCTGCAAACAAGACTTCTGTCGCCTTTGGCTCTACTCACGCCCCCATTTCAACTGGGCCCACTATGTCGTGGAAAGAATACAAGCATTCATATGTAGTTTCTCTATGTACCATCCATTTTGGTTCATTCAACCCAGTTGAAGTCAAGATAGAAAATTCATAATCTACTCAAGTGCTCATTTCTCCTAGTCCATCTGTCATAACTTTCATGCGTGGGGACATTGACTCGACAACCTCAAACTTTGCTGTCAACATTTTACCTCTCAAAGTAATAAAGGAACTTGGACTTTTGATTGATGATCTTGGAAGTGCCAACCTCATGATTCAAGGGTTCAACCAAGGATGCCAAAAAGTTGTTGGTGCAATAAGCTAGAACTGTTAATTGAAGATATGGCTTTGAGTGCTTTATTCCCTACGATTGATGCGAGGGCATCCAACAACATGCCTTTGGGACGACCATGGCTACACGATAATGAGAATAAGGAATAAATGTATAACAAAATCAACTGCAAAAAAAAAAGCAGATGTCAATGGGACTCTGAACAGCTTTCACATCTTGCAAAAATAAAAGAGAAAAGCCTTACAGCTGCACTCCCAGCAGACATCATACAACACATATTTTAAAAGGTTGGAAAAAAATAAATCGAAGACTATTGTGCTGCTAGGATGTGTTCTCGCTGAATGGAAGAACTATCAAAGGACCCAAGTGTGATCCGTTCTCTGCCTTTGGATAAGGTCCCATGGCACAATCGATAAACCGGTAGCCTTGGCGCAAGATGCTTTCTACAAGTCTCTGCTAGCAAAGAAAATGCTCATGGACCCTTCCATGAAGGATTTTTGGCCTATTTTGTTAATGGTAACCCTGAACATGAATAGGAGCTATTATAAAGAGCAGTCCAAAAAACCATTTGGGTGCCAAATATATATGTGCCGTCACCTGCACTTGTGTGCCTGAACCATCAACCTATAAATGGGAGTTTGATACTGTGATTACTATCTTGTGATGTCCTGAAATGAAAAGAGGGCTCGTGCATTGGAGGAAAAAATTCAAAGAAATGTGTTGGCACCGCATCAGCACACTATTGTTCCGTCCCCTTCATCCAGGAAGACTTTGTTATAAGAAAGGAAAAGCACATTGGGACACTATCAAGCTTATCCTGAACACACAAGAAATTGACTTTGCACACAAAGATGCACCATATACTTCCACTTGGTGATGTTATGCCTCTTAAGATGAGTAAGAATTCTTGTTCAACAATTTTTCTTGCTTGGAGAAAAACAATTTGAACTAAGTTTGACTTGATGCCTTCGGGGTACGTAGGTAACTTAGACCTAAATTTTAAGTTCAGTCATAATCATAAAAAAAGTCCTTTTGGTGTTAAAGCTAGTATTTGAAAATAATACTACTTTAATTCCCATTCAAACTAAGGCAAAATATTTGCTATTAAGGTCTGATTACATAAGATAAAAGGGAAGGGGCTTCTAAGCATGATATTGAATCAGCAATGAGGTTGAATTCTCCTAGTTCCCTTCTACTATCTTCAAGAAGCGTTTTCATCTTCTCCAAAGTAGTTGTGTCTTTGTCATTTAAGAGAGAGATGCTTTCAAGCGAAATGATTTCGTTTCTTATCTGGGAAATTTCCACGTCCAGCTTTTATAGATCTTCTTCATCTTGCTTGAGCAACGTCTTTACTTCTTCCTTCTGCTTTCCTAGCTCTTGAAGTTGCTTCAACAGCTCATAGTGTTTCTCGTTAATCCTCGCCAGTTGTGCTTTGCGAGAGACGACAGGCTCTTTTTTCTTGCTAGATTTGTCTCTCCCTCTACAAGGCAGTGAGAGGCATGTGAGTGCTGCTCCTTAGATGCATCTCAGGAAGACCTTATGGCCTCATAGCTAGCAATGTTAGAAAAAAAATGAACTCATAAGCTTTTCCAAAGCATAAAGTTCAAATGCTTTGACATTAGCCATTTCCTTTAAAAGCCAGTTCACATCTTTTTCTTAACCGAGGCCAAGTGCTCTAGGGGTACTCTAAAGAGCCTTTCTTTTATTAAGTTCCATAGCATGATGACGTAGTTCTATTGACAATCTGAAATCTTCACCTCAAGTTGAAACTCAAAATTAAAGGACTCGTACTCTGATGCAGAATATATGGAGGCTTCATCCCTATAGGGACATGCATAACCTCACAGATAGAAAGAGGCAGAGTAGCTTCATGCACTTGTTGCAATTTTTTTCCTTCACCGTCACTCTTGCTTAAGGACTCTTTGCTACCATATGATCAAGTTTTTTGGCTATAAGCACAAAAGAACTTGGGCCATCCACATACTGTTCATCTTTCAGTGTTGATCACAGTCATCCATAATGCTTTCCTGTCACTTGATGAACGAGCTCTTATCCCTTCTTTAATGTTACGAGAGCAATTAGAGTCTTTCACGATAACTGAGGAAAGCCAAGGTGCCTTTACATGAGCATTCTCAATCGCGTCTTCTGGTCTATTAGAACTTGGAAGAGAGAGAACAATTTCCTTTTTTTTTATCTTGCTTGAAACTTTTTTACTTTATCCGAAGCAGAGTTCGAGTATTTTTCTTCACTTTGTTGGGATGTGGGATAGAGTTTCGGATCTACTCTTTACCTGAAGGCTTTATGTAAACACCTTTCGAGGGGTTAGAATTTGGAACATTCGATGCCACATTCTTACTTGTTCTGATGATGATCTCAAAGGTTTTGAAGCATCTTCCAATCGCTTTGACCACCAAGCGGCATAAGATTTTGTAGTGAGACATGCCTTAGTCACTAGATGAGATGGAATTATTACTTGGGACCCACTAGAGAGACGAGTGCATGACTGCCAGAGTTGAATGCCTTCATCTAATGAGGTCACATGTAGCTTTTTCTTTAGTCCACCAGGAATATCTTGGCATAAACCAAATTAGTAGCTAATCATGCTAGGACTATAAGGTTCAATGATGTACTCATTGCTGCGCTGAAGGGTTGAGTAGCTCAAGCGTAGGCTGATGAAGCCATCACTCCAAGATGATGATACGTATTCGTCATCTATTAGAGTGAACCATTGTTGTTTGTACAAGCTCAAGGTAGCGAATGTAGATGTGTTGACTTTCTGGAGCAATTCTTGAGAGCGCAAAATATCAAAGCTTTTTGCCATCCTCTCACTAAAAACCTTAGTCATGTGAGCACCACATTGAATATGATCAAAAGACAAGTGTCGAAGTAATTTCCTATCAACCCATAGATAGAATGAATAAAAAATATTGCTTCACACTTCTTTATTTGAGAAGAAGAGGTAAGCTCCCTTGGCCATTGTCTATGCAAACAAGCACTGGTACAACTAAGGAAAACTTGCTTCCACAAGTCATCATGCTCGCCACCTTGAAGACATCGGGATGGATGTGATTGAACTCTCTACCGAGTAAAACAAACTTACAAAGCCAACATGATAGAAATGCCGCTAGGTAAGTTTCATCTGCCAAGTCGCCATTGACACCTAACTCCTCAAATAGGTGAAACTGCTCTTTTTCATATGAAAAGATATGATCGATGTCACCGTATGGTTTATGCCGACATCTTGGTTTACTATCCCTTTTCTTTGACGTCCTCGTTGAAGGTTCGTTGTATCGAATGGGACCTCTAAACCAAAATTGGACTCATTCAAGAAAAGTCACCTGTTGATTTTTTCCATTTTTGTAGCTAAGTTCATGAAAGCCCATGAACAAGTACTTGCAGCTAGGAGGCAAAAGTTTCCCATCTTGGTTAAGGCCAGTCAATTCTCTGCCCGATGGAACAACTCCGTCATAGCAAAGTCCTTAAACAGGAAGTCTCCCTATCATTCGTAAATCCTAAGAGAAATAGAGATATCTCCAAGTGAAGTGTATAGCACGTTTGAAGAAGAGCACCACGATTCACAGAATGCTTAGAGGATGTACTTGTCTCTATCATAAGTGAACAATGAGGCATGTAGTGCATTATAAATCCCCACTTTATAAAGTAAAGTCTTATTTCTCGCGAGTGCGTCTTCGAGTCATTTCTAGTAGCCTTCGATATAAACATGTTCGCCAAAATTGGAAGAAGGGATTCCCCAAGTGGCTTGGCCAGATTCAAGATTATGTCGAAGTTGTGATACCCTGAGGAAGAAAAGGAAATTTTTTTATTAAATTTAAAATAATTAATTAATCTAACCGTGAATTAGATTAATGAATTGGTGCTATTTTTATTAACTAGCATCATTTTGATAATAATTAAGCGTTAGGGGGTTAAAATGGAATTTTGAAAAACTTTAGGGACTAAATTGTAATTCTTGAAAAGTGGACATCAGGTGTCAAACCGGGGAGAAAATGGTTCAAAACAATGCCACCTCCCATGTGAGTGAATAATGACTAAGTAATTTAAATTATAAACTAATGATGGACAAAGATTGGATAAAGGAATTAAAAGGATTCTGGAAGATGGGTGGGGAATACAATTGAGAAAAAAAAAAAAAAGACAGAATAGAGAAGAGAAATAATAGCCATGAAAGAGAAAAGATAGAACAGAGAAAGGAGGAAGGAAAGATAAGGGAAGAGAAAGAAAAGAAAGAGAAAAAAGGAAGAAAGAAGAAAGGAAATCAAACTCATAGACGAAAGATAATATTCTTGTTTAAAACCCTGTAAATTTGTTGTGAATTATACATATAAGTGTGGGGTGAGTGTATTGTGTGTGCGCGTTAGTGTGTTGTGTGTGTATGGGAGTGAATGAGGAAGGGGGAAGAGAGAAGCAGTCGTTGGGGGGGTGCGAGGGGTGGGTTGTTGGCTGTGGGTGCGCGAAATAGGGAAATGAGACAGGAAGAAGGAGTGGGTACCAGCTGGTGCTACTGCCGTGAGTGTGTGCAGGGGGATAATGGTAGAAGAATGGATGGGGAAGCTAGGTGAGCAGTGGTGGAGAAAGGAGGTGTATATGTGTGTTCATAAATAGAATTGGTGGGTGGAAGGAAAATGAAATTCATGGCAGAGGGGATGAGAGACTCAGCAGCGAGGAAGAAAAAGAAGTGCATGGTGAACTGTGTGTGTTTTAATCCAAAGTTAGGTGAATAATGACTGTAATCATCACTAAATGTAACTAGGCTAATTCATTCCATTGATTGATTTCTAAAAAATGGATCAAGATCGATTTAGTCAAAGTACAGAGATAAGACCCAGTTATTTTTAGGAGACCTGTACTGTAGAAAATTTCAGAATTTTCTGAGGTCGGGAAGAGGGTTAACGAACACAGTGATTATGAAATTTTACAGTGAGATTTAAAATAGCAAACTAGTGCAGTTTTGTGCAAAACTTTTATGAGGACACTAGGAAACTGAGATGTTCCATTTTTGAAAATTTTGGGTCATTCCGAAGTTGTTAGCTATTTGGCCGAACAGGCTTTTAAGCGCTCGGTCCGGACACTAGTTCGAGATTTTAGGGCAATTTTTTTTAAAAGTACTCTTTAGCTCTAAAATGACTTCAGGATGCCTAAAATAGCATTTTAAGATGTTTTTGATATTTGTTTTGGGTACCGGAAACCCCAAAGGGGCATTTTAGTAATTTGTCACCTGGAGGGGTTTTTTGGTATTTTTTCCTAGAAATTTCATTGGTATTTATTCCGAGAAGGATGTAAAACATCTAAGGGGTGTTTTCTTTTTTTCTTTTTTTTTAGAATGATCAGAAATATATACCAATGAAAAATAAGGAGGCTAACATCCTCAACCTCTCAGATTACAAGACCATACAAACCTGAGAACGAATGGCAACCCCATCCGATAAGTATTACCAAAAACAAAAGGAGAAATAAACTGCAAAGTGAAAGCAAAGAAATGAAAACGGATAACCTTTTTTTATTTTTAGTTTTTGTAAGGGGTGATTACGAATTAAATTAAATAGTAACAAACATGATAACAACCTAATTAAAACAGATAACTATCAAACTAAGACAGATAAGGACTATAAGAAATAGCCAATACAACAAAACCAACAAATAGTCCACCACTAGCCCAACACCAGACATGTGTCCCTTTCACTACAACGTGGTATCAATCCCCAAGCATCCATGCCCGCGCAGGAAAATGCCACCTTTTCCAGCCATCCCACAGCTGTCGATCCCCGGAGAGCACTTGAGCAAAACATCAAAGAAGCTTCAAACACTTACAGTTAGAAGCCCCCCCCCCCCCCCCAAACCACTAACTGTCCACCTAGCCTCACCAAAGCACCGACTGAAACCACCGGAATCGCCAGATATCACCCAGGACAACCCGTGACCCCTCACAATCTTCAAAAGGAGACTCTGGACCAACAACCTACGAGGACTCTCGACATCACATGAAAACTTGGTCTATCGTACAAACTGTAACGGAATCACCGTCCAGCTCACCGAATAAACCAATTAAACCACCGCAACCCAGCATGCACTCTTCACCGGAATCACCAACAGCTACTAAGCAACAAACACAATTCGCCAACCTTTCTAGGGCAAGGGGGAGGCGGAATCAACTGGGGGAAGGGGGAGATAAAACCCTAGAAAAATAAAACCTAGCCCTAAACTCACAATCTCAACACCAACCCGCGACAGAGCAACGAACCCAAAACTTAAGGAGAAATTACTACACCCAAAGCCCACCACAACCCAATTGCAAAGCACCCCCAAGAAACCCAGCAGCGTACCCCGATCAACACCTCAAACTGAGCTCCAATGCCAAAAATCCACGGATAGCAACCAGATCGATTGTGACTGTCATAACGAAACTGACACTTCAGCCCGCTAGACCCACTAAGATCCCACACAAACAGCCCTAGCTAGACACAAACTTAAGTTACCACGCCACCACACGCCAGGAAATCTGACGATGGTGACGGAATCATAGTAAGTAGAGAGAGGTGTATGGGGGGAAGGCAGTCACAATAATCTCCTCTCTCAGATGCCTATACACATCTCTTTGCCATCTGAAGGGATGTTTTAAAGCAGATTTGGGTAATGGGTGGTAGTGGTCATCAGGGGCATTTTGGTAATTTACCACCCGAGGGGTGTTTTGGTAATTTTAACATGTCGACTCTAAACTTCGGGGAAGACGTTAAATTAAGCATTTTGAGTAACGGGAAGCAAAGAATGGGGTTAAAACATCTAAATGAGGGGTATCAACACTCGTGCATGACCAGGCAGGGTTAAAGACCGGCTGTCGGGTCGGGGTAACTGGGCTGTCAAGTTGGGGTAACCGGCTGCTATAAAATACTGTAAATGATTAACAAAAAGGGAGTAGAATATTTGTGTAATTATAATTGGTTAGTGTCTAACAAGCAAGGTCCAGGGCCAAAAATATCACTACTTCAACAACGTGGACCTCGAAAATCTGGAGGAAGAATAGGCAGTCGTAAATGATTGAGAATGGCATGGTTTAGTTGATGAGTAGCTTTTCTAGATAAAGCGTTGTTATGTTCGTTCTGTTGAGTGCTGACCCTTGAATCAAAGTGAAGCAATACAGCTCTGCATGCATAAAACTCTACTCCCTTCACGCTTATTGTAATGGCTTATTTAAATATATATATTTCTTGTGAACCTGATTCATTTTCAATTGCATTTTTCAGAAATATTAACTATATGCTGATTGAAGGTTGATTGGTGATGAAGGTTTTAAAGATGCCAAAGTCGATCCTTAGGACTTGTTCCATTTTGACTTAAGCTAGTTGTTATAATGATGTCTTACTTGATTACAGCTTAATCTGGCTGTTATAGTGATGTTGTGTAATGATTTCTTTTAGAGTTATGTAATTTGATTAGGACTCTAACAGATTATGTGTAAATTAATGATATTGTGTAATGACTAATTCTCTCTTGAATGTTATGTAATCTAATTAGAATTTTAAACTTATATTGCTTGGTTACTTCTTTGAGTTTTTATTACAAAATTCGTTATTTCTGGGACTAGAAAGGAGTCTAGCACAAACTGATTGATTAGCTCAAACTGAAGCGTTCGAACGTAGTTTGGTTTATTTTTTTTCAATTTGATGTTGGTTGGTTTGGTTTGGTATTCAGCCTCCAAACCGAACCAACTGAACCGTGCTCACCCCTAGTCACACGCTCCGTTATATAGTGAAACTTGTCAAGGAAGAGCTGGACCATATCAAACTAGGAGTGGATAGTACCTTCCGTAATATGGTGGTAACAAAAGTATGCGAGGCTAGTCAGGGACTTGTGAAATTCCTGGAGCTTCAAAGTGTCATCCTCCCCGTAATGCTTTGGGGAGCTAGTAAAATGGGTGGGGTGCTCACGGGTGTTGCCCCCTTTGCCTTTCGAATAGGGTGAAGGTTGATTACTTGTACTTGACAGGGTAGGGCTTGGTTATGAGGTTGTCAGAGTAGGGTGCACGACTGAATAACTTAAAGGAGGAGTGAGGTAAGGATGGTTCCTTGAGTCAATGGAGGATGGCGTCAGGGTCATGTTTGGTGACATACAAAGCAAGCGAGGGCTTGCACCCGGTTGGGATGATCCTGGCACCTGAGCCCCCGGATAGGGCGACCTGAGTCATTAAGGGCATGTCAATGGTAAAGTTGGGTTGGTACTGGGGAACAGCTTATGAAGGTGTGATTTGCACAGGGTTAGAGCCAGCAGCAGGAGGCCGGCGAGAGCAAATCGGGGGCATGGCTTGTGTTTAGGTGTCGGTTGGTTATGTTAAGGTAAGGATCTATCTCAATTGAGTCATGAGTCTATGAAGTACTCCGATCAAGTGTAAAGTGAGGCACTGTAAGCTAAGTTTCTGCGAGTCCTACCGTTAAGGGCGAGGCGCTGCAAGCTAAGTTACAGGGAATCCAACCGCCTAGGGCTCGAAGGACCAAAGTAGTGGTGGTCATGACACTGAGACTTGGACAGTGTCCAAAAATAGCGCAAGCCTTGAAGGCTGGATCTAAGCAAGAGGGGCCAACCCTAGAGCTTAGGATAACACTAGGTGAGCAACGAGCACGTGGTGGAGGGCTCTGAGGCCTTGAGAAATTAACGACTGCGAAGTCAAGAGTTGAATTGATTTTTGCATTTCTAATATCGCAGCCATGAGAGATGATTGGGAGTATTGGAATTCGGTGATGGTAGGAGCAAGGCAATGGATTGTGGCGTTGACAATCGCGACCACATTGGGTGCATCCATTCAGGGGAGAGCCTGGAGTTGGTTGTGGTTGGTCTCCTCTTGGTCCTCGAGGTGATGCCCCTCCATCTTGGATGGCTGGGTTAAGGTTTTGTATGGTAGTCCTAGTAGCCTACATTGCTGAGGCATCATTGCTTAGGTGTGTAAGGTATGGGATGAGTTACACTGCGATGCTCACCTCCGCAGCATATTCGCCAAAATGATGCCAAGGAAAATGGGTTCGCAGTCGACATGGAGGTGCCACAAAGAATACAGTCCATGTCAAATGCTAAGTATGTTGATATGGACACATCAAGGATGGAGCAAGGGCAGAGATCAAGGGCTTCCCAGACAGAGCCTGAGGGTGGCAGTGCTGCGAGGGCGATGGCTCGAGGTGAATACACGATGATAGTCACAGTTCGATGCTTAGGTCCAGAATCCAAGTCATGTATGTTTCTCTTTCTAAAATTTTAGAGTGAGAAAGTGAATGTGAGAATGATTTCTGAAAATATAGAAGAAAGAGTCCTCATGTAACGCCCCAAAAATTCGGAGCTCCGCTGCCCTGAACTACTGAGTCGTTTACCTACTGGATCTCATCAGACCTGTTAAATCTGTTCACTAACACATACTTCAAAATATTAAATCTGATACCATCTCAAAATTCTTCAAACACACACTTTCAAGGCTGCTAAAAGTTAAAGTGTTAAAACCTAAGTTCTGTACAACCTCGAGTCCCTATGAAATACGGTGACAGTACTGACCCACACAGAGGTCTCACTACGCTGTAGCGGTGGGCTTACCGGAATCTCACACAGACTCTAACCCATTTCCGAACCTGCTACAGCTTATCATCATCTGCAGAAGAGAGCCAAACGAAGGGTGAGCTTTTGAGAGCTCAATAAGGTCATACAAGGACTTCAAAAAGATTACAACACGATTTTCGAGAATCCAACCAACAATGATTTTTAAAAAACTTCGAACAATAAAAACTCAATGGTTTCCAAAACGATCAAATTCATCATAAATAAAATACCAAAATTGCTAAGTACAATCACAACAGGTTCTAAAATGATCAATAAAAGATTCTTTTCAAAGTCATTAATCCCAAGATATGATGATGGTTTTCCAGAGGATTTCAAAACGTACAAATGGCATTTAAGGAAATCATTTCCAAAAATACAACAAGATTTCCCGAGGGATTTCAACCCAAGCAGAATTCATTTCCAAAATTTAACAAGATTTTCAGAGGGATTTTAACCCAAGCAGAAATCAAAAATCAATGTTGATCCTGGGCAATTGTAATGCAATTTCGGCAAGCTAACAGTGTGTACACATGCATGATGTACCATAATATTATTATCAGCCCTCAATAATGATCAAGGAACTAGCCTGCGTTTCATGAAGGATTCATACCAGCATTATACCGCCTCCCTCATAGAACAGGTACCCAGGTCCTCACATAAAAATTAACAACATCAATGACTCTTACATAAGCTCAAATCACCAAAATCAGTTCGGGTTCCAATAAACCATAAACATGCCAAAATAAGTCATCATTCAGAATTTCCAGAAGAAGTTCACAATAAATAGCAAAACGATTGCAAATAGTCATCAGATTTAGGTACAACAATTCAGAAGAATGGAATACAAACAATTATCAAATTTGCTCAGCATGCAATACATGCGAGCATCACAAGATTTTCAAATAAGCAATTTAGATTCAATATTAGGGTTTTCTGGGCAATCACATACTGATATCAATACATAATTCAGAGTTCGACATAAGTCATAAATGTATCAAAGGAATACTAATGAGTACGAGTTATCAAATAAGGATTCGGGCAAAAGTCCTTACCTAGGGTTCAGATAGAATCCCTTACCTGGATCCACAGCTAACGTATCTTAATCGGAAGTCTTTAACTTTATCCTAAACGGAATGATCAAATCATCAGAACATTGTCTACAACACAATATTATAACTTATTATGGACCCAAACATGTTCTCAAAATGAACCTCCCTCAACGCATATGTAAAATTACCAAAACGCCCCTGAGGTGTAAAATTACCAAGAAGCCCCTCTCGAACTTAAACTGCCCAAACGGCCTTCCTGTAAATATAATTACCAAAATAAATTCCCATATGTGAATTTATGCAAAAATACCTTTCTTAGGTTAAATTACCAAAATACCCCTTTCGGCGTGGCAAATTACCAAAATGTCCCTGTGGGTTTCCGGCACTGAAAAAATCTCAAAAACATCTTAGAATGCTATTTTAAGCATCCTAATATCATTTTTGGCCTAATATATATTTTTAAAGAATTTTCGCAGGAAAATCCCGAAGCGGTGGTTAGAGCGAGCGCTAAAAGGTCAGTTTGAAAAAATATGCCTATCAGCCTCAGAATGGCACGAAAGTTTATGACTCATCAATAAATTAGGGTTTTCACAAAATTTTTGGATTAAAATAAATTGGTTTACTAGGTTAAATAATTCGATACTTATTCTTAATCGATACGCTAATTTACCGCCCTTTGAGGATACTGAAAATTTCTGAAAAATTCCACAGCATAGATTGCATAAAAATATTGGAGGTTACAGTTGCACTTTGCCTATTGTTAGCCCTAACTATTTATAAATCTTCCTGAAAAACTGCCTAATTTGATTTTACCTTTAGCGACACTTACACTTCCTATTCAAATTAAACACACACTATATATCACCTAATTTTCACATAGTTGTCTTCTTCTTTCAGTCGAAACACACACTGATACACACACACCACTCACGAACTCACACTGCAATACACTTCCACTCACTAATGCACCTTAATTTCACATCTTAACACACATTCACACACCTTTAACATGAAATTTTGCACACAACTCCAACCCAAATTCACCCTCAACAGAGAGACATACACTATCATCCACGCACACAGTGTCCACGCCCAGAACACAAGCTGTCTTCCTTAAGCACCCACTGAGCTCTTCTCCGGTTCCTTCTATTCTCTTCTAACTAACTATATCATTGCACACTCACAGCTAATATTACCTTCATACATGAATTCCACTCCCAAATTCATCAGTGCCCAGCACGCACGCACACTGTAACAAAATTTTCCCAGCACGCACGCACACTGTAACAAAATTTTCACTTACTGTGCAGTCACGGTTCTTCATTCCTTACCCCCTACCAGCCCATAACTCGACTAACCATTGACTTATTGACTCAATTTACACGATTTCATGGCTAAACTCCTTCACCTGAAGTCTCAACTCCCCAGAAATATCCCCCCTCCCAACATGGCTTCACAGCCATGTTCATGGCCAAATCATACGCACCACAGTGATCGAAAACATACATAAACTCCATCAACACACACTAGAATATGCCTATTAGGAGTTAAGTAACTCACCTCTCAAAGTTTAGGCTCGATTTCCTTCCCTTTTCCTTGGTTTTTCCTTCCCCCCATGGTAGCTCTGTTCTCCCTCTCTGTTCTTCTCTTTTATTTTACTGTTCCTCTGTTATGGTTTTTCTTTTCATTTCTTTCACTCGAGGCTTCTTTATCTGCATCAATCCATTATTAAATACTTTAATTCAGCTTAGTTGCCTAAGCTAGCAGGTGGTGGCACAATCTAAAAAAATAGCTTCTAAATACTTTTTATAAAATTGCACAAATGGCCCCCAAACTTTACATAATTACATAATAACCCCAAATTTTGTATAATTGCATTCAAGCCCCTAAAATCATTCTAATCATTGTCAATTTGATTAAACATCACTAAAAATACATACTAGCGTTCATTCAATTATTTTTCATTACTAAAACTAAAATTTACATTCATGCCTCCAAAGTTTCCCAAACTTACCGAAACACCCCAAAAATTTAGAAATTACATTTTTGCTCCAAAGTTCTTTTAAGCTTCGATACGCTACTAAAACACTAGCATTGCCCAAAATTATCACCCGTTTATTTTTCGAAGCCCAGATGGTTATTTTTACGGGCTCCCAAAGTTCGGGATATTACACCTCAAATAAATTCTCAAGCCCCCTATTTATAGAGGTGGGGATGATGTCATCAACTAACACATGGTGCTCCCTGGGAGTAATATGTCACTGAGGGGTCCACATGTGTAGGTATTCCTTAGACTGTGGAATCGTATATTCACCCGGCCTGCCCCGCACAGCATCACACTGTCTACCTGGAAAGACTGGCCTATACATCGCCAGTGTGGCTAGAAAGCCCATTTGATCTAGCCACCAGTCCAAAGCCATTGTAGAGTCCCACAAGGCCCAGCATAGTGTTGCACTGTCTACCTGGAAAGACTGGCCTATACAGCGCTAGTGTGGCCAGAAAGCCCCTTTGATCTAGCCACCAGTCTAAAGCCTGTAGTCCCACAAGGCGTCAAGTGATGGCAACCTGAAACCTTAGAGAAAACTCGACGCCCAACTGCCAGGTAGACTAGGCACGATGCCCTCTCAAGACCTGCTTCTATCTCGAAGTGACCCAGTGATCACAGTCCTTAGCGATGCCACTAATAGCCCCTAGTGCCGGAGCACGTAGGCTAGACAAGTAGGCATCCTGGTGGAGACAGTGTCCCTGAAGAGTTGCCTACTCGACGGGCTGAGGTAGCATCTTAGAGGAGCTATTTACCTGACGGAAAGGGAGTCTTTATGCCAGAGCACTTGGAGCTCCCTGGCGGAGATAGTTCCCGGAGGAGTCGCCTATCCCCGTAGGATGAGTCCTTATGCCGGAGCACTCAGAGCGTGCAAAGGTAGTATCCCAGAGAAGTTTCCTACCCAACGGGACAAGGTAGCATCCTAGAGGAGCCGTCTACCTGACAGAAGGGGAGTCTTCATGTCAGAGCACTTATAGCTCCCTGGTGGAGATAGTGTCCCGAAGGAGTCGTCTATCCCCGCAAGATGTTGCACACTCCGGGGAGTTGTCGAAGCATGTTCTATGACCAAGGCAAGGTGCTCATGGTGTGGCGAAAGGATGGACCAACACGGGACACGATAGTGTGACAAGATTTTGGGGGCGCGACTGTATAAGTAGCGCAGCACATAGGCGTAGCGGAGTGTGTGAGGTGCCCGTGGCATGGTAGTGTGACAGAGAGTTGGGGGCACGACTTTATCAGCAGCACGGCGCATGGATGAGAAAAACTTTTTGCGCAGTTCCGAGGGCACGTGATATGGTAAGGGCGCACGAGTAGCGACGGGTGTTGTAGTGTCGATGAGCGGATGCGGCGCTCTCAATGTGCATGATCGGTCGGGGCAGCCGGCCGGTGAAGCCGGCCAACCAGGGCCGGTCGACCAATACAGTCGACTGACCAGGGTAGGCTGACCGGGGCAGCCGATCGATCGGGACCAGCTAACTGACCGTTATTGCCAAATGGGATAACAGAGGTCCAAGTATGCATAGCCAAGATGGAATAGCAACACTGTGTACCTGAAGTTGCTTCAAGAAGTATTTTACACTCCATGCTGTCTAGAGCTGATTAGAAGAGAGGGCTGCTTGTGATCTTTCTCTTCCAAAGGATTTTGTGTGCAGTACACGCCTAACATGAACATCATATTCCATATTCTTTTGGCATGTCTACACATGTAAATAGTATAAAAGTTTGTCTGAGGACACTAAGGGGCTGTACGTTTACCCAATTTTGTTTTCGTTTTTTGCAATGATGATGAAAAAGATGTCTTTTTCGTGTACTTTTATCTTTTTCAAATTCATTTTGGATAAAAAAAATTCAAACAGTAGCGAAAAAAATGAAAACACCCCAAGGGTGTTTTCACCTTTTTCCGAAAAATTGAACTCAATGTCAGAAAAAAAAAAAAACCAAAAAAGTCTTCCCTAAATCTGACACAATAAATCCTGTTCCCTCCCTTTCTCTCTCCCCTAGGACCACCACGGCACCACCCGCATTCATCCAGAGCCGTCATTGAACCACCACAAAGAATCACACCACAGCCACCATGCCCACCACTCAACACTCAAACCTCATCTCCTCCGGCCATTTCGTCGCCTCACAGCCACCATAGACCACCATTACGCCAGATCAGGCACGATTAACGACATAGCAATGGCACACAACCACCATAAACCACCCACCATCGTTGCAATTTCTTCTCCAATCGCAACCCACGAGGGCCAATCTAACCACCGCAACACTATTTCAAACAACAAAAAAAAGAGATCTGGTAGGTGAAGAGAAAGATCTTCTCCAATCGCTTCGTTTTTTGTCATTTAGACCACCACCTCTTGGGGCAGCGGAAGCCGTGGTAATGATCCATCTTAAAGCCCATCTTGAGTCCTGCGTTCATCTAGAACCCATGGCAGTTGCCCATCTTGAAGCCCCTGTGTTTATTCGGAAGCCATGAAAGTCGCAGATCTTGGGGCGGCGGTAGACGGGGAAGATTGTTGGAAAGGGCAGAGAGTGGGGGAAGACTGGGGGGACGGGGGCAGAGAGTAGGGGGACGGGGGGGGGGGTGTGGGGCTCACAGGGTATATATTATAAATAATAGGATACCAATACAAAAGTGAAAATGAAAATGATATAAGTACGCATATCCGACAGAAAAAAGTAACTAAATTTTTTTGTGAAAATAATAAAAGTACAATAATGAATTTTCTATCTGAATATGAAAACAGAAAACGGATATCATAAACGTACGGGCCCTATATGCTTGGCAAGGAAGAGATTTGTTCATATAATAGAGCACTCCGTGAAGTTTGCATATATATGGCTTATTATTTACCTTTGAGGTAGAGATTGCTAACATTGCCTCAGTACTTATTCGTAGCATTGGAATGTTTTTGAGTATTGATTTTTAAGTTCTGAAAGTGGTTTCCTTTCTCTTTTGGGGTCTGCTTAATCTACTTCCCTAAGTTCTGCTAACAGTTGGCGTATGGCAAACCTGTGCAATAGCTGTGCTCATAGTAATGAAGAACAAGATTTTAAAGAACTCCTTCAGAATTGTCTCCTCCAAAGGTCCCTCTTAGTAACATTTACAAGAGAAGACATATTTTTTTGTCCCACCTTGAATACGAGATCAAAACCATATAAAAAAAAAAAAAAAGGTCTTAGTACAGGGTGAGTATGCAGATTTTCAATTTCTTGAAAGGAACTTACTTCAACAGCATAGGAGAAGATACGAGCTCCTCCATATGGGATTGGTTCAAGTTTCCATCGAGCCTTTGACAAGAATGGCTTCAACAACTCTGTATTAGTATGTCTCCATGATTGTCACCATACCAAGTTCAAAAACTCTATATTGGCCATTGCTGAGTCCTCCCTGAACAATGGTCCTATTTATTTCAACTGTTATCCCAGCTACCCTGTGTCGTTAGAGTGTCCCTATACCCATGAAATTCTCACCCTCAACATAAAAACACAAGGATTCCAAGGGGATATTGCTGTTTTTTTACCGGATTTACTACAAAGTATCGGGTATATTTGACGCAAGGGCCAAAAGATCTTCCCTGGTGAACAAAACGACTTTCGTCGAGACAAATCTGCTTAGTGATACTGTCGCTGTGCCAAGGACTGCTGCACTAGATTCAGTTGAATTCCCAGAAAGATGGACAGTTAGTGAGTAATGGAAGAGATAGACTAGTAGTGATGTTTAATGTTCTTGCCAGTAGGAAATATAAATGGATCTCATTGTGCTGTTAGTGATTTGCTTTTTTATGTGATACTTGGGTCAAAATGTTCAATGTAAGTGTGCAAAATATGGTAATTGCAGGAGGTGTCTGTTAACCTTATAGTGTCTGTAGAAGTCTTAAATGAGATCATTTTGGCAACAAGCTAGCGAAAAACAAAAAAGGACAGCATTTTCAAAATTTTGCGCAAAATCTGCCAAACTGAAAAGAAAACGGAAATAGAACATCTAATAACAAGGGAAAAAGTGCATGGTAATCCAAGATATTAGATGACCTTCTGTCAGACAGTGTCCTTGTTTCCTGGCTCATCTTTTTAACCCTAATTCAAGAGTACTATCTTTCTTGCAGTTCTCTAGCTTAACCTAAATATGCTTATGTAGAAGCTCAGGCATATACAGAAGTCCAGTCCTCTACATCTACAAGAGATCGATCAGCTTTGTGCAGCAATAGAGTGGATGAATTAATTTGACATTAAAGTTGTCTACTTCTATATCAGCAGCTAGAAATTGTAAGAGATCACGTCAGGTTATTGTGGTCTCTAGAAGTTGGCCAAATGGACCAAGTTGTCTCCTCTACCAAGTCCATGAAGAAAAGGGAATAAGACATGCAAAATCGGGCTTCTGGTAACATCCTAGCCATAGGAAAGGAGGCATGCTGCTTCTAAGAAATATGCTCTAGAAACCAATCCAAATCTGTTTTTCAGCTTATATTCACCATAACTTCTTGCTTCAACTTGTCAACATGACCAGAAGAAAGATAAATACATAGTATCGAAGACAGAATTTAGGTATCTTCGGTATTAATGGCAGTTTTTACGCCGAATTGTGTTTTGAACCTATATTTCATAAAGAAAATGGTTGATAGTAAAAAACAGGTAGCCTATCAAAAGAAGATAAACTTCACTAAGCTAGGCAATTAAATGGACCACAAATATAATCTGTCATGCAGATATATTCTGATTGTGCCTCTTTTGCGAGGTTATCGGAAGTATTAACTTGTAGTTTCCCCTACCTTTCTTTCAGATATATTCTTATTGTGCCTCATTCACGACACCCTGTGAATCAGCAAAAAGTAACTTGCCAAAGACAGCATGGATAATGGCCAAGACAGTTGTGCATAGATAATGGCCCCCAATCAAACGATATGATACCAATAAAGTTTCACCTCTAATGTTGTGCATAGATAATGGCCAAAACAGTATGATCTATGTATATACCCATATTGATTGCACGATCATTGCATAATCACCATATCTATTTGGAGTCTGGACAAACAACTTGCCAATGCAGATCTGCAACTTTTTTTTATGTCTTTGGGCTGCAGAGAATAGTGAATAGTCCTTCTCGCAACCTAAACAAATAGCGCCATTTGTTATGTACCCGAACTTGCCTCAAGAAGTATTTTGCATTCCATGCTGTCTAGAGCTGATTGGAAGAGGGGGCTGCTTGTGATCTTTCTCTTCCAAAGGATTTTCTTTGCAGTACACGCCTAACATGAACATTATATTCGACTTTCTTTTGGCATGTCTATGGATGTATATGTTGGGAAAAAATAATAGAGAAAACTGAACGAATAGCCCGAGTCAAATGTGTTGCACTCTTTTCTTACGACAGTATTTGTTCCCTTATTATCTGCTACCCTAAGCAGATAATAAGGGAAATGAGTCTGATCATCAGCCCTATTTATAGACACCAAAAGGTACCTTGAACAGGTGCAAACAGTTGTCACAGTTAAGTAACTCTACAGATGTCACTTTACAGTCACAATTTTTAGACACAGCAAAGAGTTGCAACATTTGAACTAAAAGACATCACGAACAGATGCCTTTCGAATTTAAACAGATCATAAATCTGATTTAATTTTGCCAACAGTCATACTGTTTCAGTCAAAAAATGTAGCTCACAGGCTGAGTCTATCTATACATATATAAAAACCTGAAACATTTGCTTAAAACTGCGACAAGTACGATTTTTGAAACTCTATATTTGTGACAAGTAGAACTTTTTTAGAGTTTTTTCCTTCTGACACGTAAGCTTCAACTTTACATGTGGTAGTCTCCTAACTTAGTTGGTCTCTTTATTTAGAGTCCAGCTCTTTTGAATTAGATATATAAAATTCAAGAATCCTATTTATTTTGCTACTCTGTTCTTTTCTTTTCTACTCTATTTAACTATTTACTATAATTTATTATTAAAAAAATTCGTAGGTATAATTTATGCAATATTTTAAAACTTTATAAAACTAAGAGACTAATTATACACTTTCTAAAACTCTACTAAATTAATATACTTATACATTAGACCTTAATTTTGATTATTAAAACCTCAAAGTACTTTAAAATAATAATATAAAATCTCAAAAATATAAAATACGAAAATCATACCCTACTTACTAATTCTTTAGTATGATCATTAGCCCGACTTTTCTATTTAACTCTTTATTATGATTTATTATTAAAAATTTGTAAGTATAATTTATACAATATTTTTAAACTTTATAATACCAAGAAACTAATTATACATCTTCTAAAACTCTATCTACTTTAACCTTGCATGTGGTAATCCCCTAACTTAGTTGGTCTCTTTATTTACAATCTAAGATTCAAGAATCCTATTTGTTTTGGTATTCTTTTCTTTTTTCTATTCTACTTAACTCTTTACTTTAATTTATTATTAAAAAATTCATAGGTATAATTTATTCAATATTTTTAAACTTTATAAAGCTAAGAAACTAATTATAAACCTTTTAAAACTCTACCTAATCCATATACTTATACATTAGGCCTTAATTTTGATTATTAAGTGCTCCAAAGTACTTTAAAATAACAATATAAAATTTCAAAAATATAAAATACAAAATCATACCCTAGTTACTAATTCTTTAGTATGATCATTGCCACAACTTTTGTAAATCTTATAAAATTAAAAAAAAACAAATACTTCTTTTAAAGCTCTACATAATCCAAAAAGGCTTTATTTTGGACTACTAACTTCTTAAAAACACTTAAAACAAAGAAAATAAAATCTCGCAAATATAAATAAAATCACGCAAACACAAACGTAAACAACGAAAATCATGTATGAAATTAGTGAATTATCTTTAAAAATTGAAAGGTAAGCGTTTCATAGTGAATATTTTCGTTTTTACCTCAATCTTTTCATGCAAAACATCATCCTATTTGTTTTGGTATTTTTTTTCCTTTTTAAAGAAATTTTATTTCTCTATAAGATTTATTGTAACTTTCGTCTTTTTGCACCAATTTTCTTAAAATCTAACATGTTACACACAATATGAACAAAATATTTAGAACCAATTATCTTGGATCTCCAAAAAAAATTAAAATCGATTGAAGAATTATTTGTGACAAGCTGAGAATAAGTTTGTAGAATAAAAGAGACGAAAAGATAAATTAGTTATAAGAATCTTTTACCCTTCATAAACAACTACAAAAAGAGAGAAGCCTGGGTGGCCTCAAGGTGGTAATGGTATAACCGAAATGTCGGTGCTAGATGTGAGAGTGTGAGAGTGCTAATATATGCAATTATGCGAGTGATCAGCCATGCTAATTACGATAGTGATAATTGTTGTGATAGAATTAGAGTGTTGGTAGTGAGTTTTGGATTATGTAGTGACAACATGTGGCTGTAGCGATGTTGGCGTGTAGTATGCTGATGCTTGTGGTGGTGATAGTCATAATTAAACTGTGGTAGTGCAAGAGGTGATGGTTGTTGTTAGAATTGTTTCGAGATAATATTAATTTATATTACAGTACTGATTGATAAGTCGTGATCTAAACTGGATTGAACAAGTGATGAACCTAAAAAAGCTGACGATAAAAACATGAAAGTGCACTAACGAGCAAGAGTTATGATATGGTGAAGGTAACTGCATTTGTAGTGGCAATAATAGCTAATTAAGGTATTTGGAGGTAGTGTTGGTGTAGTATTCATAAATGGGTTACACCGAGAATCTTATGCAAACAAGCAATGAACTTAAATAAAATCATAATGACTTTATGTTAGTTCTACCAGCAACTTGAAGGTGCATAAACTATATCCAGGACTAGAAGCAGTAAAAATTTTCCCTAGAATGACTTTCAATTTTGATTTTGGTCCCACATTTTGATTCCTTAAAGTTTTGTTAATTAAGCAAGGCGATGTTTTTGTGATTAACCACTTTCTAGCCCTTGGCTACACTAATCTAAAATTCCAGTGGTATTTTCATTAAGTCATGTAGCAACACTTTAAGAAGTTATGTATAGATAGAAACACTTTCAATGCTATTTTTCATTTTCATTATGTACGGGAAAAATAATATACACAGAGTTTCTCATGAAGAAAGAAGGTGGGTGAATTTGACATTTATACTTATAGGAAGATTGAGGTTCATAGACATCACTAGTAAATAAGTTATAACACTCTTTACTAGATTAAACTCATACAAAACAGAAAGTGATAATACAAATAATTGGCTTTTTTTTTTAATCATGTTGGTTCCGGATACATCATTGATGCATACTAACAATTATATTTACAAAGCTCCAAATATTAAACTAAAAAGTTTAAATTCAGTTAAATAGTAGTACGAGATTATTGTCATATGTCGTCGCGAAACATTAATGAAAAGGCATCTTAAGTTTATAAGACTTTTAATTGTAACGTTCACGTCTTATTAAACTCACAAAAAACCTGAAGTGATGGTACAAATAACTGGCTTTTTTATCATAATTGGTTCATGATATATCATTGATATATACTAAGGATTATATCTACAAAACTTCAAATATTAAACTAAAAAGTTTAAATTCAGTTAAATAGTAGTACGAGATTGTTGTCATATGTCGTCGTGAAACGTTAATGAAAAGGCATCCTAAGTTTATAAGACTTTTAATTGTAACCTTCACATCTTATTTGTGAATAAAAACTGATCATATTAAATCATGCATTTCACCTTTGTTGCTAAGGTATGCTTTTATAATGCTAAATTTTTAAAAGTTCTATTTAAAGGCAATCTTTTATATAATAAATTTCTTGCCTGCAGTTCAAACAATAACAGTTATAAACAATCTATGAAAACACATTATAAAAAATATTTTTAGCAAGTTTGGAAAATTAACAGTTGTAAAATATCTATAGAAATAAATATTAAAAAATATTTGAGAAATTAAAGAACGCCCCGTGCGTTGCACGGGTCCCTTAGCTAGTTTGTCACAAAAAGTAAAGGCTGGACTCGAGTGAGGGCTCTTATCGACTATGCACACATGCGAAGTGCGCCTAAAAGCGCCAATAACGCCTTTATGCTGTCAGCACGCGCGCGCGGTGCATTACACCAGACATGTGCGAGTGCATGGCCATGCATATCACGTGTTTCTAGAACAATATGGTACGTCACATGGCCACTTAAATATCCTTAACCTTTTCATCTTGCAAGCAATGTGGGAACTCACATCAAGATCATTTTTCAACCTTATTAAATGTCAATCTTTGAGAGTTTATATCTCTCTAACCAATCAATCAAATTGATTGATTCTTTTTGGATATGAAACCTTGCAGCACAAGGTTCAATAAGGTAGGAATCAATTTATGAAAAATTACCAACAAATCCCCCAATTTTCCAAATTTGTATTTTATCACATTTTCAAATTAAAAAAATTTACCTCTCTCTATCCTTTGATAGGTCCTACTAAGATAAAGGTATCTTTTGACTTAAACCATTACCATATAGCAATAAAGTCAATTAGAATTTAGAGTAGCCTTAGCCTTGAACTAAGAATCCTTGATAATTGATCATGACTATTATGTGTAGAACCTCCCAATCAAATTTCCAAATACCTGCACATTTACGGCCTTGTGCTACATATTAGGATTTTTACAAGTGCTATAGAGACAAGCTCAAATCTCGTAGAAGCGGCCCCACTTCCTGCACTTATTAGATAAATCTAATAAGGTACACTTGTATGACCTGCACCCTCCTTTAAGGACATACATTTATTAAGGGAATAACTCCCATCCTCCTCTTATTTTCCATACAAGTATGCACTACCTTGAGATCGCATGAAGATCAAAATCTTCATCTTTTAGTGCATCTTTAGTTATAAATACAACATGGTTTTCCATTGAACTAGAAGACTAGAGATTACTCTAGTGTCTAATTGGTTTTCACGTGCATGTTACCTCTCTTATTTCATGAGCTTCAAAGCTGTCTCCCTAGAAGTCTACCATCTTATATCCCTGTATAGGCCTTTTGTAAAGGGATCCACCAAATTACCTTTGGACTTCACGTAACTAATAATAACAACTATTTGCTTAGTTGTTCTCTAACATAGCCATGTCTAAGACTTATATATCTAGACTTCCTATTGTCAACCTTACTATATGCCTGTGTTAACGCTGCCTCCTTATCGTAGAATATAGAAATAGCAGGCATTAGGCCATAGAGGAATCTCTATCACCAGGTCTCTTAGCCATTTCGCCTCCTTGACCGTCATTAGACTCCATGGTTGAATGTGAAATCAAAGTTTGGTTCTTAGAATCCCAAGAGATAACACCTCCACCTATGGTAAATATCCAACCACTTGTGGACTTTGTTTCATCTGAGTCCGTGATCGAGTTTGCATCTGTGTACACTTCCAAAACGACAGGAAATTCCTTGTAAGTTAATGCATAGTTCATTGTGCCCTTAAGGTACTTAAGTAATCTAAACACCACATTCCAATGAACTTGCCTGGGGTTATGAGTAAACCTACTCAAAACACCGACCGTAAAGACTATATCTGGTCGGGTACATTGCATGATATAAATCAAATTGCTAATAACACTAGAATAATCTAATTGAGAAACACATTTCCCTTCATTTGCCATCGACTTGATAGAAGGGTCATATATATGGGGTAGTAACCGGGGCACAATTCTCGTGATTGAATTTCATTAAAAATTAAATATAATTAGACTATGACAAAAAAACAGAATCCAAGGATCTAATTATTTTCATTCCCAAAATAACATTGGCTTCCCCCCATATCCTTCATATCAGATGATGAAGATAGAAATGATGTGATTTCCAACACAATATCCAAATCAGTACCAAAGATTAACATATCGTCCACATATAAACATATTATCACACCACGTCTTTTATCAAACTTATTTATCACATTTGTTTATTCTAAATCCATGAGAAAGAACTACTTGGTCAAATCATTCATGCCACTGCTTAGGAGTTTGTTTTAAGCTATACAGAGATTTGATAAGCTTACAAACCTTTGTTTCTTGGCTCTTTTGGTGCAAAACCTTCCGATTGTTGCATGTACACCTCCTCATTTAAAATACCATTTAGAAAAGTAGTCTTGATGTCCATTTGGTGTATAACCAGTTTGTTAATAAATGATAAAGCAAACAATAATCTTATAGTACTAAGTCTAGCTACTGGAGCGTAGGTGTCAAAATAGTTAATCCCTTCTTTTTGTTTAAAACCCTTGGCTACAAGCCTAGCTTTATAATTATCTATGTATCCATCTGGCTTAAAATTTCGCTTAAAGATCCATTTGCAGTCTATTGGTTTAAACCCTGGTGGTAAATCAGTCAATACCCAAGTTTGGTTTGACATTATTGACTCCATTTCATCATTTATAACTTCTTGCCATAGGGCAGAATCTCGAAAAGTTATGGCTTCTGTTCTATGTAAGCGGGTCATGTTCTATGTTATACATATGTAAGTAATCACCTTCATTTCTACCTCCCGCAACTATGAATTGGTAGAAATCTGGACCATAAGATTTTCAATCCTTGCTCTCTTACTTCTCCTTAGTTCACCTCCTTCCCCCATTTTGGAAGAGGGTGAACTTGATCCTCATTGACTATTTCTTCACTTTTTCAATTTCTAAAGAAAGAATTCTCAAAGAATTCTGCATCTCTAGATTCCAAAATAATATTTTGGCTAACAGATTCCATACGAACCTATATGCTTTGTTATGTTGAGCATAGCCTATGAAGACACATTCAATTGCCTTTTCCCCCAATTTGAGTTTTTTCGGATCGGTTAGCCTTACTGATGCCCTATACCCCCACTCCTTAAGGTGTCTAAAAGAAGATTTTCTCTTCTTCCATAACTCATAGGGTGTGACATTAGAGACTTTGTGGGGGTATACGGTTAAGTATACATGTAGAAGTCATGAGTGCTTCCCCGCACAAATTCTTAGGCAAATCTGAAGTAAGTAATAAGGTATTAACCATTTCTTGCAAGGTCCTATTTTTTTATCTTGGCTACGCCATTCTGTTATGGACTATAAGGAGCAAAACTTGGTGTATGATACCCCAAGTTTCAAATAGATCATCGAAAGGTATTCACCTTTCCAATTCAACCGTATAATTTTAATCTTACGATCTAGATTCTCTACTTCTGCTTTGTAAATTTTAAATTTATCTAAAGCTTCATCCTTAGTCCTAAGAAGGTATGTGAAAGTATAACGTGAACAATCATCTATAAATGTAATGAAATATCTTTTACCACGCTTGTTAGGTGACCTTCCATCACGCATAAGTCCGTATGTACTAATTCTAACAATTGTGTTTTCCTTTCAATCCCTTTAAAGGGTTTCTCGGTAATTTTAGATTTTATGCAAACTGAATACTTTTCTAAATTAGGTGAAGTATTTTGAGGTATTAAACCTAAGTTAACCATACTTCTCATGTGTTTATAACTGACATGACCTACTCTAGAATGCCATGAATTAAATGGAACATCAAGATAAGAAAATTTAGAACCTTTGTTAACAATAGTAAGCTTGTACAATCCATTGATTATATATCCCTTGCCAACATAGTTCCTTCCCTTAGTCAGAATAACACTATCTGTCTCAAAAAGAATCTTAAATCCAAACTGATTAAATAAGCTAATATATATAAGATTTTTCCTAGCATCCAGAACGAACAGCACATTACATCCTTTAAAGTCAGCTTCTTGGCAGAGGAGAGATAGAGCACCACAGTTCCCTTGCCCATAACCTTAGCCGTAGATGAATTTCCCATGCAGAGATGATGCCCCTCCTTAACTGGCTCGAGGTCCTTGAACAGATTTATGTTCTTAGCAATGTGCTTGGTTGCACTGGAGTCCACCCACCACTCATCATCTTTCCCCAATATGTTGGCTTCCAAAACCACTCCAACGGAGTCGTCATTGTCAACCACATTGGCATGGTCCTTTTTTACCTCTAAGCCCCTCGACAACTGTTCTTGAAGTGCCCAATTTTCCATCACTTCCAACAAGCCTTTTTAGGGTTGTCTTTCTGGTTGGCAAAAGCAGAACCTTGACCATCAAGCTTACACTTAGAGCCACTAGAGGAGTCATGGTCTACTGTGAGAGTCATGGAGGACTTGTGGTCTTCCAACTCAAGCCTATCCAAGTTTCAAGAATTCCCTTCAGCTTGGATGTACTTGACCAACTCTTGCATTGTCATGGCATCTTTCTTTTGTTTCAACTTTTTACGACATTCTTTCTAAGCTATAGGTAATTGAAACTTTATAGTTGACAGCTAGAAAGACTCGTCAAGAGAGTGGCCTCCGATATAATCAAATTCATAATCATTTGTAATTCATGAATTTGATCATGAATTTGAGTAACACTATACTTGTTATCTATCATGCAGAAGTCAAACAAGTTACTGATTAGGAACTTTTTATTCCCAGTGTCCTCCATCTTGTACTTGCTATCAAGATTATCCTATAAGTCCTTCGCAGTGCTGTTAGCGTACTTGATCTCGTATACGTCATAAAGAATGTCAGACAGACCTCCCAAAATGTAGGCCTTGCAGTAGGTGTCATCCACCTCCCACTTTTACTTGTGCTTCATGGCAGTTTGTGTGGTTGCTTTATCCGCAGCTTCTTCCATGACAGGCTTCGGGATTGTAAGCACGTAGGCTATCTTCAATGTTGCAAGGAAGAAATACATCTTGCTCTTCCAGCGCCTAAAGAATGAGTCATAGAACTTTGCCAACTTAGAGATGCCATTGATCACATGCATCCCAACAGTAGTCTCAATCGTAGCCAAATATTGTCTTAAGATGTTTGGAAAAATAAGGCAGTAAGGAGAAAAATGAACGAACAGCCTGAGTCGAATGCGTTGCGCTCTTTCCTTAAGACAGTATTTCCTCCTTTATAATCTGTTTAGGGTAGCAGCAAATATGCCTCCCAAGATAAAACATGCAATGTATTTTGATTGAATAGATTGCAATCAACATATAGAAATTTGAGAGAGAGGGAGAGAGTAAGAGAGAAATTTCAAATTGAGAAATGAGTCTGACTATCAGCCCTATCTATAGACACCAAAAGGTGCCTTGAACAGGTGCAAACAATTGTGACAGTTAAGTGACTCTGGAAATGTCACTTAACAGTCACAAGTTGTAGATACAGCAAAGAGTTGCAACATTTGAATTACAAGACACCATGAATAGGTGTTTTTCAAATTCAAACAGATCAGAAATCTATTTAATTTCACCAACAGTCACACTGTTTCAATCCAAAAATGCAGCTCATAGGCTGAATTCTTCGCAAAAAGTTAAGGCTGGGCTCGGGGTGACAGCTCCTAGCGACGATGTGCACGTGCGAATTGCGCCTAAAAGTGCCAATAGCGCCTTTAAAATGCCACCGCCGCGCGTGCGGAGGTGCGGTGCACCGCACATGTACGAGTGCATGGCCATGCATACCATGTGTTTCTAGAATAATATGGTAAGCCACATGGCCACTTAATTAATACCCTTAACCTTTTTATTTTCCAAGCAATGTGGGAACCCACATCATGATCCTTTTTCAACCTCATTAAATGTCAATCTTTGAGAGTTTATATCTTTCTAACAAATCAATCAAATTGATTGATTGATTCTTTCTGGATATCAAACCTTGTAGTACAAGGTTCAATAAGGTAGGGATCAATTTATGAAAATTTTGCAACAATATATAGTATAAAATTTTGTTTGAGGATACTAAAGCTTAGCAGGGAAGGAATTTGTTCATATAATAGAGCAAGATTGTACTGCAGCATACTCTCTAAGTTAAAATATTTTAGCAGCACTTGAAGAAAGCTTGATGTAACCATTTTGTTAGTGGCCTTGCAAAAGAGAGAATGATTCTCTAGTGCTAGTTGATTTCTACGACATGTAACATCAAGGGAAATGAACATATGTGTGCTTATGAGTTCAACCATATGATCATCTTAAAGTGATTAAGTCGCCAAAGTTCAATGGTTAAAACTTGTCTAGTTAGTAAAATAACATTAAGAGGGTGTTTAGGGTTGATTTTAGGATGGTCAAGCCTGTGTGAGGCTAGAGTTTGGTAAAAGAGATTATGAGAATTAATCTGGCTAAAAATTTAAAACTGATTAAATCCATAATTCTTGAAAATGAAGATTATGAAATAATTACTTTTTTCATAATCAGATTTGACCTTTAATTTACCATCCTATCTCTATGGTTTTCACAAAAAGACATTTCATACCCTTTTAACTAATTATTGGGTGTGACTTTTAAATAGCTTCTGAAGTTATATTCTCTTCTACGCTAACAGAGAGAGGGAGCATAGCAGTTCATCAACAGCCGTCTTCTTCATCCCCACCATTTATGTACGTTCTTCTACCTTTAATACAGAATAAGAAGTGATAACTTTTGTAGGTGATTAAAATAGCTTATTCAATAATTTTTTCGTATATTATAGTTCTTTTCAAATGAAAGTTATGTTAACATTACTTCATTAAATGGATATTAGAAACCTTATTTATGTAGTGTCCTTTATGATGATTTTGTCATATCAAAACTGATTTAATCAATTTCTATCAAAACACTTCTTTTTAACTTTAAGGTAGTACATAACTAATTTTGTCAAATAGCAAACGGATTCTGCTTAAAGTAAATTAAATTTGATTTTAAAAACTAATTCAAATTTAAGTTGAAATCTATTTTTTAGAATCAATCTTAAACGGCCATTAAGTGTTGTCTCTCAAATAGTGTTGCATCCTAATGGAAGATATCCGGGAAAGATCCTTGAAAGATTAAATAAGCCTAAAGTAGAACTTAACCATTAAGAAACTTGTGGTAGTAAGTCACTAGCTACATAGCATATGATTGAGAAACCATGGCTGGTTGTCCCTCCCTGATCTTTCGTTCAGAACAATCTGAAATCAGGTTTTGGTGTCTGTTACCTTGATTCACGTATTTATAGCTACTTATTCTGATTTTGAGGGAGATATTAGAAATATTGTTTGACTCCTAAACTAAGGTAACGTTTGGTAACACTTTTAGAAATATTTAGAAATATTAGAGATATTAGAAATATTTATAGTTACTTATTCTGCTTTCTCTAGATCTAGCTTCAAAACCATGCCACCTTTCTTTCCTTTCATTCGCCGAATCGTATTAAGAAATTCTTGAACCATTACAATATTATCACTGGCTTAACGGCCTCGAATGAAACTACACTGGGTGGGCTCTATCCATTTATCAAGGAAAGGGTGCAGCCGATTCACTAAAACCTTCGATTTATCTTCACAATGACATTGCATAACGAAATAGGCCAAAAATGTGACAGCATTTCGGGATTTTTGTTTAGGTATGAGTGAGATAAGCGTCTCATTATTACCTACATGGAGAAAGCCACTCTCAAATGCACTTTGAACTGAACGAGTTACAGTCAAACCAACCACATCCCAAAAGCGTTATAAGAATATGGGATGTAATCCATCAGGACCCGGTGACTTAAGCGGCTTCATATTAAATGTAGCCCCTTTAAAATTCCTCCATCACAATGGGTTCTGAAAATACAGTTTGAGAAGACATAGGGATATAAGGGAACAAAATTAAACTGCCGAGATCAAACAGGTTGTCAGGTGGAGCTGTATAAAGGTTGCAAAAGTGTTCAATTGCCATGAGTTTGAGTTGTTCAGGATCACTACACCATTCGTCAGTACTACCACGGAGAGAGACAATACGATTACGCTGACGTCGAATCAATGTTGTTTATAAAAATATGATGTATTTCGGTCACCAAACCAAAGCCAGTTTGAGCGAGATTTTTGGAACCAAAATACTTCTTCCTATAATAAAACTTGGTTAAACTCCCACGTGAGTTTTCTCTCCAAATCCTCTAGAAATCGTGATTGTTTATACTGATGTACACGTTGAATGCCAGAAATGTGGGCAAAAGAATCCATTTATCACAGAAAATGTGCTCATTCCATACTTTAACAGCTCCAGTAAAGTTGACTATAGTTTTCTTCAAATCAGGATGTTTGTAGTTTTAATTCTCCTTCACAAATCTACCAAAGGCTGGATGGAACAGCCAAGCAGCTTCAAAATGAAATGGTCGGTGTATAGGTGATGGTGGAGGAATCCCTTCTGTGTCAATCAAGATTGGACAGTGGTCTGAATACGTGAGCACCAAGTGTTTCACAATAGCTTCCGAATATAAATAGCACCAAGCCCTTGTACAGAGACCTCGATCCAGTCGCTCCCTCAAAATGCAATGCCCACTTCTATGTCGAAACCACATAGAAGGAGGGCCTCCAAATCCTACATCTAGTAATTCATACCGATTAATATTACCAACTAACTTACTACAGAGACGTAAATCTATTGGAGAGCCTCCATACTTCTCATTCTCAAACAGGATATCATTAAAGTCTCCAGCTACCAACCATGGAATTTTAATATTGGTCGACAGGTTGGCCAGGTAATCTCATAGCTCTATTTTAGCCGCATGATTAGGAGTGGCGTACACAGCGGAAAAAAGCCATACTGTGTCCGGTGCTTGTTTCACTAAATTATTAAGACACTGGTTAAAAGATGGTAAAATTTTAATATTGATTCGGTCATCTTCCCAAAAGAGCCATATACCACTGGAGAATCCTCTAGCTTCCACAAGGTGTACATTCGTAAACCTTGTGCAACGGGCGATCACATCATGTTGATTACTAGAAATACGAACTTCTAAAAGAACAAAGACTGTTGGATCATGCAATGGAACCAAATTAACCAGATTTCGTAAAAATCTATTGTTCCAAGCTCCATCACAATTCCACAGCATAAACTTTATGGAAAAATTCACAAAATAATGAAATATCAGTCGCTAATACCGGGGCAATTGATCCCTGGTACCCGTCCCCATATCCTCGTCCAGACTTACCTGAAGATTATCACCTTTTGAGTAATTGTCTAAAGATTGGCCTTCATCTCTGATGAACATTTGTTGCTGGTCATTTTCTCTAGTACAGAAGAAGCCTGATTACCACCATCTAGGGGTTGGTTAAGAGATGCAGTCTCAAGCTGAGAGCAGTTAGGGATGAATGGAGGTGGTAGTTTTGAGGAACTGGTAGGTAGAAGGGGTAGCTGCCAAGGCGAGGAAGATGCACCTGCTGCAAATGTGTAATCAGACGACAAAGTAGTTATTAAAACATTAGAACCCGTTGGATTGAAGGGAGCAACATTAAGTGTTGAATCAGGCTTGGACACAACAGTCTCTATGCCAAAGATCAACAGAGGATTAGGAGACATTTTGGCATAACTTACTGTGGGGGACAAGTTACTGCTGCTTCTAGGATTATGAGCGTGCTGTGAATTACGCTTGGTTAGGCGGACATGACTTTTGCCCTTGTTAGTAACACCTATGTGCGTTGGGGCATTTGATTTTTGACTATATCCCGGTGTATCTAAGTTCAGCCTACCGCCAAAAAGCTGTCCATTTACTGCCTCGCTTTTTGGTGGCTAGCACATTAAAGCGGGATCCCGAGCTTCCTAGTATCTGACTTGGCAAAAAATTATTTAAAATTTAACTACAGGCTTGTTTGAGGCATGCACATGATATTCCGAGTTTGTTGTCCCCAAATAAATTCCATTATGAGCAAGATTTGGTCAAAAGTTATTGGGCTGCGACCGTGGCTTGACAATCATCCACGGCCTATACATTGAATTTTTCAATCCTGAACTTTGTACATGAAATCTGTCGGCAATTACTGTTTCTTCTCAGTTTCAATGGATGTGCCCATTTGGTTAGGACACTGTTCTGCTTCTGGTGGTACTTGCTTTATAATGGGGCACGCATCAACTTTGTGACCATACTTGCCACATTCAAAACAAATGGAGTGCAATCCTTCATATTCCAAAGCTTGGAGGTGATTGTTTATCCAGAACTTGGGTATCGACGGTTTCTCCAGATCAAGCTTGACACATATCACTACAAGAAAATAGGCTTTTAGCGACGGGAAAATCCGTCGCTAAAAGCCCAAAATCCGTCGCTAAAAGAATTAGCGACGGATTCACCGTCGCTAAAAATTCCTCGTATAAAAGCCCGTCACTAATAGTTTAGCGACGAAATGTTTTAAATCCGTCGCTAAATATGTCATTTTTTCGGACGAATTTATTTTTAATTAGCGACGGATATTCCGTCGCTAATTATATTTTTAGAATTTTAATTTATTTTCTTTTTTGTCAAATTAGCGACGGATAAAATATTTTAGCGACGAAATATTCCGTCGCTAAAAAACTTATTTAGCGATGGAATATTCCGTCGCTAAATAATTGATTGTAGGAATACTTTTAGAGACGGAATTAATCCGTCGCCAAAAGTCAATTTTTTTTTTATTTTTCAATTACCCAGACCTGTAATACAATTTTCAATTCTCAACAACAACGCGCAATAATCAATACAGAAAGAAATATATATATATCAATTATAAAAAAAATTTATTATAAAAAAACTCATATATGTACAAGCCGGGAACCGGATACAGCCGGTTAGGAGAGGGGAGAAGAGTACAAGCCGGGCGCGGGGGCCGGGGGAAGCTAGGAACGGGCACGGGAAGGGGCTCATCAGGGGTTGCCGAGTCCCGGATCTGGATCCTGCTGATCCGGGGCCGGCTCGGCCTGTCCAGCAGTGCCCTGCTCCCTGATCATCCTCACCACCACTGTAGCAATGCGCTGGATCTCCTCGTCGTCCAACTGAAGACGAGGAGCCGGTGTCTGTGGAGGGGCAGCAGGGGGTGAGGACGCTCCTATCACGGCACGAGCAGTCGTGCTAGGCAGGCCGCGTATGCGGCCTTTCGGCCGATTCACGACCTCCGGCGTATCCAGCCATCGCTTCAACCCTCCAGTACTCGCAGCTGTACTAGTGGACGCTGATGGCTGTCTGGACTGCTGCTCGGACCCCCTTAGCTGTTCATACGAGGCCTGCAAAAATAGTGGTTTAACGATATGTTAGGGCATTAATTAACGAAACAGACATTGAGGATAGAAAGAAAAAACATTAACAACTTAAATAAATTGACTCACATCGATCCGCCGGGCAATATCTGAAATATAGTCGCCCGCCCGGTGCGTCTCGTCCTTGTCCTTCTTCCGCACGTGCGTCTGAGTATAGGTCAGAGCTATGACCTCATCCTCCTCCAGATCCGGGTGCTCGACCGCGTTCATGTGTCGGACGATGTCGTGTGGCACCGACCCCCCCGTGTGCGTCGGATCTCTGTTCTGTCTGTTCTCAGCCCCGCTCTTACTCTTGGCATCCCAACCTGGATCCGCAGCCCACCGATCTATCATCTCCCCGCATACACGGTGAGATATCCAATGTGGGGGATATCTCGTCATGTCCGTCATTGGGCACCCACGGGCAGCGCCTTCTTCGCCCGGTCCCGTGCATCGTGGAGCCATCGGCGGTAATTCTTGCCGATGTAGGCAAAGAAAGCCTGCTGCCCCAGTACCTGCTGCTGAGGCGTGTCAAACGTGAACCCCTCCTGTAAGGCATTCAATAACACAAATTAACAACATAAAACAAACTGTAATTAAACATTTACTAACGCTGAAAAAAATACTTCACCGTACCAGCCACTCCTCCCATAAGGCCTCCCTCGCAGCGGCATCCCAGTCCTTCCAGTACAGGCGTGGCTCGAAGAATCGGCCCTTCACAAGAACGCCGATCTTCGTCCTCGCCTGAGCCTCCAGGATCCTGCCAAAGAAGTAAATAAATAAATTAATACAGTTCAAATATAAATTAACAGCCCAAAATTTTAAATATAAGGCATGAGGTGATATTTTTAGTACTTACAGGCCCTCCTGCGTGAGCGTAACTCTCTGTTTACGCTGGGGGTCGATGCGTACCCCGCGTGTCGGACCACGGCCTCGTCGAGATCCTACAAAACACAGACATTAATACAGTTCAAATATAAGGCTAGCGAAAATGTACGAAACACCGTTATCAACTATACCTGAGGTAGAACCCACGGAAGATGGAGAATACACGCGCGTGTGGGATGAATCTGCGTCGGGCTAGGGCGACAGCTCGAGCTGAGGCTGGGGCGATGGCGACGGCTGGGGCTGGGGCCCCATCTGCTGCACGTGCGTGTGGGATGAATTTGCTAGAGTATACTCTAGCAAATTTACCCCGGGATGAATCTGTTGTTTGTTTATCAGCTTTCACATCCACTCCTAGTTTTTCCCCGGCCCATCCTCATCAACAGCTATTCATCAAAGAACTCAATCAGTAGTTCAGGGAAACGAAGCCATGCTAGCGTTGATGTAATCTCTTCTTGCTGAGGGCGAAAATAAGGCTTCCATTCCTGAACAGTAAGATAATGTCCGAGTATTATCCATGGACCTTCAAGCAATACGCGAAGGTAATCCTCACATGATTGGAATCGAACAACATAAAATTCCTGACCCAAGTCTACAGCCTCAAGCTCTCCTTTTAGCTTCCACAGAATCGTCATACGTTGATAAAAGAGCTTGAAACCTTTGGAACGTCCCAACAATTTGACAATCAGCCCCTTCCTCCAGGGATTCGACAATCTGTGCATTTCTTTTGGTGTAACCTCAACCCATAGCCAAGACTCATCCCTTGCAAAATTATCACTTTCATCTCGGCGATTAGCAGATCGCAAATTCACATTCATCAATTGGGATTCCAATACGGCAATATCCTCTTCCTCGCTATCATCTCCAATTTAAGTTGATCTTCGTGCTAACGTATCAACAAAAGGCACCTTGGTTAATGCAACAACACGGTTAAGGTCACTTGGGGGTCTTGAAGTTGGATGTAGCGGAGGGAAATCCATGTGTGACGCTGATTCATTATTGACTGGAGACACGGAGCTACAAGTGGGTGGTGATTCAGGATGTGGTTGTTTGAATATTTCAGTAGAACGGGCCAACAAATCAGCCTCATCCGGTGACGGAGAGTTATGATTCAGTGAAGAGATCTTACCTTCGTCTTCTATCACTCTCGCTGGTGATCGCTGCGGCGTAGAAGTCCAGGAATTTTTCTTTGTACGCTTCTAGATTGAAGGCATGTTTGATGATTAATCTTATATATCTGAGCTTCTTTTATAATGGGCACTGAACTTCTTAAAATCTTCATAACACAGGGGTCGACTCCATGACTAGAGGGCCATGGCAGCCCCAAAATTTCTGAATAATGGGTAAATTGTACATAAAATATTTATGAAAATGCCACTATATTGTAAAATTAATGTATTAGAGTTCCATTTTGTTATATTTTTTAGTTTTTGTGTCACTGACCATCATAGTATTTGCTTTTCTTGTTCTCTTGCTCCCTCCATCTTGATTTCAAGATATAAATTTCAGATCTTCACGAATAGATCAAAGTTAGTTCTTTTATTTTTATTCTAACTCTTATAGTATGTTAACTTATATGTGACTATTATTCTCGATACATTTAATAACCACATTAGTAATACATAAATATAGTAAGAGTTAAGTTTCTTTCATACAAGATTATTAATTTGTTGTTGATCAATAAACAAATCATTATGAATAGTGGAATTTTATGATTAATAGCCAAATTGAACAATCTATTTTGAATTTAATATATTCAATAGTAACGCGAATTTTTTTTATGTTAGCCATCAATTTTTTAATGACCTTTTTTGGTCCCCCTGTTTAGACTTTTCGAGTTCGTCTGTCCCATAACAACTCATCCACAAATTGCAACAATGATCATGATGCTTTCATCTGGACGTCGAATGAAGCTAATAGCTTAATATCACTCTATTTAACTTTCAAGTACATAAGTTTTGGGTATCCTAATCTTGGGTTTACATAATTGAATACTTGAAAAATCAATAAGGCTCATGTTCTGGGATATACCGAGGAATCCGAATTTGTTCTTACTTTAATCTTTTCTTTCATCCTTAACTTGGAATTAATTTAATTTCCATACCATATTAACTGGTCTAGTTTGTTGGTCTGTGTGGTGCTTTTTATGATTTAAAGGGTGGAGGGATATGGGATGGAGAGATATCGTGGCGATGTCTAGTCTATTGGTGGGCAACAAAGTTGGCATGGGGTTGATGGCAGTTGAGCAACGATGACAGTTATGTAGGTTTTCTGTGTTGGTAGTGTTGGGTGGTTGTTGGTGATGGTTGGGTGACGTAGTGGTGGGTGGATGGTTGATGGGTGGGTGATGCTATGGTGGCAGCTGGATGATGCAGTGGTAAGGGATGATTCTAATGAGTTGTCGACGAGGCTGGTAGAGGCTGACGTGGTGGTGTCTAGTAGAGGCTGGACGTGGTGGTGCTGATCGTGAATCTATCATGAAGAAAGGTGCATGTGGTGAAGGCGGTAGCGATCTAGGGATCTAGTCATTCCAGTGGTGGGCATGGTGGTCACGGTCTAGGATGTCGATGTCGATGTCGTGCCACGCGCTGTTGCGGTTATGGAGTTGTTTAAGAGGAAAAGGGGAGTTAAAGGGATGGCATTTGAAAATAAATGACCTTTCAAACTAAGGGTAGCAAAGCCAGTTTCTTAAAACTGTTATGTATTTTAAGTTTCCGTTTGGTCAACGGACATAAGTGCTATTTGTAAAAAAATATGTACACGTTAAATTTTACCACAGCCTCAGGGATACGGGTGTATTTAACCCTTATTGTTTTTAGTTGGATAGTACGGAGTATCCTAGGACCAGCTTTAACGTAAGTTAAGACTAAGTCTTGGCTTAAATGTTTGAAGTCAACAAGTCAAGGAAATGAGCAAACCTAGTCAATCCGTTGGAGTTAAATAAGATGGATTTCTACATAAACTTTTATAACTATAACAAGAAGTCTTTTAGAGAGTACACTCATTATAACATTAACATCTATAACCTGATGTGACAAAATATTCAGAAGTTGCTCAAATGAAGAGCTAATTAGTTGGATGCGGCTGCCTGAGTAATAGGGAGGACTGAGTGTAGACATGTTTTTTTTTTTCTAGAATTATCAGAAATATATACCATCAAAAAATAAACGAGACCAACATCCCTACCCTCTGGAATTACACATCCATACAGTGCTAATAATAATAACGGATGACAACCCCATCCGATATGTAGCACCAAAAAAAAAAAGAGGAATAAACCACAAAATTAAAGCAGACAAAAGACAAAGAAGAACTATTTTGTTTTTTGTTCTTTTATGGAGATACAATAAACAACTAAACCTACAAAACAAATAAACCTCTTTTTTTTAGGATAAGTAAAAAAACCAAATAAAACAAGATAATTACTAACTACAACAAGATAAGACCAAAATAAAGAGGCAATTAAAAACACACAACAAGCCACCACACTGCCACCATCACCCCGAGAACCAGACACGTGTCGTAATGATGCATCATTGCCTTGAGCCTCATGCACCACGCTGGCGCCAGAATTGTGGCCTTTTCAGGGCATCTCGCCGCTACCGAGTCCCGGTGTACTCCAAATAGCAACCGCTTGATCCCAAACCCAATGACCAGCCAAAACTGACAAGGATACCAGAATCGAGCCGGAATCTCCATCTTTACTGTAGCCCACCAACTCGGGAGACCACCGTCAAACACCTATGGCTACCACTGTCATCTCGGCTTTCCTCAAAAACCTAAATCAAAACTACCAAGTCCCAGATACAGTTCTGCAGCCAATTACAACCAACGACTTTTCTAGGGTAAGTGGAAAGGGGATCAACTAGGGGGAGGGGAAGTGAAAAGCCCTACCAGAAAAACCCTATCCTAGACCATCTAATCTATCTCAAACCCATGGAATCTCAACATCTGAAACCCCGACCAAGAAAAACCCACAACACACGATGGAAAACATGGAAGACAACCAACAAGGAACAACCCGTCTACTAAATACCCTCGTTCAGCCACCACAACCCCACCATGGAGCACCCAGGACCCCAACAATTCAACCCGCTTCTATCGCCGACCCACGATTGATGCCAAAAATATGGAAGACAGACAAACAAACTACCCAAAAGAGACCTATCGCAGCGACCATTCCTGCTAATTTACTGGAGAAACTGCGACCCCTACTAAGCCCTAAACTGACACCTAGGATAGCGATCTTCTCTACCATGTCACCACGTGCTGGGAAAATCGACGGTGCTGACAGAGATGGATGTGAGAGGAGGGGGTGTTGGCAGGGTAAATTACGGTGTTCTATAGCGGTCGGTTACTCCAACCCAACAGCACGATCTTTAACCTAGTCAAGCACCGCACTAGGGCTGATAAAATGAAAGTAGAATAATTTTGTATTATAATGGTTCGTGGCTAACAAGTAAAGTCTTATTTGATTAGGTGACCCTGCTCGCGGCGGTTTGAAGTTATTAGGCTCGTCTGCTAAAAGCCAGCTAGGTAAGGACAGAACGGCTCGTTGTATGCTATGAATTTGCTCCTCGTGGCATACCCTTCATTTATAGTGTTAAGTATGATGAACGTTTTCTGGTGAATATGAGGTATCGGTGGTTGTTGTGCCAGTACCTCCTGGCTTTGAAATGTCGTTGTGGTTTTCAACTAGCTTGTTCCCTAGTCTACTCTGTGTGCGTTACCGATAATTTCAAGCTACCTTGTTGAACCCGGTCGCGTGCATGACCGGAATTTCTTGTTGAGGGATTTTTTTTATCGAGGACATATGGTGCTTGATTCGTTGAATCGATGTGTGTCATCCTTTGGAATTCTTAATTCTTGATGTCATTGATGTTGATTATTACTTCTCTCAAAGCTGTCACTTCGTTGTCTGCGTTGTTCCTCGTATTATCTTTACTGGGCGATTTGCGTTCATTCCTTACCTCTAATGTTTCAGGCAGTCAGGGCAAAGTAGGGGAAACTTCGAAGAAAGGGAAAGAGAAAGCACTTGATCGGTGAATAGGAAAGTAAGACAATGATATGTGTATTTTGGGGACTAGATATTTTGTGTAAATACTTCCGCTATGCTCATGTTGAGCTTTACGATGAAATTTTTTGTAAGGATGGTTTTTTTATAAAATCTTATGTATATTCAAGGATGTTTTTAGAATTGCTCTGTATCGACAGGGCTTTTAATGCAGTCATGACTGACAACCCGGCTCTGGTGACGTTACTAGAGTTGGGGGTGTCACAGGTTGGTATCAAAAGGAATAAGTACCCACAGGGCTAAGACTACTTGAACCTCCTCCGCTGCTCGCCAAGCTCAACAAAAGAAAAAGAAACAAAAGGAAAATACTAAGACCAATGACAAAGTTGGACTGCGACCCCCTCCAAAAATTTGAGGTTTTGTCTTTGTACCATGTTGTTTATGTTCTAATGTACCATTCACTTTAGCTTTATATTTGTAAATTAGTTCCCTTACTATCTTGAAAAAGAGAAGTAAAGCTTCTCATGCTGCCTTATTAATTGCTAAAAGGATAATGATTACCACCTAATTGTATTTTTAGCTTGAAGAATACACAAAATGTAACCAAAATTTTTCGGACCAGATTTGTTGACTCCGTCGATGCGACGAAACAATTTAAGGCACAAGGGTTTTCCATGCATATGCTACCACTTTTCATCAGCAGCCTGGTGAAAACCACGTGGAGGTCCAGGTGTCTCCACGTGGATGCCACGTGGGAGTAGCTATTGGCAGCCCACCACGAGGCACCTTACCATGAGCTGACTACGAAGCCAAACCCCCCAAAAGACCCACTGGAAGCGAGTTGAACCGGCTCCGCAGGCTCTAGTTGTGCCCATAACCCGGCTTACATCATGCAAATATTCAAAGGACAAAAACAACACCACTCCCGTCCAAAAAGAAAATAAGAAGAAAAGGACAAGTTCTACCCAAAGTTTCAAACAAAGGTCAGAATTGCAGTGGCGTTACCATGGTTTCACAAAGAATTTCATGAAACCATTCTAAGAAGTGACATGTGCCCAATCTTTTTGGATGTAGTTCCAAGTGTTCTAATTATTCGTTTCTATCTGAAATTAAGTGAGAAATCAATTGGGGTGTGGGTGTAAGTTCAATAGTTTCGAAAAGATTCTTGATCTTTCAAAAGAGGACTCCGGACAAAATCCAAAAAGACAATTAAGCTAGTTAATTTCATACTATATCTCATAGAAATTTCTTGTAACGATGCTTATTTTCTTCTTCGGTTGTGGTTAGGGGCAATGTTGGAATTATTTCGTGGGATGGGGGGCATATTTTTGTTGATCAAAGAACTTTGTTCTATATATTAACTACAATTACGTTTTATCTCTCTTGCCAACATGAAATAAAACCCCAAGTTTTATTTTTATCCAATCCACAAAGCATTACAAGAGGAGATGCATGTGACTCGTCTGCACATAAAGCGTACTTGACCAGTTATGAACATGCCTTTTATTCATTTCTTGGCCTCAAACCTCACCTCCTTTGCTCATGTCTGCCTAGTCGCAGTTCAGACCTCATTCTCACCGTCCTCGCTCATCCCTCTAAGACCATGCATTCTTGTACGTCACGATACTAGCCACTATTCAATCAAAAAAAAAAGATACTAACCACTATAGGCTCGCACGCGAGATTTTTGCCACTTCATCAAAGGGACCATCAGCACATAGCACCTATGGTTTCAACTTTGCAATGAGGCGGCCTGTTTTCCAATTTGTGGAATCAGATCCTCATCCTCTCTGGAATTCAAAATTTCTGGCGATGTACTAATAAATTGGAATATCATCAGGGTCATGTGCGTGCATGGCGCATGATTTATTCAGTTAATGCGTTAACGAAACTGCTAAAATGCTATGAAAGATCGATTTGTTGAATGACCAAGTAGATTATGGAAAAAAAATACGAGAAACCACAAGTGATTACAAAACCAAACTTTAGGGGCGAATAAGTAATTACCCTCCTCTATGCTATAATGTCTCGAGGTTCTTAGCTTTTAGGGTAGAAAAAAAATATGCTGGACAGTGACCAATCAAATATAAAGGGCAGAGACACCAAAAGCCCGTCCTACCTGTGATCCCATGACAAACTGACTCACCTCACCATTCACTGCCTACAAAACAAGACAGTGGCCTCAATTGCATGCAATTCTGCATTTAGTCATACAAAAAGGCAAACCAAAACCAAAAACAACAAAGACTTTAATTTGCATGCTGTGGGTAACTTCGAGCTGCCACATATATCCCTCTGCATGCTAACCCCTAATACTAAGCAGCCACGCATGTCTTCCCCCATACCCTCCCTCACACCATCCTCGTCATCCCCTCCATCAAAACCGCCTTATATATCTGCACCCCACCACTGCTCGCATTTCATCAAACACTTCTCTCATGTCCCCCTCCACCTGAAAACACTACAATCCCCCGTCCTCTGCAGATCCATATCCAAAACATGGGCAGCATCTGTACCGAGCAGCAGCACAAGTTCCACCCTTCCCACCACCTCTACTTCTGCAGGAAACCCTTCCGCGAGGTCGACATCCCGCCGCGCAAACTCCTCACTCGCCGCGCTATGCCTGAAACGGCCGATGTGTATGTGGAGTCGCCGAGATCTGAAGAGACCCTCCACCAGAAGTACCTGCCGTACAACAACCCGGTGGGCGATGATGATGATGATGACGGCGACCCTTACTCGTCGGATCACTTTCGGATGTTTGAGTTCAAGGTGCGGCGGTGCACGCGCAGCCGGAGCCACGACTGGACCGACTGTCCCTTAGCGCATCCAGGCGAGAAGGCTCGCCGGAGGGACCCGAGGCGGTACCATTATTCCGGTACCGTCTGCTCGGACTTCCGACGCGGGAGCTGCGCTCGCGGCGAGAACTGCGAGTTTGCGCACGGGGTGTTCGAGTGCTGGCTGCACCCGGCCCGGTATCGAACCGAGGCGTGCAAGGACGGCAAGAATTGTAAAAGGAAGGTCTGTTTCTTCGCCCATACACCTAGGCAGCTTCGGATTTTGGATGCCTCTTCTTCTCCGCTGAACTCTCCTCCTGCGGAGCAAAAGTACCGGAATAATACGAGCCATTGTTGCGCTTACTGTAACTGTGTTACCGATTCTCCAACTTCAACATTGATGGGTATGTCTCATTTGTCACCGCCTATGTCCCCGCCCCCGTCCCCGCCTCTATCGCCCGTTAAATCCCTGTCTATGACCGGATTTTCGGCTATTTCTCGATTTGGTGATCGGTTGAATAGGTTTGGTGGAGGTGGTGGTTGTAATAGTGGTGGGGGGTTGAGTTATAGAGAGGCATTAACTGAGTTGATGAGCTCTTTGGAGGCAATGAACGTGAATGAAGGTTCTAGTAATGGAGATATGTCATGGATGGATGGCAGTTTTGGTTGTTGTGATGATCAGCATCAGTTCGTTCTGTCTCCTTCAACTCCAAATGTTTCAGCTTGGAGATCTTTTACTCGAAACCCTTTAACTGGCAATTATTCAAGCAGGAGGACTCTTCTAATGGATGAAAAGTCCAGTGATAGTGGGTTTGCAGGTCCCGATTTGGGGTGGGTCAATGATCTTCTCACATAGATCTTTGGTCTCAGTGGTGGCAGTGTTGATGATGAAGATGATGATGATGATAAAATATTTACAAAGTCAGATGAATAATTTGTAGATATTGTTTGCAGGCCATCCATATGTATACGAAGAGTGTATACGTATGTGATAGGAGGTTGTGAATATTTTTACTGTTCTATTATTTCTTTGCGAGTCTATTGTTGAATTTGAGTCTGTCCTACCAGTCCTTTTGAAGATGGATTTGGTTGTAATTTGAGCCTCAGAGATGTTATGTATTGGATTGAGAGTTGTAACGAAGTTCTCACTTATGAGACTGTAATCCTATTTAACTGCTTTAGTTATTCATCTCCGAGATAATAAACTCTTGAATCCCGGTCTGTTGTTTCTTAAAAGGGTTGGCATCTGTTAATTTGGGTTGAGAAATCCATTTTGACATTGTTAAATGACTGTTTCTTCAGCTGCATACGTTTTGTTTGAGCTGCATGCAAATAGCGGCAGCTTAGGATGCGAGGATCTCTCGTTTGACGCTGAGACTTAGTCCACGATTTACTAGCTAGCTAAGGTGGTGCTTACGTGACCCATCTGTTCATCCAATTTTTTCAAGAACAAACTTTGTTCAATTGTGGAGAAGTTTTGTATCAAAAGATATGCCAACAATGGAGGAGACAAAAAGTTCAAACATACTTGAGGGAGATCTATTAGCGATGAATCTCGTTCATCCCATTTTTTCACCATCACACACTTGAAGAATAAATGCTCACTAATTAACCAAAGTACTTCCAAGTTGCAGCCGTAATGTATTGTCACAGTCTCATAGTATGGACGCTCATGTGCATGAAAATTTAGGCATTAGGCTGCACAACAATCGTGACGTTAATGTCACAATCTAATGCACTGGACTTTGCGCCCATCGTATAACATTGCTCGGACGCTGGCAAATCTATTGAATTAGAGTCTAAGGATCTCATTTGAGTATAATCAGCAATTCTACAAGAGCATGTCCGATGGTATGTGATTGTACGAACCTATCTATCTTCTTCTCTAATTTGTTCCATGAGTACAAAGGTACCAAATATCAGAAAGCCAAGATAACAAAGTTCACGTGGTCCATTTACAATTAAGATGATAAGGGAGAAGACCAAATTATTTGAGTAATTTTACCCGTAAACCTTTAAATTTACATAATTTAGATATGCCAAACAAATCATCGACTGTTTGAACTGAAGTAAATGTAAGACATCGCAGAATTATACCATGGGCGAGAAAGCTCTAATGTCAGAGACGGCATGAAAGCCCATCTAACAATTCATACGACGAGGATTGAAGAGGGGAGAGAGCATCGTCACGGGCCCGCCCAATTGATGGCCATGATCAAGGCATGCCGTGTAGTACAGCGGAGAGGCGGATCCAAGCACAAAATGGCATGATGATAACCACTTTAATGAGACCCTTGCGTCTCACATTTGTGTGCAGCATCTTTTGGTGTTTCCTCGGAGGGGTACTCATCTGTTGGACAGCAAGGGTTGTAGGGCAAGGACCATAAGGGCCTGTTTGGAGCGATCCCTATTTACATCTTTGGTAGGGTTGTTGCCAGTTGCCGGGTTAGGTGGATAATTGTCACGGTTTCACAAGAAATGGTGTTGGGGATGGGGAGCAACCCATGCCAAGGTGACATCTGCTAGGGCTAAAAAGAGGGGTCCCCCACATGCCTTCCCAATGACTCTCTGGCCTGCCCTCCTCCCTGTAAATTGCTCACGACTTCCTTCTCCACTTGAAAAATGAATTGAATCCTATTCATGGGACAAGAGGAGGCACATGCTTGTGCTGCCTGTGATTCACCTCGCCTTAGTTATGGCTCACACCTTTAGATATTGAGTACAGATATACATGTGGAAGAAAAAATTAGTAGGACCTCTTTATCTGGTATGGATCCTTGTGAAATCCTCCATTAGATCTTAGAGTACTAATTCTTAGGTCCTGTTAGCATGTGATTTAAAACCCACTTCTAAGAGAAGTATTGCTTTCTTATATTTATCTATTTGTGTATACCCATGTCCATATTCATATCCTTTCCATATAATAAATATATAAAAAATGAGTCATTCTCTAAAATTCTCAACTTTCTCTCTCAGCTTACTTTGAATGTAGACTTTTAATCTGGGCTTATTAATATTGTTTCAATTAGTCTGGACTTCTGATCCATTTATTATACCTTGAGTTTAGACATCTTATTAACTTATTACTCTCTCATTTAAGTCACATTGTATACCGTACCTATTTTCCTCCTTCTCACTTCCTTCTCCTCTCCTTTTTTCACACACTCTTTCTCACCCTCTTTCTCACCCTCTACCTATATGTTATTGTCAATGCATGCACTCCACTTACATGACATATAACATACTAACAACAACAACAATTTGAAAGTTTTGCTTTATCCATATGGTTAGGTACTTAAGATATTTCAATGTTTATGTTGAAATCTTTCCTTTCATCACTGCACTATCTTTTTTAGCAAGAAATATGGCCAAAAAGTCAAAAAAGAAAAGCTATTATGTTTGCTTTATCCATATGGTTAGGTACTTAGGATATTTCAATGTTTATGTTGAAATCTTTCCTTTCATCACTGCACTATCTTTTTTAGCAACAAATATGGGCCAAAAAGTCAAAAAAGAAAAGCTTGAAATAATTATCCTTAGATGTCTCATGCATATATGCTATTATGTTGGCATATCAGATATATAAACAAAAAGGAAATTAGCCCTAAAATTTCTGTTAAAGGGAATTTTCTAGAATTCTTAGCTTTCTGGTGAAGTCTCAGCTTACTTTGAATGTAGACTTTTAATCTAAACTTATTAATATTGTTTCAATTAATCTGGACTTCTGATCCATTTATTATACCTTGAGTTTAGACATCTTATTATCTTATTACTCTCCCATTAAAGTCACATTGTACACCGTACCTATCTTCCTCCTTCTCACTTCCTTCTTCTCTCCTCTTCTCACACACTCTTTCTCACCCTCTACTTATATGTTCTTATTAAAGCATGCACTCGACTTACATGAAATATAACATACTAACAACAACAATTTGAAAGTTTTGCTTTATCCATATGGTTAAATCTTTCCTTTTATCACTGCACTATCTTTTTTAGCAAGAAATATGGCCAAAAAATCAAAAAAAGAAAAGCTATTATGTTTGCTTTATCCATATGGTTAGGTACTTAGGATATTTCAATGTTTATGTTGAAATCTTTCCTTTCATCACTGCACTATCTTTTTTAGCAACAAATATGGGCCAAAAAGTCAAACAAGAAAAGCTTGAAATAGTTATCCTTAGATGTCTCATGCATATATGCTATTATGTTGGCATATCAGATATATAAACAAAAAGGAAATTAGCCCTAACATTTCTGATAAAGGGAATTTGAGTCAACGAGAGAAATGTGACCTTAGAATAATACACTTCCAATTTCCTCGCAATCTTGGTTAAAATTAGTTTGTTTGTTTAGCATCTATTAAATAGCACGAATTATCTCATTAACATTTAGATATAAATTTGAATTAGCATGGAATTATAATTTTCTTGGATTCAAAAGCAAACTGTTTTTCGCCAAATGTTAAGTTGCATACCTCTCAAAATGGAAGAGCAACCAAAGTAATACAGTATCACATTGAGAAAAAAGATATAGTTAATTTCACGAAGTACACTAACATGAAAATGAAATCGGAGGGAATATTACATTTTTGTAAGCTTTATCCTAAGTTTGTATTTGCATGCACTAAGTCTAATATGTTATTGTCAGTATGGAACTACATTTTTTTTCAAAATAAAATTACAAGAGAGAAATGGAGATGATTGGAAGAAAAATAGAAAGGTATATAAGGTAAAAGACAACTTTTACTTTAATTTTGCAATATATACACTATAGGTCGTACCAATGTGGTGGTGGTGACGTGGACCCTCTATGGTTGTAGTTATGGTAATGATACTAGCAAGACGATAAAAGCAAATACTATACCGACTGGTGGGTGATGGTGACCGTAAAGATGGCAGTAATGGTGCATCGACCAATCACCAATCTTTCTAGCTGTAATGATGGTAGCGTTGGTTGTGGTTGATAGTGTGGTAGCTTTTTATCAACAATATGGTGACATTGTTGGTGGCCATAATACTCTAATATGGTGGTAGTGGTGGCAACTTGAGAGGTAATGTCGGCGATGATGAGCGGTATTTTAAAGGAAATAGTATGACTAAGGTGATGGTAGTGTAGCAACTGGAGGCTAATCATGATCGAAATAGAAGCAAAGAACCTAATTAAATAATGGTTATTCTAGATATAATTTCTTGACTTGACTTGACTTGACTTGAAAGCCGTGTAAATTATATCCTCTAACTTGGAACTCTTAAAATTTTACGATAAGGGCATTTCTCTTTACCATATTTTGTATCCATGTACAAAAATCAAGAAGTGCCCTTTGGTCCAAACCCAAATGGCAACGGTCTGAACAATTTTTTAATGACAACTTTTACTAATCATGTATGAATAACCTTAATAATGATGAATACTGGTAAAATTACACTTTATAAATCAAATAAAGAAAAATGTATAGTAAAGCACTTTAAAGATACAAGGCCACAATTTTGATAGACAAGGAAACGAAGGAGGACATGAATTACTAGCAATCAACATCTTAGTAAAACTTATTATACATTTTTTTTTCCATCAAAAGCGCTTTTAGATGATAGATTGGTAATTATGAAATTCACGCTAAAAATATTCTTTATTTTTTAAACAATTATGGTCAATGAAATTATCAATTTAAGCAATGCGTTCATCTGTTATGTGGCAAACTCATAGACTTGGGTGTTTCTTTTTTTTGGAATTTATGTTCTATTTCATCATACTGAAGTATATGATTTCTAATAGAACCAAATTGCATACTACCCCTTGCATTTGCACGGGTATATTAGCTAATTATGTATAAAGAGAATGGACTTTATGATATTCCCTAACACTATTTTTGGTGTTTCATTACAACTCATCATGTTGCATGCAAGTATCCACCATATACAATTTTCCTTAGTTACTCATCCGATAGACAACCATCAAGGCAAAAGTGTCAGAAAATTAGCCCACCCTACACAAACCTTCAGTTACCAGAGACCCTCTCCTTATATTTCACGTAACTACTATCAGCATATCTTTCTCCCTCCTCCATCTCCATTATGGATTCAAATCGGCAACAGACCACTCTAAAGTCTTCCTAGAATTTCAACTCTCTAAAGCTTGCATCAAATTCTCCTATTTTTTTCGTTAAACTTTATTCTACCAATTTTGAATCATGTATTCCCCTTAATCTTTCTTTTCCCCTGCATTTTCATGCCTATATGTTTTTTAGGCTTAACCCACTGTGGAAGAAATACGTGGTAGCATGGCGGTGGATGGATGCCTGGTGGTGTATTCGAGCTACAAATCGACGGTCGTGGGTGTGGGCCTGGTGGTCATGGGTAGACGATTCCTAGGCCGATCTTTGGAGGCGATGTTGTGGGTGGTCGTGGGTGTGGGTGTGGGACATACATGGGTGTGTGGGGTCGATGAATCATTGTGGAGGTAATGGTGGTTATATTCGTGAGATGGTGGTGGCCAGCGGTGCTAGGTCGTTATGACTGTTGCAGTGGTGGCTTCAGTGGTCAGACGTTGCCAGGCCCGAGCTGTGGTTATGGCTATAGAGATGTTATGGCCGGCGATGGTGTATGGTGGTGGTGGTGATGGGTGAATATGGCAGTGGTGTTAGTTCTGATGGCGGCAGATTGGTGGGTGATGGGTGGTAATGGTTTAAAATGGGGGGTGATGGGTGCAAATTGTAAGTGATGATGGGTGAAAATGGCAATGGTGTTAGTTCATGGGGATGGTGGCAATTGGTGGTAAGGGTGAGTGGTGGTGGTGGTGGTGGTGGTGGTGGTGAATATGGTGGACTGTTGGTAATGGGTTGTTAGTGGTGGGTGGTGATGGATGAAAATCGGTGGTGATGGATACAAATAGCAATGGTGTTGGCTCATGGTGATGCCGGTAGATTGGTGGTAATGGTCAATGGTTAGTGAGTGGTGCGTGGTGAAAATTGTGGATGTTGTGTAGTGGGTGGTGATGGGTGAAAATAGGTGGTGATAGGTGACATGGTGAGTGATTGGTGGCTGTGGGGATGTCGGTGTGGTGTTGGGAAGTGATTGGTGGATCTGCACGCTGTGGGTAGGTGGGTACGGCGGTGCTGGGTAATTGTACAGTATTTTGCAAATTTGTTATCAAATGACACTCACGCTGCACGATACATTATCTATTAGTTGATGCATCCATTTATTAGTGAATTTGGTACCAACACAATAATGCACAACATTGCACTCCTTAGTTTTGACGTGCATATTTTAGGTTTCACTTTTTTTCCCGATATTTCCAAATTTACGATATAATTTGTATGGTTACACAAATACTTGGTAATTTTTAAGAAAAATACTAGGCATAGTTGGCGCATACAATGTGTCTGCAGTTAATTAATAGAATAATACAAATATATATACAAAGAAATTATTATTTTTTAAATGAACATGGGGATCGAGAGGGTAGGAATGGTCAAGAAATTTTTCCCAGATTTTACAAATTTATAAAATTATTTGTAAAGTTACACAAATACTTGCTCGTTGTCAAAAAAAATACTAGGCATAATAGGCACACACGATGCACTTGCAGTTAAATAAAATATATATTAATTTAATTGGTAAACTAATAAAATAATATGCATATAGAAAAATTATGATTTTACCATGAATTGAACATGAGGACAAAGGGGTAAGGAACATCACTTTTTTTCCTAGATATTACAAAATATATGAAATAATTTGTAAGCTTACACAAGTACTCAGTCATTTTTTTAAGAAAATACTTGGCATATGTAAATCTCATTGATAAAATAATAAGAATATGAAATCATTTGTAAGGTTGCATAACTACATAGTCATTTTCTAAGAAAATATTAGGCATGGTCGGCACACGCGATGTGTGTGCAATTAAAATAATACACAAATAAAATATCATGAGCTTACGATGAACATCAGGACGAGAGGGAAGGAGCAGTCGAAATGGAGTAACAACGTTGATGGTTGAATAAGTTGGGTGGATTGATTGGAATAACGAATATGCAGAACAAGTTTTAATTATAGTAGGGTGGAGCGGTTGTTTGTAAAGTGGTAAAAAATCTTCAATAATGATCTTGATTAACTTTTTTGTAAAGTTTAAGTAGATATGGTATGAAGGTTGTTTGAAAAAAAATCTATTCGGCAAATAACATGAAACTAATGGTTTTTTGACATTTTAGTATAATAACATTAAAGTTGACACGTAAAAGCTCCTGCATAATATAATAATGAGCTTAAATAGTATTTCTTATCTATATGATAATCAGATTCCACAACCTCAAAAAAAAAAGTAAAAATTGTATACATCAAATGACTACACATATGGCCTACCTGCCATACATCTACCTTTACAAACACGTTACCTTGCGACACTATTAAGAAAACATTAAAACGATAAGTGTCGCTGACATATTTTAATATTTATATCTGAAAATAGGTTGAACAGATGAACTAATTTGAAACAAACAATCCCAAATGGGGGTGAACAGAGTTTTTAAAAAATTAATTGGGAATCTAAACTAAACATAATCATGAATCTCATTCAAACCAAGCAATATTTTAATGAAGATGTTAACTACACAATCTCAAGCAATTATAAAACAATAAGTAAAGAGATTGAGTTAGAGGTACTTGACAAAGAGATTTAAATAGTTCAGTTTAACTACCCTCAAGCCTACGTCCACATCTTCCAGGAAATCCTTTGGAATAGAGTACTAGAATCCAATAGCAACAATCTTCTTCCACGTCAAGATAAAAAAAGCTTTACAACACTTTGGTGATATCTCCACACCAAATACAAGCCTTGAATCCAAAAATATCATCGAAAACCTGACAAACCCAAGCCTTGATCACAATCCTTTTATAAGATCAATTGTGTGCAAAGAAATTTTCTTGAAAGGAAATGAGTACAAATGAAGTTATAGTACAATAGAGAGATGAGAGAATTGATAACTTGAAAAATGCTCACTCTCAATCAAAGACTTGCTCTCAAAGTTTCTCTCTATAATGATACAAAATCATGAATATGAAGAGAGGAAATCTTAATCTATGAATTTTGATATTTCTCTAATAAATTGAGGCTTAGAATATGGTTTTTATGGTGTATGATAAAGTCTCAAATTATTTATATAAGGTAAATATCAAATATAGCCGTTATTAGAAGATTTGGCATGATTTTAGACAAAACTAGCCGTTATTTTTTTTATCCAACGGCTAATAAGATCGACTGCATACGGAATGAAGTCGACTACATTACCTTACTGCCCAATACTTGACTGTGTTATGAAACTCTCTTTCTTACTTTGGGCATAACTTTCTCTAGTTAATCCGGATTAAGGCATCGTTTTTTGTGTTAAAAAACTAATAAATTTTTTTATCAAAATATAAAAATATTAGAACCAAAAACATTTTTGAGAAAAAAAAATTTGGTGCTAACTATTCATAGCAACTTAACATGTGCATTCTTTGTTGCTATTTAACAATGGACTTAATGAAACTTCCACATCATGTCCACTATAGCTTTAAGCTTCTCTCGCTTTAATCAAATGCGTCTTCATAAGTGTATGTATACCTATTAAGAATCCACTCAAAACACATATTAGGACATAATCAATGCATAGTTATCATCAAAATAAGATCTAAGCCTAGGTTATCCAACTATAGGGCTAACACAATTGATTCAAGGAATTTAGAAAGACACCATCAAAGAGAACATAGACGAATTTGCATAGAATTAATATTCAGCTAGCGTACTCATAATGACAAGCATATTATAGTTTCAAAACAAACTATGTCTCAATATTCATCTCATATGTGATAAAGACTCTCCACTTTTGACATTACATGTGACACCCCCAACCCTAGTGATGTCACCAGAGCCGGGTCGTCAGTCATGACTGCATTACAAACCCTGTCGATACAGAGTAATTCTAAAAACATCTTTGAACATACATAAGGTTTCACAAAAAGCCATCCTTACAAAAAAATTTCATCGTAAAGCTCAACATGAGCACAGCGGAAATATTCACACAAAATGCCTAGTTTCCAAAATGCGCATAACGCCGTCTTACTTTTTGGTCTACTGATTAAGCGCCTTCTCCTTCCCTTTCCTCGAAGTTTCCCCTACTTCGCCCTGACTGCCTGAAAACATTACAGGTAAGGAATGAGCACAAATCGCCCAGTAAAGATAATACAAGGAACAACGCAGACAACGAAGTAACAGCCTTAGGAGAAATAATAATCAATCTCAACGATATCAAGAATCCATAATTTCAAAGGATGACACAACATCAATTCGATGGATCAAGCAACATGTTTTCTTTTCTTTTAGTCAAACTAAGCAGCTTTAAGGCCCAACAGAACAACATTATCACCACCTTTAATGAACTGGACTAACCGACTACAATGCACGTGAACACAAAATTGCCAAATTAAACATCAATAAAATATAAGTCATTAAAATCACAGTGTCATAATAAAGTCAAATGCAATGCAGACACCGACCGGACTGATTGGACTCAATCAACACGACTGACTCGACCCGCGTGCCCTACATCCTGTTTGCCGGTGATTATGTTTCACTGGCCCTCCTTTCACATAATGTCCCATGCTCCGAGATGTTCATCTCAGTCTCAAACAAATAAAAGAGACATCAAGCACAAGAAGGGAACTCACGAAGAGTTGTTCATCCCCAAACCACGCTATCGTCAAAGCACATAATACAACAACTGAACGGACTAAGAGAACTGAGTTCACCCCATGTCCTCGATTCAACAAACCATTCAACAAGAAATTTCAGTCAAGTATACGACTGAGGTTCAACTAGGTAACCGAAAATCATCACTAACGCACACAAAATAGACTAGGAAACAAGCTAGTTGAAAACCATAACAATATTTCAAGTACGAGAGGTACAGGCACAGCTACCACCAATACCTCATATTCACCATAAAACGTTTATCATACTTCACCCTAGCAACGATGGGTATGCCACGAGGAACAATTTTGTAGCATGCAAAGAGCCGTACTATCCTTACCTGGCTGGCTTTTAGCCGACGAGCTTAATAATTTCAAACCGCCGCGAGCAGGGTCACCTATTCAAATAAGATTTTACTCGTTAGCCACTAACCATCATAATATAAAATTATTCTACTTTCATTTTATCGGTTATTTATCGTGTTCTATAACTGTCGGTTATTCCGACCTATCAGTCAGGTCTTTAACCTAGCCGAGCAACACCCTACTACTGATACCCTTCATTTAGGGATTTTCATCCTATTCCTCACTTCTTGTTATTTTAGAATGCTTAATTAAGGCACTTGTGAAGTTCAGAGTTCATGCGGTAAAATTACCAAAATACCCTCCGTCTAGTGGCAAATTACCAAAATGCCCCCGGGGTCCACTATCGCTCCCATTACCTCAAATCAACTTCAAAATAAGGAATTCACAGAATATACACCAACTCGTCCAACTTCATCACCTTACCTCCTACACCCTACGCACAAGGAATTCACACAGTCCAATACATACAAACTGAAATGGGTAAGGAGATTACCCTTTGCAAATTCTGAAATTTGCTCCTTCACCGTTTGCCCGAGCTTGTTCTCTGTCTGACTCTCTATTTCTATTTTTTTTTTGTTCTCTTCTCCCTCTTCTTTGTTCACCCGAAATCCAACCCATCATTTTTTAAATTTTCACATTCACTTAGTCACCACCCTAGCATGAGGTGGCAACTAGTAAGAAATTCTCCTTGAACACTTGGCATTTGGACATGCTTTCCAAAATTTAAGAATTGACCCCCAATAGTTTTCATATTTATAAAATGACCCCTAAACTTTATGTAATTAATCTTCTACCCCTCTAAATTAGGAAAATTTCACTTTGACCCCAAAGCTACACTGACACCTCTTCCCACTTCCCACCACTTAGTTAACGCCAATAGGACGTTACTCGATAAAATAATTCCCGTTAATTAATTAACTTAGTGTTAAATAATTTTTTTTCGATACGTTCGGGGTATCACATTACAACTGTACAATATAGGGAAATTATGTCGAGCCGACATGTACAGCGTCAAAGCTAATAACTACACCTCCAATAATCTTTTCAATTAAATGGATATCTGCTACATGTGGATAAGATGCAACAATGGAAGCACAGGGAATAAGCCCAAGTATGCAAAGAGACTTTATAGCCTTATACACTAAAACATCTCACATAAAAGAAACGTCTAGTTGTATTCGTTTATAGGTAATTAAAAATAGGGTCATATGCCCTGGGTTGCCCATCGGAGTGAGAATGTCTGGATTTGTCTTCGAATGAATGGTGTTACGTGATTAAGAAAGCATGAACAACATTGGTACATTTACAATCTCTTACATCATTAGCTATTGTACATAAATCTTATTGCTTCAAAAATTATTTTCTACATCTACAGTAATAAGGTAGCACACAAGATTGAGTGGGACTTAACGAAGGTGATAAATCAGATAATATATCGTAACAGACTCACTTTCACAGAATCCATATATACACTTCTAATAGCGTTATTGTATAGGTTGCAATACGTAAACTGAAATAATTACAGGCACCTTCTACAAAAGGAAGATAATGAAAACAAAAATTGGTAATTAAATCCTTCTAAATGGAATTTACATTTTTTTTATCTTATCTGTTCTTCTTTACAAAATGAAACTCACCGTCGATCCATCTTTTCATAGCTTTTCAAGAAGTTCTTGTGGAGAAAGAAGATGCACATTGCTGAATAGAAAACAACATGAACAGGTGAAATAAAAAAAAATATTCAGATCTTCCCAAAATAAATAGTTTGTTCCAAATTTAAGTTTATACGTAAATAAAGTATTAGCGTTTTTATGCGTATCCCATATGCTGCAGGGGTACAGCTGAAGCTTCAGGAAAATAATTAGAAAAAGTAATGAAAAGGAAATAGAGGGCAACATGTTTATATATGCAAGGATGTTTATGCTTACTAAAAAGAAAGGCATTATGTCTAATAGGGATATTTTGATACTCCTTCTATTTTTGTGATGTTATATCTATTTTTTTTTAACTTCTATCAGATGTCGTTTGTAAAGTTATTCTAGGAGTTACATAATAAATGAGTTGCATATGAATCACGTGTGCACAACAGCTCATAATGTTACCTAAATAGAAGGCTAATACAAATCTAGCACCGTAAAAGTCTTCTTCTTTTTTTCAGCGCATTTCAGCTATTCATACCACAATAGAAAGCTAAGATGCCTTCTTTTTAATGATTTTTGTCTAACAACCAATTTCGCCCCCCAAAATACCCTTGCCCATGGGTCTTATTTTATTTTATTTTTTTTATCCCCCTTCTTCTTCAGTCTGATGGAGCCCTTGCCGCCTTGTTACCAGTACATCCACCATGCACGGCAAGACCAAATCATCCTCATGATTCGGTATTTTCACATGACTAATCTAATGCACTTTTCAATGAGAACACACCCCCATGATTCTCTCCAAGAGCTGTAGATAACTGCTGATCTGCTGCTATTTGAACGAGAACACATGACATTTTTCTCTCTATATTTGAATGGAAACACATCCCATGATTCTCTTTAACTATCTGATATCAATGTATATGAATGCATACATATACACACTCTAAATAATTAAATACACAGCATTTTTTTAGACTTATTACCTGTGTTTCTTATGTGGTATCAGTAGTCTCCTGCCTAACAGCTTCTATCACTAATCCATGGAAAATTCTGCCATTCTCTTCAGTGCACCGTCTATCTTTCTAACCAAGATCACCTACACCAATTTTCACTAAGTGGATAACTCAACTCTACTCGGATCTAATTAGTCTTAACCTGCTTGGCTTCATTGATAATTCACCTCCACCACCTTCCCCAAAATTTCAAAATCCTCACCTCTACCAAACGTATTCCATATGAGGAATATATCCTATGGCACCACCAAGACAACTCATCCTTAATGCTATGCATGACTATTCAGCCTCATATCTCCATCTTTCCTCATCACAGGAAGCATGGGAATTCTCGCTTGTCCTCTTTGCAAACAAATCTTTCACAAGTAATATCACTCAAAGAACGCCTTCGCAACAACCCTCGTGATACTCGATCATTTCTAGAATACCTCCAACACATGCATGCCATTGCTGATGACCTTGCAGTACTTGACAATCCTCTATCTGAGGATGACTTGGTTCTCTACATCCTTGCCCTGAACTTAGAGAAATTTTCGCCACCCTTCGGGTTTGTGACTCCCCAATCTCCTTGATGAACTCTATGATACACATGGGGATTATAAGAAGGAAGATCCTTCTCATTCTCTCTACGTTGCAACAGCAATTTATACTCATTGACAAAATGATTTCTCATCTCGCATAACACTATACCAAGGCAATCAGTCCTCTGGTCACAATAGTGACCAATTTACTCATCACGGAAATGACCACATCACTTGTCGTCCAAGTCCTGCTATAGCCGGTAGCAATATTAGTCCAATTTGAACTCTAACAATCGTTTAACTACTGTGCGGTCCTCTATCTACTGTCACTTATGTGATCATCTCAGACATGTTACAAATGAGTGTCTCAAACTTGCTCGCTTCTCCACAAAAATGATGTGCAAAAGATGCATTTTGTATGTCACCACATGTTGCCACACCTACTACCAATGCCACTGCATTCCACCATTCGGCCTTATCATCCTGGCTCTTTGACACCAAAGCATCTCATCATGTTACCTCTGACACTGATCATCTTCACACTTCTCGGATTGCAGAGGCCCGGATGAAATCTATATCAGTGATGGTACAGGTTCGGCAATTTCACATGTTGGACTACCAAACTTTGCACCCCATAAGCATCCTTTACCTTAGATGAGGTTTTATGTTTCCCTTCCATCAATTAGAACCTCATTTATGCGGCCAAATTTTGTCGTTCAAATAATGTCTCACTTGAAATTTTTCCTCTATTTTTTGTGGTGAAAGATTTACGCATAAGGGCTCAGGTTCTTTACAGGGAGAATGTAAGTGAAGTCTATTGCATGTACTCCTCACTCATTCCACAAGTTCATTGCACATAAAAATCTCAATTAATGGAATGGCATCAACATCTTGGTCATGTTCCTTCACTACAAGTAATAAGCTCATTTCTTCAGTCAAATCTGTTAGGCTCAAAACTTCATTTCTTGTAATATTTGTGATTTCAATTAGAGTCACAAACTTCCATTTGCTACAAATTCACTAACTAGCTCTCAACCGCTCCAATCAGTATATACTATTGTTTGGGGACAAACTGAGCTCTCCATGAGTCGTTTTTGCTACTATCTCATTTTTGTCAATCATTATACCAAATACATCTAGCTATATCATGTAAGATAAAATTCTTATGTTAGCACCTTGTTTCCTCAATTCAAAAATCCGGTTGAAAATTTTCAATTACCATTATTTTCCATTTACTCTAACAATCGTGGTGAATGTGCACTAGTGAAGAAAATTCTCACCAACTCATGGAATTTCCCACTTCTATCCTACCACATACCCCTGAACATAATGGTACATTTGAACATCGCCACCATACACATTGTTGAAACTGGCACAAGCCTCCTCCAAACTACATCTCTTCCACTCACAGTTTGGCTTTACGCCTTTCTCACTATCGTATTCCTCATAAACTGTCTTCCTATAGCTGGTTTAAGTTTAATTTCCCTTCAAAAAAATATTTTATCTTACTCCCAACTGTACTTGTCTCACAATCTTTGATTTTCGTTTCTACCTCTGTCTACGTCCATACACCTTCTCTAAGCTACAACACCGCTCCACTCCTTGCATTTTTCTTTGTTATTCCACCACCCGATCTAGGAAAAATGTTTTGATCCTACCTCCAAAAATATTTGCATATCTCATCATGCCAAATTCATTAAAAATAATTTTTCGTGCAAGGTGGGAGTCAGCATATTACACACTCCATGCACAAAGTGACTTCTTCAGCTACCACTCCCCATCTTTACATCACTAGCCCCCGTCTTCCCCCTCTCACTCAAAACCCACTATAAGTCCCGCTTAATCATCTCATACCCACCTTATCTTTTTCCCTCTATCCCTCATACCCCACACTTCCCTCAAACCATATCCATATCCACTACTTCACATCCCCCGCCTACACCCACACCTCACACCAGCTTACCACAGTCGTAACCCACTCCCACTGAAACTCCCTTCAATACGCCATTGCCATCTTTCTCCATTTTCTCTCTCTACCTTTTTGCTTCCCCTTACTAATCCATACTACATCCCATCCACACCCATCAACCAATTCAAAATACTTCAACTCTAAATACATCAATCACACTACTACTCACCCACTATCCTTAGCATTAAAACATGTTTGCCTATCCCATAGCGACTTTCACTAGCGCACTGCTATGTCCAATGAATTCGATGCCTTGCTACGCAATTCCACGTGGGATCTTATTCGCAAGATTGAACAAAATGTTGTGGGTTGCATATATTTTTTGAATAAAGTGCCACCCTGATGGCACTAGAGCCATATATAATGCTCATCTCATAATGAAAAGGTTTCGTCAATGTCTTGGCCTCAATTATGCTGACATTTTTAGTCCTGTCACCAAGCCGACAACCATACATGTTGTTCACTGCCTTACATTATCTCAAAATTGGCTACTTCGGCAACTTGATATTAACAAGCCGATGATCATATATGTTGGGCTTGGACTAGGGCTTGGCCCTCATATTCATAAGGGCCGGCGGTCAAGCCCGGCCCATTTCCCCTGCACTAGGCCCAGGTCAGCTTATTCTGTTGAAAAGCCTACAGGGTTCAGCTGGGCTGGCCCAACGGCATCTCTAGGTAGGAGTCTACTGTAATGACCCAATCCATGGCCCCACAACAGGCATTGTCTCCTGTCACGATCGACATGTATCATCACCACCACCAGCTACATCACCACCACAATCTCCACTGCTACCACCATGACTATTATATCCAGCATACTAATAGTTACACATTGATAGCACCAGTACGATCGTTACAATCACTAGACCGCCGAACTACCATCAGTGTTGATGCCACACCACCATAATCTATGGTGTCATCACTGTAACTTCTGTCACCAACATTATCATTAGTGAAGCCCTGGTACCACTAGCACCATTACTACTAGTACCATCATTAGGGCACCTTACCACCTCTACCACCACCAATGTCATCGTCTGATGCCTTCCGTGCCATAGGATAACATCATCGCTGATGCCACACCACCACTACCGTTACCATCACTGGTCTTATATGGAAATTACAAAGTATTCCACAACCAATATGGGATACCACATCCGCGGCGGGAAGTGGTGGTGTTGACGTTGGGTGATAATACAGCAGAGTGGTGGCCAAAGAGAATGGGTGGATGCTAGGGATGAGATGGTGTTTCTCTTGGCAGCAACTTCCTCTCCTCTCACTGTGAAGGTGGTGTTGGTGGATATGTGGGGCTTAGGATGTGGCAACGGTGTTAGTAGAGTAGCCTGACGAGAAGAAGAATTAAAAAATAGAAAAAGAGTAGGAAAAGAAAAACCAAACCTGGGTTGATGCTTTTGCCCCAGACTTTTTAAGAACAAAGTTAGGACTTTAGACGGAAATACTCAGTAATTGCAAAATTAGAATTCCATACCCTGACATGTAAAAATTGAAAACATGAGTCTTCAAAATGAGATTTTTGTTCACTTTTGAGACACTAGTCTGTTTTAATCTTGAGAGAAATCTCCAAATTAAGCATTTGCAATTCTCGTAACTTTGTACAAAATCTCTTCTAATTAAACAAGTGCACGTTTCACACACCTGACTAAACAAAGTATACTACTTAAGGGTGTTCGGGATAGATTTTGGAGTAGTCAAACCTACTCCAAACAGTTTAAAGCAAGTTTCTTGAGTGTTTAGCCAAAAAAAAAAGGTTTAAGATACTCCTTCAAAAATAGAAAAGTGTCTAAAACTAGAAATACTATTTTTTGTGTTTCTCGTTTTTGAACACTTTTTGAAGAATGTTTGACCATGAAAAGTACTAAATTACCTTCACATTATTTGTAAAAGTACATTGAATGCTCTTTTGAGACCATTTATTACAGGACTCACTAATCAATAGTGAATATATTCACATATATATTTATTTTGGCTCTTTGTACGTCCTTTAAACTTAATTGTTGGTTAATTCAATTTTTTTTAACTAATCATTCTTATAAATATTTATAGGGGTTAATATGAGGATTATGCATTATTTAAAATGGTTGCAGAATTAATCACAATATATAATTTGCTTAAGAAATATAGAGGATTATGTAGGTATTAAACATAACATAGTGTCTCTTTTATGCCTTTTTTGGTCAAAATTTTCACATTAAAAATTATTTTCAACAATTCTAATCAAACACTTTCTACAAGTATTTTTCCATCTTTTGTCAAACATGATTCTGTGTAAATTTGATTTAAACTGTTTTCAAAAATTATTTTCATTTTAATCCAAAACTCCAAACGGACTCTTAGACTAAATCATTTTTTCCGAAGAAATATAATCTTCACTTAAACAATAAAAAATTAGTGAACCACTTTTACCTTTAAAGCAACTAACATAAAGTCATGTATGTGTGTGTGTGCGTGCGCGCTCGTGCCGCGCATGTAATTCATTTTATAAAAAAAACTAGCTGCAATCAAACTGGATCAAGTTTATGTTGCAATGTTAGCCCAACTCCGGGTGACCTTTCTTTGCATTTCGTGACTTGACAATGTGCGCAAAGCCCATGCAAGTTTCCAGCCATACTACAATGTAACTACAAGTATATCATCAACCTTACAAAAGCCGAACTTCCATTTTATTCTCCATGATGATCGGAGCATTTGCGGAAGCAGAAGCGTATAATCATTTGTTAAACCCGATTTGTTTTACGGTTGTCGTCTCTCTATCTAACCCGTCAGAAGTCTTTCCAAACTCATGGAAAAAAAATGTCTACTAAAATCATTTCTATAATTTGACAGATCAACTTTCTTATTCTTACGAACGTTGTATACCGTTTTGTTTTTTACTTAAATTGTATTTATTAATTCGTAGGAAAGAGAACTTCTCACCACCGTAGAAGTATCTCACGAGTTCACAGCATGGAAATTGAACAAGTCCCAGGAAAGGATACTCCGTGGAATTGGGTTTGGGATTTTCATGTATGGGTAGATCTTTCAACACCTTGACCGGCACTTAATAGGTGCCCTTGTTGAAAGGTGGAGAAGTTAAACGAATACGTTTCACTTCTCGCTCGGAGAGATGACAATTATCTTAGAAGATGTAGGGTTCATCTTAGGGTTACCGGTGATGGGGCGGCTGGTAATTGTTCCTCCGTCAGAAGTAACGAATAAGAGAACCGTTAGGGACTTCTTCACTTCGATACCCCAGGATCAATTTAGCAATGGTGGTATAAAGTTGAAGTGGTTGGTAGATACTTACTGGGTTTTGCCGAAAAACTATACGGGCTAGATGCTTATGCTGTACACACAAGCCTTCCTCTTGTGGGTGATGGGGGCAATTTTATTCCCAACGACGTCGAAGAACACGATCAACGTGAAATATTTACCGTTGTTAGGTAACCTGCCGAGGTTAGGGATTATGCCTCGGGTGCAGCGGTTCTTTCGTATCTGTACCGAGCATTGCACAAGGCAACGAGGCCCGACTCCAAAGCTATATGTGCATGTCTCTCACTATTGCAGGTATATCGTATAAATCATGTCTTCGTTATTTATTTTTTTGTTGAATCGGCGATATAAATATATTTTGCCCATGTTCTCAGGTGTGGTCTTATGAACACCTTGCTATTGGTGCACCAACGCATAGGGATAGAACTGATAAAGTGTGGCCTCGGTTGTGTGCTTGGGAGTACAGCCGGAGGGAGAGCCACTACCCGAGGAGAGTTAATCCCCATCACAACATTACGTACTATCGAGGGGAGTTTGACCGTCTATCTCCGGGCCAAAATGCGTTGGGCACCGTACATACGTTTGGAGCGACGGGTGGGAGAGTCGTTCATCTTTACGCTCTCTGAGTTACAGCGCACACCCATGATCCACTACGAGGTCGCAGAGTAGCAACTACTAGACCGAGCAATGCGCCATTTTGAGTTCGATCAGGGTTTGCCAACCGAAGCCCCAGATATGAGGGTTAATAGGAACCCACCGGGTGTCGAACGGTTTGGCAAGGCCAACGCGCACGAATTATGCACGGCCGAAATAGAGCTTTGGAGTTCTTGGCAGGAGACACTGGCGGCCATCGTCTCGAAGCCTGACCCCGTTATCAGCATCAAATTGTACGATGAGTGGTACTACTGCATCACGCGGAGGAGAGTAGCCCCAGTAAAATTTGAACGCGGGAAGAAGTACCACCCTAGGGGTCAGATCGATGAGCATATGGCATACAATCTTGTAAGTTGCCCAACAAGTCTTCTTAATTGAATTTGATGAATATAAATGTCTGATTGAAGTTGCTTATTTTTTATCCCTTTGGATGTAGGTTAATGCCTCACTTGCATTCTTCCAGAAGTTAAGTGAGAGAAAGGATCTGGTGAGCACAATGGGCGAGGATCTTCGCCAACAGGCTACTGCATAGACCTTAGGTTGCAGGAATTTTTTATGGCAAGCATCGGGACAGTCTTTGGTCCTCAGCCCAGGAATGGGTTATACGGGCGTCAGCGAGGGATGCGTAGATCCCTTAGGACATGCTTCAGGGATGAGCCAGGAAGTTGGTGGTCCCTCTGTAGCGGGGATGGGACAGGCTTAAGCGTCGTGGGACGATTATAGCGGCCCCTCCTTCAATTTGTTCCCGGACCCCAACCTCTCTCTCAGAGTCAAGTCACGCAAGACTGGCCTTTCAGAAACTATGGTTTCTCTGAGGCACTGCCCATTGTCTCGTGGACGGGACCACTTGACGCCCCCGAAGGGCAATATGCCCCGTTTGACCTCCCCGGAGGGCATATAAGCCGGCGGAAGAAATGGCCGGAAGAGCAATATCAGCCGGCCGGGCCCCCCGAAGGACATGATCAGTCGGCCGAACCAGGAATTAGAGGCCAATATCCCCTGCCCTTGCCCCCCGACGGAGGGCGAGATTTGTCAGTTGACCCCCCAGGAGGAGGGCAATATCCCCCGGTCGACCCTCGAGGGCAATATCCGTAAGGGCATCCAGCCAGGCCCCTAAAGCCGCGTAAATGCGAGCTAATCCAAGCCCGTTATTTTAGTGGGCCCCCCAAGATGGAGCGTAGTATGACGTGGATCACCCGGAGGGCTTGGATTACAATTGCTCGTAGACAGAAATGGCCTCGCTAGCGCCGGGAGCTTGGTTAGACAACGGTGTCATCTCGCACTACGTGCAAATTCTGAGGCAAAGGAGTCGGGAGTAGCCAAACATCGGTCCACGTATTTTTATCTTGGATGCTTTTTTTCATGGCATCCTAGTACAAGAGTGGAAAGACTGGGTCGATTCAAGGAAGGGGAGAACCCTGCCCCAGTGGAGACCGGCCGCTAACTTACGAGCATATCTTGCTAGGGATTGTCCAGTGAGCTCAAGTGTTGCCGAAGTGTTTCTTATCCCATTTTTAGGGAATGCCCACTGGTACTTGGTTTGCTATGAAGCAGTAGAGAAGACGGTATCAATCATTATCAGTCTCTACGATGATACCCTCGCGATGCCTGTGATTAGCATATTCAAAGGCATAGGCCAGTTGGATGCCATGGTAAGATCCTGTTTACTTCTTATTGTAACTTGCATATTGTAAAACTGATTAATCTTATTCTGTTTGCTATGTTTAATGTTTAATGCTTATTATGTTTCTCGTAGAATCTATTTGCTGCCTTGGTCAATGGTAGGCATCAAGAAAGGGTACCGCGCAGGCCGAAGCTCCTTTTTCGATTGAAGAGGTGTAGGCCCAAGCAACATAATTCCTCGTACTACAACGTCTTCGTCTGCATATACGTGGATTACATTTGTCGGTCTGAGAGCCTCGAAAAGGCTGTCTGGAGCTGAGAATGCATAGAAGGCTTTAGGTATACGATGGCTTGGCAAATTATGAATGGCCGGCCTAGGGCTATTAGGTTTATTGTAAATCTGTGTAATGACGAGAATCCCACGGGGGATGAGGGCCCCAATTGACATTGTAATATTATATTCACTTTTTTTTAAAACATATATATTATCTTTATGAAAGCTGTTCTTCATTCATCTGGTTTAAATTGATTTGTGTTGACATCAATTGATCGGTGTTGAATGCGATTGATTTGACTGACCGATATTTTTGTGTTGAACTCAGTTGAGTGTTTTATTTGTGGTCAGAGATATTATAGCATTTTGGCTCATTGACTGATTTGTGATTTGCTTTGAACGGTCGGAAACAAAGTGTGGGTCAGTGACTCAGTGTTGCCCAATTTTGGTTTCTTTGATTCTACAGGGCCGTCCGCTACATAGTATAACGGACGTAGAGACAACCTGGAGTTATGAGTTTCTGCAGGACCATCCACAACATAGTATAGCGGACTAGAGAAAACCAAAAAAAAACTAAGAGTTGGATCCCTTTCTGCAGGGCCGTCCGCTATATAGTAAAGCGGACGTAGAGACAAAAAAAAGTGTTGGAGTTCTGAGTTTCTGCAGGACCGTCCGCAACATAGTATAACGGACTAGAGAGAACCAAAAAAAAAACTAAGTGTTGGATATCGCCTTTTCTGCAGGGCCGTCTGCTATGTAATAACGGACGTAGAGACAAAAAAAAGTGTGTTGGAGTTCTGACTTTGTACAGGCCTGTCCGCTACATAGTATAGCGGACTAGAGAGAACCAAAAAAAAAACTAAGTGTCGGATATCGCCCTTTCTGCAGGGCCGTCCGCTATATAGTATAGCGAACGTAGAGACAACAAAATAACCTAGGGTTGGAGTTCTGACTTTCTGCAGGCCCATCCACTACATAGTATAGTGGACTAGAGAGAACAAAAAAAAACTAAGTGTTGGATATCGCCCTTTCTGCAGGGCCGTCTGCTATATAATATAAACCAATTAAGTGCGAAGGCTAATGAAGCTGAAAGACATTAAAAAGTCCAAGGGTATCATTGTCTTTATGAAAGAAATGTAAGTCGTGACAGTCTTTTCTCCTTCTTCTTCTTTCTCTCCCTCCCCTCGCCCCGGCCACGACCCACCATCGCGGCCTCTATTGGCCTCTATTGTGTTGTGGCCACCCACCCCAGCCGCCTCAATCGCGTAGCCGCGACCCACCTCCATTGCGTAACCGCACCCAATTAATTGTCTAAACCCATGACCACCCTCACCGCCTCCTTCGTGCCGCCACACCTAACCAATCAGCTAAACAAAAACCCAAACCAACAACCACCCCAAACCCAACCACCATCAACCACGGCAATCTCAAACCCATAACCACCATTACCTCCCCCCTAACCCACAACCACATCAACCCACCCTAAACCCACAGCCACCATCAACCAACCCCAAACCCAAACCTACAGCCAGCATGAACCCACCCCCATGGCCTTCTTAGTGTAGCCGCACCCAATTAATTGGCTAAACACAAACCTAAACCCACAATCACCATAAATTAACTACCCCAAACCGACAACCACCTTCCACCAATCGCCCACGATTACTTTAGTCCACCACCAACCAAAGCCCTACCTTCCACCACTTAAAACTAATCCAATCACCACCACCTTAACCCACCGCCAATCAACCAATCAAATAACCACTATTGATTACCATACCGCCACCACCACGATCGAAGGCCTCATCCACCACCACCTCAATGGCTCGACCTACCATTAACCCCCTAACTTCACACAAGCATCAAACAAGAGCAATAATGGCACTCTAGGCCCCAACCACCTGAACTAAAAAGTACCCACAAACCCAAGATTGAAACCCATCCACCTCGTCTTCCGCACTACTCGCCACAATGGCGACAAATTGCATAATAAGATAAGAGTTAGAAGACAAATACCACAAACGAAGGCAGAAGCAAAGGAGCACCAGGAAGTGTGATATTTTGGCTTGGGTCACGCGAAGGGCGTAGCTGTAGTGGTGAATTTCATAAAAGGATAAGAGCTAGTAGACCAAAACCACCAACGAAGGCAAAACCAAAGGAGCACAAGCAAAGCGTGATTTTTTAGTGTGGGCTGCGGCGACGGAGGGCATGGCAATGGAAACAACTTTGTGTTGTATGCACGCAGGGGGGGTATGTTTATGTCTAAATTTGTATTTTTGTATTGGGGGGAGAGACATTAATTGTGCTTTTCTTTCTCAGCTTTTTATTCCATATCATCATCTTAGGCTGCACATGGACCAACCAACTATGAAAAGATGGGCCATATAGATCTATTTTATGATACTTTTTTCAAAAAGATAGTCATATGTCCTTGGACTTCTTGACGACTTCCAGTTTCTTTTAGCCTTCGGACTCAGTCAGTTCAAAAATAAGTTTTTATGTACTGGTTCAGTACTTTTAAAATGTTTGATACTTAAACTGTACGAGAGTGACATTTTAGAGTACAAATTTCAGATTACTTCACTTTTATTAGGAAAATACACAGGCATGAATCAGTATGATTCAAAATAACGAAATACTAGTTCCACCTTGATTTATCAAATGATTAAATGTAACCCCGCCCATATAAAAATCACAACAAAATGGCATCGAAACAAGCGCGTCTAAGGTGAGTTGAAGCGCTATCTACTCTGTTGGATTCAATTGGTCCAATCCAATTAGGTGGCCTAACGGTTCATACTAATGTTAACTATATATCTGTCATGGACATTAATTAATTAAATTGGCTAAATAACATGATGAGCATATTTATGTTTAGCATTCAATACACTAATTATTTATGGTGTATAAGAGAGCTTGTAAACCCTAATTTCTTCACTTTGATAGACGGTTGAGATTTGGCAAGTCTAGGGTTGATTCTACTACTCTCTCTATATAAATATCTCTTTTTCTTGAAGATTAAGGTACACTACAAGAAATTGCCCCTTTAGCGACCGCAGCCGGCTGTCGCTAAAGGGCTAAACGTGATCGCTAAACTGTTTGAGCGACCACATCAGTCACTAAAACGGTAGCTGGAGGTCCGGTCGCTAAATTTTAGCGATCGCATTTACTAATCGGTCTCTAATTTTAGCGACTGCGTTGACCAAATTTAACGACTGCTTAGGCGGTCGCTAAATATTTTTTATAATTTAAATTATATTTTTTTAGCGATCACAGGGCGCGGTTGCTAAATTTTTTTCTTTTAAATGTGTTTTTCTTTAGCGACTGCTCTGTATAATTTAGCGACCGCAACGAACGGTTGCTAAATTTTTTTCAAATTTTAAAATATTTTTTTAACAACCACTTTGTTCTGTTTAGCGACCGCGATGTCTAGTCGCTAAACTTGGGATTTGCTAAAAAAATTAGGCCTGTTTTGACATCCTGTCCAAAACAAATTCAATATATCCAAAACCAATTCAACAATCTGTCCCAAAATGATTCAACCTATCCAAAACCAATTCAACAACCTGTCCAAAAAGTGATTCAACCTTTCAACACATTCATCAAAAATTAATTCAACCCCCTGTCTCGCATTCATTCAAATAACATGTCCAAAACCAATCTACTTTACATAATAAGACACAGGTCTTGCATTCATTTGAATACGTCAATCACAAAGCATCATCGAACTATAAACATATGCATTAAATATATGAACCAAAATTAGAAAAATGAGTCAACTATATGAACTCAAAGCTACACAAGTACAATCAATACATAAGACCCCAATCACTATCACTAGCTGGCAGATCCACAAACCCCGTCATCGTTTTCTCCATCCCTTTTGGAAGGCATTTTTGATCCAACAATATCCTCACCGCCTTGAGAATCACTGGCACTAGGCACAATATGGCTCTGCACGAAGTCATACAAATGATTCAACATAATATATACAAATCATGATCACAGATTATATGGCCACAATACATAACTACTTGTGAAATTGGTATTACTGGAAGTCTGGGTCTGGGCATAAGATAACCTTGTCAGATCATGTTCGTAATGTTTTCTTCAAAAAGTTTGTCTAAGCTCTCTTTATCCGTCACTTCAACCTAAGGACCACTACAATTGGTCGTGCTGATGACTGAGCATTGCCTAGCAACGAAAATGCAGATTGATGAGGGTGGCCGAGCATACGGTCCTTCTTAGAACCCCCTGTATCTTTTGACCACAAAGAGACCTCGTCCAATGCTTCGCTACCGTCCTCCTGGGAGTTGGCTTGAATTTTTCTCTATATGAACATTGTACAAGAAAACAACGAAAATGTTAGAGGAATGCAATTAGTCACAACCATTAAGGATACAATAGGAATACAAAAGTTGTGTGCTCACCGCAAACTGCTCTGCGCTCTTAGAAACCCACTGCCTGTTTTTTTTTTTTTTTGGTGGCCTCAAAGCCTCAGAGCATCGTAGGGGGCCTTTTTTCAGGGTCGTCTTCTCTCAGCTTCAGATTGTGCATAGCATATGGATGTGATCCAGCACTAAGCTTCATCTTCTTCTCGCTACTAGCCATATCCTTGCCTTGCTGACTGAGCTTGGCCCATTCAGATGTATATCAATGCTCCACCAGCCACCCCCACATGGCTTTTAAGAAGTACTCGGGGTTGTAGTCCCTAGCCATAGAAATAACTGCCGCACCTGCCCGAGCTAGCGCCCACCTCCTTACATTGAGCATCCACTTCTTATAATTTTCTGAAGAATGTCACTCCCAGGCCTGCCTTCCAAGTTCATGGTCACTATCATATTCAAATTTGAAGTAGTCCTGAACATAATTCAATACAATTTCAAAACACGATTAGCAAAAAACATTCTGCAATAATGTACTTCTAAAATCAAATAAAGCAATTAAAAATAGACAATCCTTACCAAGAACTTCCCCTAGGAAAGTTCCTTGTCTGGTTCTGTCCACGTCTTCCATAATCGGATAAGACCGATTATGGTCCTAACACAATCCTCAACAAAGCTAATTACAAGAAATCACAAGAGATACGTCAATCCTAATATAACAAAGTATTAAGTTAGATAGGTGTGCTAGAAGATGGTAAGAATTGAGCTTTGAAAATTAAAAACATACTAATTGTTAAGGACATGAGCAGTAATCCTCTATTCTGGGGTGGCTGGAAGAGGTATCCTGCATTTGATACCTCTAAGTACAGATGCACTAGACGCTACAAATAATGAAAAGGAAGATGTTATATATTTTGCAACAAATATGTTTCAATTCGACACGAAATCAATATTTTCTCACCATGTATTGAAGCTACTGACGACATCGACGGCTCATCAGTAGTCGCATCATCACTCCTGTGGAGGGGGGCTGACTATACCGGAACAGGTCCGCGAGAGCTGCCTCCATGACCTCAAGGTGCACTGGATCTTGGCATATCTACAAAAAGACTTAAGTACAAAAGTTAATTGATAACAATGTAGTTCGCTTGAATAATAAACAACTTAAGTGCAAAAGTTAATTGGTTTAATTAGAGTTAATAACCGTCAATTAGGCTTTAATTAAGAGTAAATTAGGATTAATCAGTGTTGATTATGGCTAATTAAGGCCTCATCGGAGATAATATTAGACCTAGTTAAGGCTAATTAGGTTTATTAGAGTTAACTGATGGAAATTAAGGTTAATTAGTATTAATTAGAGTTTAATCATCATTCAATTAGGGTTAATCAGTGTTAATTAGGGTAGATTAGGCTGATAAGGGCTAATTTGAGCTATTCGGGGTAATTTATAGTTAATTGGTTTAATTAGAGTTAATAATTGTCAATTAGGCTTTAATTAAGAGTTAATTAGGATTAATCAGTGTTGATTAGGGCTAATTAAGGCCCCAACAGAGATAAAGACGTAGGTCAACGATGTATAAAATTCGAGTAAAATCAGTGACATATCTACATCGCAATTATTAACAATATCATATGATCAGGAATAAGAAATTATTGGTAGTCTACATCATTCCTTCTACCAAAAAGTACAATTGATTGCCTGACCATTTGATGCTATTAGGGGTAGCAATGGGCGGGTTAGGCCGAAGAACTATGGGCCAAAATCGGGTCTACGGTATAGCACCCATATCTTGCTTCCTTGACGTTTCAAGGACAAGGCAATGTCTCATCTTCAGTTACAAGTCTTTGAAACTGTATTTTAGAGTAACTATTGTGAGTTGCAGGATAATGCTTAAATGGTAGGTTAATGTTTGACTGGCTACAATGTTAATTTGACTGGCTACAACGTTAATTTGACTGGCTACAACAATAGAATGTAACATAATGCCTGATTGGGTATCTAATCCCCAGGTAAACATCATCATAGAGCTGTAAAGCCTCAGCCAAAAATCTTAAGTTCTAGAGGTAATTATTCCACAAGTATCCGTGGATACTAAACCTGAAGTTTAAGTTAATTGGGTGCTCTTGACATGTATCCTTGAGCAAACATAAAAAAAAAATGGGACAGCTTATGTGGTAGCTATCAAGAATTCACAAAAAAAAATTTGGAGAACTGATACACAAATTCTTACCAATAAATGAAGGAAATATATCAATTGTAGAAGAGAAGATGTCATCACAAATTCAAGCAATACAAACCCTAATTAGTAATCCCATATTGAACCAAGTCATTAATCCCGAAACAAATCTTACACCCCACACTTTCTTACTAGCCAAGTCACTAACTCTGGAGATGTTGAAAATAAAATATATAAATCATTTGACTTATCGTGGCGGTAGTGGGCTTAGCGGTGGCCGGCGACAGTGGCAGCAACAGAGGCGTGGGCGGCAGGGTGACCAAGCTGGGCTTGTCGGCCAGTTCGCGACAAGGTGGACTTGTTACCGGTAGGGAAGGGTTCGGGGTGAAGTGGTTGTTGGGGAAGGATTTGCGATAAAGTGGTTGCTGGCAGTTCGTCGAGGGAAGGAGAGAAAGAAATTATGGCTGGGCTGATTTATAATTTTCTTTTAGCAACCTATTAAGCGGTCGCTAAAGTTAGCGACCGCTTTCCCAATAGCTAAAAGCGGTCTCTAAAGTTAGCGACTACTAAACTGTCACTAAATACGGTCACAATATTTAGAGACCGGGAAAGCGGTCGCTAAATTTAAAATGGCAGTCGCTAAAGTTGGCGCCATTTTTTTGGTTGACCCTGCGACTTTTTTTTCTAGACTTAGCAACTGCTTGTTTTGGTAGTCGCTAAAGCGGCAGCTAAATTGTTATTTAGCAACCGCCTTTTTTTGCAGTCGTTAAATACGGTCGCTAAAGGTCTCAATTCTTGTAGTGGTATCATAAATTTTTTGGTACTTTTTTGTCTCCCAAACTAATAAAAAAGTACCCAACTCTATTTCATTATCAAGAACATAGAAGAATAGTGAAGATCAATAACAAATGGAACACGTTCGCTTCTGCATCTTCGTGTTCTTTCATCATCGGAAAAAGCTCGTAATAATCTATGGCTCTTTCGATTCTGGTGAGTTCGACACCCTATTGTTCTTATGTTTATGCTATTGCAAGATTTTAAAAGTCTTGATTAGACCTGGCAAGAAAGGACCCAGACCCGCGGGTCGATCCGTACCCCGGTCAAAAAACTCGGGTGCGGGTACATACTTTGAAGACCCGTTGAAATCAAACCCCTACTCGAACTCACCTGTAATTTTTGGGTAAATTTTGGTCGGGTACGGGTTACCCGGGCTACCCAATTTGTTTACGATATAACCCTTAAGGTTTTCATGCTTCTCAATTCTCATTCTTTTCTCTTCCATCCATCTGCACCGCTCCTTCCTTTCTCTTCCATGTGCTCCTCCCTCTCTCCCTCTCTTCTATGTACCTCTCTCTCTCTCTCTCGACATCTCTCCATCGCACGACGTCGCTCTCTCCAGCTCACCATTCGGATCCATCGACGGCCACATCAACTCACAATGTCCAAAGTCGTCCATCATCCCTAACAAGCTCTGCCGCTCCAGTCTTCGATCAAATCCGCCATGGATCAGGCACAACTCCATCACCACTATCTCTGATCTGTAAAGAGAAATACTTCAAAACTTATGGCAGAGACCAAAGTCGTCTCCGATTGAATATTGTTTTTGTTTACGTTGTAATTTATTTTTCAGACTTGTATTATGTTTATATTTATGTTTACAGATCTGCTTGTATTATTGTGTTAATTTTTTATTTATTTAAGTATTTACTGCTTCAAATTAGACTTAGAAATTATTTGGTAGGTGATTTTCCTGGTAGTTGTGTTATGATATTATGGTTACTGTGTTTGGAGCCTTGGAGTTAGGATGATTGGGTTGGATCGGATGTGAGAATTAAGATGGATATCTGCTCATAAAAAATAATTAAGATAAAAAAATAGTCCAGTGAAGTTAAGGTGAATTGATAAGAAAAAAAACTAATATCTGTTAATAAAAAATTAAAATTAATTAATTTACCTGCATGTAATATCCGGCCCGCCAAGGTAGGGTACGGGGCACTGAAAATCCCTATCTGGAAAAATTGGTAAAAATTACCAGAATCGCTTTTACCCATACCAGGTCGGATTTTATCCGTACCCGGCGGGTATACCCGTTTGCAGGTGTAGTCTTGATTATAGAGTCAAGATGAATGAAATAATCTAACATGTAGTATTAGAGTCACGTTAATCAATTGCATGAACATATAATTATTTTTTAAGAATTCTTGAAATATTTTTTTAAGTTTGAATGTTAACATAAAAAAATTAAAAAAAAAAAAGACAAAAAGGAACCGGGCCCTGTGGCCTGTTGGTTAGCAGTGTGGCGTGTTAGGTTGGCCTAGCAAACAAAAAAAAAAAGGTCATGTGGCCTGTTTCGTGTCCTGTTAATGGCCTAAAAGATTGGCCCATAAAAGTTGGGCCGAAGAATTGGGCAGCTTTCTCCTGTAAAAAAATTGGGCCGGTAGACCACGTACTGGTTTGTGACTTGTCCCTAGACAATTTAACGTGGGCCAGCGGAGTTGGGCCATTTAACCAGCGGTCTAGGCTGTTAGTTAATTGGCCCAAAACACTTACTTAAAGAATGTGCCTGAAATGACGCTAGAAAACATCCCTAACGGTTTGGGCCAGATAATTGGGCCGTAGCTGTGGTTGGACCTGTTTCGGCAATTTAAAAAAAAGGCCTTGTAGGTGCTGATTTGGGCTTGTTTGGCCACTTTAAAAATGGTTTTTTTTTTTTTTTGGAAGGGCTTGTGTATTTCAATTGGATCTTTCAAAATAAAATTTATAAATCCGCTTAATAGCATATCCCAATTGAATTGTTTAATTGATATGTTATTATTGATAACATATATATTTTAATATTGCTTTATATTTTTGGGATACAAATGAATATAAAGTATCAATATTATTATTAATTTCAAGAGTTAGTCTAAAATTATGAGATCATGCAAAAACCTTAATGTTTGTTTAGCATCTTTAGACTAATATAATGAGCTTGAACGTAATTGTGGTTCTTAATTATTTTGGTAGTAAGAGAGTCAGCGGAAGTTTATTGTCTTTAATAAGTTGAGATAATGATAAAACCACCTAACGTTGCGCTTACTACTTAAAATATTAATCGGCCCAACGAAAGATTCTATTTTGAATTTTAAGCGAAAAGAAAGGAAATAATAAGTTGCATGGGTTATTTTCTGCCCGAAAGTAAAATAATTCGTGCTTATCTTTCTTGTAATGATTTCCAAATTGCCACGGTTGAAAAATCACTTGCATGTTGCTTGTAATGATTTCCAAATTTTTCTTTAGAAAGGGTTTTGTGTATTTACCTTTTTCATATAAATAACTTGTTTATCCCTCAATTTATTTTATTATTTCAAGTGATAAACTAACAATTTTCATCATGTGAATTTTAGATACTAACATGCATGACTATTGTTATTATTAAAGTATAGTCCTGCTGCAATTATTGGTTATCTTTTCTCTATTGAATCATTCAGCAGAACCCCTTTTAAAAAATGAAAACAACATATTAGCATAATTTTTGGAGTTATGGATTTGAATTATGCTTTACGAGTTGACGCTCATGCTACTCTCACGGTTAAAAGCTCTACAGAGTACCAGGCGGCTTATTAAAAGTGGGAGCGTTCCAACCGCACATCTTATATTATTATGAAAAACTTCATTACAAGTGCAATTCGCAGAGCTATTTCTGACTCAGAAAATGTTAAGATGTACCTTTCTCATATTGAAGAACAGTTTCGGGTCTCTTCCAAGGCACATGCTACTACTCTTATCACTAAAAATGGTTATGTTCAAGTACACAGGATCATGTGGTGTTCATGAGCATATTTTACAGAAATGGCTTCTCAACTGAAAGGCTTGCACATGGAAATCTCTTAGGGTTTTCTCGTACACTTTATTATGACTTCTCTTCCTGCGGAGTTTGGTCTTTTGAAGATGAACTACAATATGCACAAAGAGCAGTAAAATATGAGCAAGTTCATTTCCATGCGTGTCTAAGAAGAAGAGAGGCTACGATCCGAATAACGTGATGATGCTCACATTGCCATAACTAGTCCATCTAAAGGAAAAGGAAAGAAATTTGGCAAAATTCATGTGCAAGGGTATAAGAGCGCTCCCATAACTATCAGTGATAGGGCAAGCTCTTCTCGTACCAATAGTCCTCCCGATCCCAAGTGCAACTTTTGTAAAGCTAAAGGACATATAAGGAAAGTATGTTAGCAATTCATAATTAAAGTGGTTGGAAAAGAAAGTTAATTTATCTATTAGCATTTGTTATGAGTCTTATATAATTGACGCTCCCTTAAATACATGGTGGGTTGACACAGGTGCAACTTTGCACATAACAAGTTCGTTACAGGGATTCCTTTCTATGAAGAAGCTAAACAAAGGGGATCGTACTGTGCTAGTAAGAAATGGAAAGAAAACTCAAGTTGAAGCCATAGGAATTCTCCATTTATGAGAATGGCTTTAATTTGGATTTAGTTGATACTGTTTGTGTTCTAAGTATGATTAGAAACTTTATTTCTATTCCTAAACTTAAAGCTTACGGATATTCATTTAAGTTTGAAAATAAAGGCTTCTTTCTTTTCCTTTACTCTAGAGCTATTGGTTCTAGTTTGTTAGAGGAAACCTTTACAAATTACATTTGAATGCTCCTTTTATTGAATTCTTGAAAACAATGAACGTGAACGACGCAGTCGTTAAAACTTGTGGTAAGAGAAAACGATGAAAGTTCTGCTAAACTGTGTCATGAACATTTAGGTCACATATCACGAGGCAGATTTGAATGCCTCATTAAGGATGGTAGTCTTCATTCTTTAGATTTCTCATATTTCGACGGATGTATTGAATGTATATTAAAGGAAAATTTTGTAAAAGGCAATTAATCGTGGTGCCATTCAAAGTACAGGCTTTTAGAGGTTATCCATACTGGCATTTATGGACATTTCTGTACACTCGGTATTAGTGGTCATAGATACTTTATTACCTTCGCTGATGACTATTCTCGTAATAGATATGTTTACCTCATTCATGAAAAATCCGAATCATTTTCCATATTTAAGACTTACATAGCTGAAGATAAAAATCAAATCGACCTAAAGATTGAAGTTGTAAGATCTGACAGAAAAGGAAAATATTTTGGAAAATTCTCTGAAATAGGTCATAATCGTAGTCATTTTGCCTTGTTTTTGGAAGAATGTGGCACCGTAACTCAGTATACAATGTCGAGTAACCCCAGCAGAATAGTTTAGCTGAAAGGCAGAATCGTATCCTCATGGATATAGTATAAAGTATGATATGCCAAAGCATTCTACCAAAATTTTTTTGGGTTGAAACATTTAAAACAGCTATGCATATTCTTAACAGGGTTCCCAGTAAGCCTATGCCTAAAACAACTTTTGAATTGTTGACAGAGAGGAAACCAAGTTTAGGATATTTTCATTTGTAAAGCTGTTTAGCTGAAGCTAAAGTTTGCAATGTACATACTAAGAAGTTCGTTTTTAAGACCATAAGTTGTCATTTTATATGTTACCCTAAAAGGTCTAAGAATTTCAGATTTTACTATCCATCACATAACACTAGAATTGCTAAAATTAGGCATGCAATATTTTTTGAAGATGCTAAGCATAGTGGGAGTAGTATACCAAGAATAATACACCTTGAGGAAATTCAAGATCATGCTTCTATTCATGTTATCTAAAAGGTTAGTGCACTATTATCTCATATGGCAGATATTGATGCACATGTGGCAGTACCTAATGATATGCCCCATTATGGATCCTACTCCCGTTCTTACTAATGAACAATCTCTTCAAAAGTCAGAGAGAGAAGGATGGTTATATTTGATGTCTATATCGTGTATCTAGATGATGTTGACTATAATCAAGACATACAAAATGATCCTACATCCTTTGAAGAAGCTATTATGAGTGATCACTCAAGTCAATGGCTTAAAGCCATGAAAGGTGAGTTAGAGTCGATGAAAATAAATGAAGTTTAGGATCTTGTTAACTTGCCTGAAGGGACCAAAGTTGTAGGTTGTAAATGGGTCCATAAAACTAAGCTAGATCCTAAAGGTAATGTCGAAAAATACAAGGTTGCACCCTTCACTAAACATTTCATTCAAAGGGAGGGTATAGATTATAATGCAATAGATTTGCTGTAAAATGATTCATTTTGAATGTTCATGCTTATTACGAATTAGAGTTGCATCAAATGGATGTAAAGAATGTATTTCTTAAAACTGACTTGCATGAGAATGTCTATATGATACACCACAAGGCTTTCTAGTTAAAGTCAAGGAAGACTTGAAATGTCAGTTGAAGAAATCCATATATGGATTAAACCAAGCCACTAGACAATGGTATCTTAAGTTCCATGATGTGATTAATAAATTTGGCTTTAAGACAATGCAATTGACCAATGTATACACCTAAAGATTAGTGGGAGTAAGTTTATCATTCTAGTTTTGTATGTAGATGACTATCTTACTTGTTAGTAGTGATATGCATATGTTACATGAGATCTAAATTTTTCTTTCTAAGATTTTTAATATGAAAGATCTTGGAGATGCCTCTTACGTTATAGGTGTTGGAATTCACCGAAATAGGTCTCGTGGAATATTAGGCTAGTCCCAAAGAGCTTATATTGATGAGATTCTAAAAAGGTTCAACATGCATAACTGTGCTCCTACCGTTGTCCCTGTTGTTAAGGGTGACAAATTCAATTTGCTACAATATCCTAGGAACCAACTGGAGCTGGACGAAATGGAGTGTATTCCCTATGGCTCAGCAGTAAGGAATCTCATGTGTGCTCGAGTCTATACTCGTTCAGATATAGCATATATTATTAGCATGCTTGGACGTTACCGAATAAACTCAAGAATGGGTCATCACAAAGCCAAGAAAAAGACATGCGCTACTTACGGGGTACCAAGGATTTCATGCTTATCTATATAACTTTAAGATTATTGTTTAGTTTGATTCAGATTATGCAGGGGGTGTAGAACCCTTGATATTATTGATTAAATACCTTATTGTGAGAGAAATAATTCAGAATCACATAATCTCTATTCAGCATATCAGTACGACAGCTATATTAGCAGTCCCATGACGAGAAGTCTTACCACCCAATCTCTTTGAGAACATGTTGCTAGCATGGGCTTGGATGATAGCTTTTCCTTATAGATTATGAGCTTTTGATTTAAGACATTTATTTACATGCTCACCTTATGTTTCGATTCTAGACATTATGGTTATGGTTTGTTACTTCTCGTTAAAGTGTACATTTGAAGTTTTTTAAGATAAACACTCACATAAAGATCTCATGAACTTGTTTATATCGTTATTTATTATGCAACAATGCAGTTCATGTCTACTAAGCTATTTAAAGGTTATGTTTAGCGAAAGTTCTAAGATTGTAACAGGAGAAAGGTTTGTGGCATTGAGAGACAGAGACTATCTTCGATTTGTTTTTAATATTTT
>JAVXUP010001815.1:0-12500 GCA_033070095.1 Escallonia herrerae | reverse complement strand
TTTTTAATTACTAACTCTCTAATATTTGTTACTCGTTCATTCTTTTAATTGTTATTTCTTATAACTACTCTTATACTTGTGTATTTAGTTACTCTTACAAAGTTTAGCGTGAAATATGGCTGGATTATTGAAGAAAATGAGGCGTGCATCGTCATCACGAAAAACATCATCATCATCGCAAGCACCACCACCAGCACAAGCGCCAGCGCCACGGCCATCACAAACACCAATCCAAGCACCAACACAACCATTCGTTCCTGGACGAATGAGTACAGGCTATATGATAGATACCCAAGCCAATTGGGAGTTCAATCAAAACATTCCAGATTTTGAATACACGCCTGATGAAGACCCCCCGCATTATAGTCAAGGACGCAGCTCGGTTGGCGAAGCTACTACTCCGTGGCATAATCTCAACCCTATGCCTGGTCATGATGAAGAAGGGCCGAGCAATGCCTCCGGTAATGAGCCAGAAGTCCAAAAGGGGAAAAAAAGAAAGCCGAGTGTTGGAATCATTTCGATGTAGTTACGGTGGACGGCATCCGAAAAGCTCGATGTAAGTACTGCGCTAAATTATTTTCGTCTGGTAGTGGTAATGGACATCTTAACAGGCATTACCCTCTGTGTGCACCTCGACAAGGCCACGTCGAACCTACCCAAACGCAGTTATCTTTTGACGGTAAGTTATTTGTTTATAATCAGCGAGAGCAAAGAGACGGTCTCGCTGAATTTGTTATTCATGATGAACAAGCCTTTTCTTTTGCCGATAATCCTAAGCACTCTAGATATATGAACACATACGTTCAACCTTTGTACAAAAAGGTTCATAGAAACACAACTAGATCCGATGCACTCCGACAGTACAATGCTGCTAAAGCACGCCTTATCGATTATTTCGATAAATTTGACGGTAAAGTTAGTCTTACTTCTGATATTTGGCAATCTCCTTATACTTTTGTTAGTTATTCTTGTGTGACCGCTCATTGGATTGATGCAGATTGGGTTATGCACAAGAGAATCATCGCTTTCGAGCACTTCCCTTATCCGCAAGATGGAATGAACATTGCTATTCTTATATTAAAAGCATGCACCACATTTAAAATTAAGGATAAGATTATGAGTGTTAGTTTTGATAATGCTTCTAATAATAAAGTTGTTGTTGCAGCTTTAAAGGAGACGCTTCAACCTGTACTTAATGGTGAATTATTTCATGTTCGCTGTGTTTGTCACATTATTAATTTAATTGTTCAAGATGGTTTAGCTGCTGCAGGAGATATTCTTCTCAAAATGAGGGGTATGACAGCGTATGTTAATAGCTCGAGTCCGAGAACACAACAATTTAAAACGTTGTGTGTTCAATATAATATGCCTCGCAGGAGAGCAGTTACAGATGTGGTCCACAGGTGGAACTCTACATACCACATGCTTTTACACATTCTGGCATACCGAGAAATCTATACGCATTTTCTACTAACCCAGTTCCCAGCCGGCTTGCCAACTCAAGAGGAATGGCAGATGGCCACATACCTAGCTGAATTTTTGGAGGTATTCTACACGTCTACCAATTTATTGTCTGGTACGTACTATCCCACCTCTCCTCTCGCTGTAATAGAAATTCTGAAGATGGCTACAATGTTAACAAAATGGAGATATATAGGACCCTTTAAGGAAATAGTAAAAGTGATGGATCAAAATTTTAATAAATATTGGAGTAAACTGCCTGCTATTTTTACTGTGGCTACTTGTTTAGATCCTAGGTTAAAGTTGCATGGCGTGAACGCCTCGATACAAGAGATATCGAAATTAATGTGCTACACAGCAGAGGAGACAACCGCATTCACAGCAAAAGTGAGCAAGAGGTTTGAGGACTTGTTCAACGTCTATCGTAATTCTGCTGACGTGCGCGGGCGAGCTACATCATCATCCACTGTTGAGAGATATTATGCGCCATACCTTCAGGGCTTTGAACATCTAGTAGCAAGACAACTACCAGGTGAAGGTACTTCTAATTCGGCAGGTTCGTATACTTTTTCCTCTTTTAATGAGATTGGTGTATATGCAAATACTGATCATTATTCTGATTTATCAAGGCAAGAACATGTTAATTTTAATTTGTTAAATTTTTGGAAACAAAATCAAAACATGTATAAAACTTTATCCCAAATTGCACGGGATGTACTGCCAGTGCAAGCCTCCACGGTTGCTTCAGAGTCGGCATTTTCAGCCAGCGGGAGGGTTTTGGATGACAGGAGGAGTCGTCTTAACCCCGAGTCGCTCGAGCTATGTGAATGTTGGAAGGATTATCTTGATGCGAAATACCGCGAGCAAGATAAACCGATTGATGATAGGAAGAGCAGTGACTCGGATATTGAAGTACTTCTGGATGATTAGGTAATTTGTTTTTATTTTCCTCTTTTGATCCTTTTGGTTGACGTTGCAGATTTCTTGATCTTTGATTGCTGATATTTTGGATAGACATGCATTATTATTTTGATTGTTAGAGTTTTAAGAATAAATTTTTTCATAAAATATATTTTTTTTCCATATATATAAAATAAATTTTTACAAGCAAGATATATATTTTTTCGTATATATAAAAAAATAGGTAACTTCGCCTGTTTGTTTACAAGCAGCCGGTCCCAAGCCCGGATAAAAGGAGGAGGGCCTATGAATACATTTATTATTTTTCTATATAAATTGTTATGTGTTAAGATTTTATTAATAAAGCTCACCAAGAAGAGTATGAAAATGTTTAACATATAATAAAAAATATAATGGCTAACAAATAAATATGTATATACATACATACATATATATGTATATTACTTATAATGAAATAAAAAGATAAAGATTAGGTTCGTTAAATTGTGAATATTGCCTAGAGATGAAATTTAAAATTGAATAACAAGAAGAAAAAAAAAAAAGGGCCCGGGCCCGGCCCAAGCCCGGCCCTAGATATTGGGCCTAGGGCCAGGGCCTGGACTGGGCCTAGGTTTGCCTTCGGCAGGCCCGGCCCGGCCCGGCCTGGTTGGCAGCCCCACTGGCCCGGCCCCACAGCAGGCCCGATGGGCTTGGGCTGGGCCGGCCCAAGCCCGGTCCTTTGACAACTCTATATATATGTATATATATGTATATATATATATGTGTGTATATATATATATGTATATATATATATATGTATGTATATATATGTATATACATATATATACATACATATGTATGTATATATATGTATATATATATGTATGTATATATATGTATATACATATATATACATACATATGTATGTATATATATATATACATATATATATATATACACATGTATATATATATATATATATATATATATGGGAGCTGATCCGTTGATAGCGCTAGCAAAATGGGAGATCTTGCTAGCGCGATATGACCGTCCATCCCGAAGAGATGGACGGCCCAGATCGCGTATTTTTGCGGCGCTGTCAGCGGTCCGCTAGACAGTGTAGCGGACGGAGCTTTTTTACCATTTTGCCCCTGCTCCCCCTTCCGCTACACTATCTAGCAGAGCACATAATTGGGCCCACGTTGACAGCCAAAATGTCGTCCGCTAGACAGTGTAGCGGACGACTGACACAACTGACACATTTCCACGTGTTTGTACCTTTATTTCTACACACGACGGGTTGTCGGAATTCCTCAAGCTCCTTCGGCTACAATTTTCTTCTCCTCCTTCGGACTCGCTTCCATTTTCAGCTCCCTTCAAGCTTCGAGTAAAACTTGCTTCAAGCTTCACTCAAGTAAGGTAAGTTTGCGAATGGTGAAGTTTTCTTTATGGATTGAATGGTAAAATATAATTTTATTTTGTTCGGACAAAAACGTATAGATTTTTTTTTATGTTCTAGAAATTTGTCACTCTATTCTTCAATTTGTGATGTTCTAGACATGATGTTCATAAAAAAAGGTGTAATTTGTTAACTCTAAATAAAATTATAGTTTAATTCGATTTTTTGGCATGATGAATTCGTCTATTTATCTTAGTAATTTTGATTTGTTATGTTCAGTAAATTAATAATTGTTAATTTGGAGACACTTTCAGGGGTTATGCATACGGTATGTTTGTCATCCTAAATTGGTCTATTCGCCAAGGTAATTTTTAGGTAATATTTTCAGTTAGAAATGCCATTTGATTGTTAAGCGTAGTCTATTTCTACACAGGTCTTGTTTCACAATGTCTGATTTCGTGTCGAGCTCCAACGTCCCCGTAGATGCTAGTGATCCGTATCTAGGACGAACGTTTCAAACATTGGAAGAAGCTGAAGAATGTTTTCGAGCGTATTCATTGAGGGTTGGTTTTGGCATTAGAATAAAGACTACAAGAACAAGCAACGTAACAAAAAAGATATGCTCTCGCTTATACGAGTGTCATAGGGGCAGAAATCCACAGCAAAATGAGACACGCGTAGGCAATGATGACAGTGATGATGAAATAGGATATTCGCGTAGAAGACGGGACTGCTTTGAGCGCACAAATTGCCAGGTCAAGATGTTCGTAAGCTACAAAGCCAATCATGATCATTGGCTTATTACCAGCCTGGAACTGGCACACAATCACCCGTTAGTAACTCCTTCTAAGGTGAGTCAGATGCATCAACACAAGAAGATGGGTAAGGTCGCGAGGAGCCTAATTCACACAATGAGCAATGCGCGAATTGGACCTACTGAGATTGTTAATGTTCTTGCTGAACAGGCTGGGGGAATTCAAAATTTAAACTTTAACACGACAGACGTTCGTAACGCGGTCCGAACCCATAGACGAGCCGCGTATGACCTCAATGATGCGCAATCGACAATGAGCCTATTGAAACGGATGCAGATGGAGGACCCGCAGTTTACCTTCGACTATAAACTTGACGACGAGCATCGAGTTAGTACAATTTTTTGGGTCGACGGTCGTTCGAGGCTAGCTTATAAGCATTTTGGGGATGTCGTGACTTTCGACACCACATACCGTACCAACAAGTACTCGATGCCGTTCGCTCCTTTCACCGGCGTCAATCATCATTATCACTCCATCCTGTTCGGGTTCGCCTTGTTAAGGGACGAGAGCGAGGGTTCTTTTGTATGGTTGTTTAGGACGTGGCTGGAAGCAATGAACTTCAAAGCACCCAAAGTGATCATCACCGATCAAGATTTGGCAATGAAGAAGGCTATTGCGACCGTCTTCCCAGACACCCGGCACAACTTGTGCACTTGGCACATAAGCAACAAATACCCTGAACGTCTGCATCACGTGTACGCAAAGTATCCAGACTTTAAACAGGATTTTGACAAGTGCATTACCAAGTCATTAACGATTGAGGAATTCGAGGAGAGGTGGGAAAAGCTTGTTCGGGATTACTCATTGCAAGACAACGAGTGGCTCCGGCACTTGTACGAGCGCAAAGAGCAATGGATTGGCGTTTACACGAGGAGGTATTTTTCAGCGGGCATGAAAACGACGGGCAGGAGTGAATCTATGAATGCCACGTTCGATAGTTATGTGGGTACAGCTACCAATTTGAAGACTTTCGTTGCATCCGCACAAAAAGCGGTAGCTTCGTTGTTCGTAAAAGAAAGGGCTGCCGACTTTGCAACAACGTACAAACAAAGGAGAAGGTTGCTAGAGACCCCGCTGGAGCTGAACGGTGCCAAAGTCTATACGAAGGAGATCTTCTTGCTATACCAAGTAGAGCTGCGAAAATCGGGACGATACAGTATAAACAAGGTGGCAGAAATGTCTACGCGTGAGTACAAGGTTTATTCGCTCGTGAATGACCTCGTCCCTGAGAAGCTGCGCAGAATTTATACGGTGAGCCACGACACATTGACGGACTTGGTGACGTGTGTTTGCAAGAAGTTTGAGTTCCATGGCATCCTGTGTAGACACATTCTGCGGTTTTTCACCCAGAAGAATATCAGGACAATCCCCGATAAATACGTCTTGCCACGGTGGACGAAAGGTGCAAACAGGTTGCACGGTACCATTTCCTTTCCGGAGCACCCGTATACTGACTTTGAAGAATCAGAGACGTTGCGGTATAATCATCTGGTGACGATGTTCACCCGTTTGTCCGTAAAGGCTGCTGCTACAATGGTCGGTTATAAACATCTCCTCGATGTAGCTCAGCAGCAAGAGCCCATCGTCGACCAGTTGGAAGCAGCTTCAGTCACCAATGCGGTTGACACCGAGCCTACGACGGAATCGAAGATGACGAGCCGGGGGAGGAAGGCGACAATGATATCCGGCCGTTGGATCCAATTATATCGCAAACGAAAGGCCGCAAGAGATCTACGCGGATGAAAAGCTCAATTGAAACGGCAACTCAACCTAAAAAGCTGCGAAGGTGTGCATTGTGCAACAAAATGACCGACCACGACAAGCGGAACCATTACAAGGCACTGGGGATAAGTCCAGGGGGTTTGCAAGATGGGGCAGAAGATGACGCCGAAGATGAGGACGGACAAGCTGCAGTGGACCTTTAATTTTTTGTATAAGTTTGACATTTGTAATAATTTTTATATAAGTTTGACATTTGTAATAATTTTTTCTAATAATTTTTTAACCGAATACTGGAATTTTTTTTTCTGATGTAGCGATTTCTGATGTAGCGGACGGATATGCATAGTCCTAATTTTTTTGTCATCATTTATGTCCGCTATACAATGTAGCGGACGTCATTGCAGAAAAACTTTTGGTCTTCATTTATGTCCGCTATACAATGTAGCGGACGTCATCGCAGAAAAACTTTTGGTTTTCATTTATGTCCGCTATACAATGTAGCGGACCTCTATCCTATTGTATATATTAATCAAAACGGGCAATCAGCTTTTATCAGTCCGCTATATCTCTCTCTCTCTCTCTCTCTCTCTCTCTCTCTCTCGCGAACATCTAACCCAAGCCGCTACCCCATCTACGGCGACCCACATCTCCGGTGACACCACCGTCCTCCCCTCATCACCGACCTCGATGGCTTCTGGATCGGAGACCACCTACGATTTTATTGGTAACTTGCACCTGGCAGGCAAACACTTTTTCAAAGTCATGATGCCTGGATTTGAGAATGAACTTGTAGCCCATCCCTCTTTCTCTGTATTTTCGTGTGTTAAAAGTTTGATCTTTTGGTTAAAAACTAACCTATTTTTTGTATTGTGTTTGTTAGGACATACCGGAAGCCTTTACCAATCAATTTACAACAATTCATGACAGTTCAAGATTATATAGCCGCAAGGGGGCCTGGCAGGTTGAAATCAAGCTGAAGCCCGGCCGACCCCAAAAAAAGCAATTCGCAGAGGGTTGGAACGTCTTCGTGCGCCAGCATGGCCTCGAACTCGGGGACTTTGTAGTGTTTGAACACCTTGGCTGGTGGGATTTTCAAGTTGTAATCTTTGATCAGAGCGCTTGTGAAAAAATTTCTTTCCCCCAATGTGAACCCTAATTTATTATTAATAACCAAATTTATTGTATACATGTTCATTGTGTTTCCAAATTTTTTCTCGCTTAATTGTGCCGTTTGAGATACCCTCAATATATTGAGATCGTTGATTGTGAATCGTACGTTATTTATTGTTTATCGATATTGAGATTGTTGATTCCGTCGCTAAAACAAGTCTTCGGGCGCCAATTTATTAAAACTGCATCACGCTACATTGTCTTAACCCAACACTTAGAAAATTTTCACTTCCCCCACTGTCCGCCACATTGTGTAGCGGACGGACCAGCAGAATATCTTAACCCAACACTTAGAAAATTTTAACTTCCCACCGTCCGCAACATTGTCTAGCGGACAGACCAGCAGAATGCCTTAGAATATTTTCACTTCCCCCACTGTCCGCTACATTGTCTAGCGGACGGACCAGAATGCCTTATATCAACACTTAGAAAATTTTCCCCACCCCCACTGTCCGCGACATTGTCTAGCGGACAGGCCAGCAGAATGCCTTATATCAACACTTAGAAAATTTTCCCCACCCCCACCATCCGCGACATTGTCTAGCGGACAGGCCAGCAGAATGCCTTATATCAACACTTAGAAAATTTTCCCCACCCCCACTGTCCGTGACATTGTCTAGCGGACAGACCAGCAGAGTGCCTTATATCAACACTTAGAAAATTTTAACTTCCCACCGTCCGCGATATTGTCTAGCGGACAGACCAGCAGAATGCCTTAGAATATTTTCACTTCCCCCACTGTCCGCTACATTTGCTAGCGGACGGACCAGAATGCCTTATATCAACACTTAGAAAATTTTCCCCACCCCCACTGTCCGCGACATTGTCTAGCGGACAGGCCAGCAGAATGCCTTATATCAACACTTAGAAAATTTTCCCCACCCCCACTGTCCGCGACATTGTCCAGCGGACAGGCCAGCAGAATGCCTTATATCAACACTAAGAAAATTTTCCCCACCCCCACTGTCCGCGACATTGTCTAGCGGACAGACCAGCAGAATGCCTTATATCAACACTTAGAAAATTTTCACGTCCCCCACTGTCCGCGACATTGTCTAGCGGACAGACCAGCAGAATGTCTTAACCCAACACTTAGAAAAACACTTAGAAAATTTGCACTTCCCCCACTGTCCGCGACATTGTCTAGCGGACAGATTTTGTTTTCCACCTTTCAATCATTCTCAATGAGAGCCAAAAAAACCAAACTCAAATCATCTTCAACGGAAATCAGACAAATCAATCAATCAATAATCTTCAACACAAATCAATGAGAGCTTTCTAAATAATCATAGTTTATTAAAAAAATTTAAAAGTGTAATGGTACAATGTCAACTGGGGGAATCATGTTGGGAGGGATTCTCGGCATTTGCCGGATTTACAATATACGTAACCGCTCTAGGCCGGCCTTTCATAATTTGCCAAGCCATTCTATATCTAAAGGTGTCTACTTCTGCTTGGCTCCACACCGCGCCTTGAGGCTCTCAGACCGGCAAATGTAATCCATGTACATGCAAAGGAAAACGCCGCAGTCCGAAGTGTTACGTTGCTTGGGCCTCCTCTTCTTCAGTCGCCAATCGAGCTTTGGCCGCGCCGGTACAGGGTTACCACGGACACCATTGACCATTGCACAAAATATATTCTGCAAGAAACACAAAACGGCGTAAGACACGAGTTAACATTTATGCCAAGTTACAATAACTGTTAAACAACAATCGTAATATTACCATTGAGTCCAACTGGGCTTTGTACATCTGCAGCACAGGCATAAAGGCGGTATCGTCGTGGAGACTGTCGATCACCGATACGACTTTCTCCACCGGTTCATAGCAAACCAAGTACCAGTGGCTTTCCCCTAAAAATGGGATTAGAAACACGTCGGCAACACTTGCGCTCACTGGACTATCCCTAGCAAGATACGCTCGTAGGTTAGCGGACGGTCTCCACTGGCCCAACTTTTTCTTCCGCCTTTGCTCGACCCACTCATGCCATTCACACTATACAACGCTTTGTCCCGGGGGAAGCCGCTAAAATAACACTCTCTGATTATTTGGCATTTATGCGGCTTTAGGGGCTTCACTGGATGCCCTTTGCGATATTGCCCTCGGGGGTCGACGGGGGGATATTTCACTCCTTCCGGGGGGTCGATCGGGGGATATTGCTCTCCTTCGGCAGTAGATGGTCCTGCCCATGGGACAATAGGCAGTGTCTCCGACAGACTGATGTGTCCGAAACCCCAGTCTTGCGTGACTTGACTCTGAGAGAAGGTTGGGGTTCCGAGTCCAATAGCAAAGAGAATGAGGGCACACTGTAGTCTTCCCACGGCGCTTGAGCCTGGCCCATGGTGCTTGGCTGTCCCCAATCACCACCCATTCCCGGCACAGAGGGACCACCATATCCCTGGCTCACTCCCGAAGTCTGTCCCGAGGGATCGGTGTATCCCTCGCTCACATATGGGGGCTGCCACCCGGGATAACCCATTCCCGGGCTGACGCCGGAAGGCTGGCCCGATGCTTGGTGTAAAAAATTCCCGCAGCCATACGCCAACGCATCAGCCTGTTGGCGAAGCTCCTCGCCCATTGCATCCACCAAATCCTTCCGCTCGCGCAACTTCTGGAAGAAGGCGAACGAGGCATTAACCTACATCCAGAGAGATAATAAATAAGAAACCTCATACACAGTTAGAATCATCAAGTTCAATTAAAGCACTTATTGGCCAACTTACCAGATTGTATGCCATGTGCTCATCGATCTGACCCCTAGGGTGGTACTTCTCCCCGCGTTCAAACCTTACTGGAGCTACTCTCCTCCGGGTGATGCGGTAGTACCACCCATTGTACTGTTCGATACTGATCACGGGGTCAGGCTCCGACACAATGGCCGCCAGCGTGTCCTGCCAGGAATCCCAAACCTCAAGTTCTCGTGCGCACAAGTCGTGCGCATTTGCCTTGCCAAACCGAGGGACACCCGGTGGGTTCCTGTTAAGCCTCATATCCAGCGCGCCGGCTGGCAACCCCTGCAGGCACTCAAAATGGCGCATAGCGCGATCTGGCAGCTGCCACTCTGCGACCTCGAAGTGGATCAGGGGTGTGCGTTGTAACCCGGAGAGCGTGAAGACGAACGACTCTCCCACCCGTCGTGCCAAATGTTTGTACGGTGCCCATCGCATCTGGCCAGGAGATAACGAGTCGAGCTCCCCCCGATAGTACGTAATGTTGTGATGGGGATCGTCTCTCCTCTGGTAGTGGCTGTCCTTCCGGCTGTACTCCCAGGCGCACAACCGAGGCCACACATTATCGGTTCCGTCCCTACGCGTGGGTGCGCCGGTAGCAAGGTGTTCATAAGACCACACCTGAGAGCAAAGACAAATTAAATAAAGTATCGTCAAATTTTATTGTCAATTCAACCCAAAAAAAAAGAAACGAGCGAGTAATCAAGAATTGTATGATATACCTGCAATAGCGAGAGACATGCACATATCGCTTTGGAGTCGGGCCTCGTTGCCTTGTGCAATGCTCGGTAAAGGTACGCAAGAGTTGCGGCTCCCCAGGCATAATCCCCAACCTCCAGTAGGTTACCCAACAACGGTAAATATTTGACGCTGACGGTATTCTTCGACGTTGTTGGGAACAGAATTGCCCCCATCACCCACAAGAGGAAATCTTGTGTGTACAGCACAAGCATCTGATCCGTGTAGTTATCCGGCAGAACCTTGTAGGTATCTACCAACCATTTCAACTTGATACCCCCAGTGCTAAATTGATCCTGGGGTATCGAAGTAAAGAAGTCCCTAGCGGTCGTCTTATTCGTTGCTTCCGACGGAGGAGCTATTACCGGCCGCCCCGTCACCGGTAACCCTAAGATGAACCCTACATCTTCTAGGGTAATTGTCAGCTCTCCGAGAGGGAAGTGAAACGTATTCGTTTCACTTCTCCACCTTTCAACAAGGGCACCTATTAAGTGCCGGTCAAGTTGTTGAAAGATCTGCCCACGCGTGAAAATCCCAAACCCAATCCCACGCAGTAATCTTTTCTGGGTTCTGTTCAATTTCCATTCTTTAAAATTATCGGATACTTCTACCGTGTTGAGAAGTGCTCTTTCCTACGAATTAATAAATACAATTTAAGCAAATTAAACGATATACAACGTTCCCAAGAATAACAAAGTTGATAAAATAAGTATCTTACTCCACCATCCCATATGAGCGTACTGATATGGTTTGCTTGGTCGTATAATACGGACGGATCTTCTGGTCCAGGGTTGAAATCCATTTTTCGCAACTGAAATTATGCAAAACGGCAAGGTTGGAAGCGTAAACATTCTCAAACATACAACGCTAGCACAGTCAACGCTAGCATGTGATCAGATAATACTCACATAAGTTCACATGCTGTGTATATGCAATGTACATAGATACAAACAGACACGGAATGGGATTTTACAAGTGAAATCACATGAACAAATAATACGCAATACACATATATAATCTATATATATGTATAGATACATTGACAAACGCTAGCACAATGCAGCACCGCGCACACATTCAAAATCATGCATAAGCCGCGATAACAACTCTAGATTATGAACAAATAAAGGATTGGTTTGTGAACTTACGTGATTGATTCGTCGAATAAAGGATTTCTTGAGAAGAAATTGCGCCGATCTACTTGCCAACGCCGCTAGAAGAATTGTGAGAAGAAGGAATGAATAGCAGTTTAGAAGGAATGAATAAGGGTTTCGAAGTAAAGAAAGGGAAAAACGGTCCGCTACACTGTCTAGCGGACGGTGGGATAATGACAAAGTAACAGTCGTGCATCGGCAGGACTGACATTGACTGTGTCAGTCGTCCGCTACACTGTCTAGCGGACGACATTTTGGCTGTCAACGTGGGCCCAATTAAGTGCTCCGCTAGACAGTGTAGCAGAGGGGGGAGCAGGGGCAAAATGGTAAAAAGCTCCGTCCGCTACACTGTGTAGCGGACCGCTGACAGCGCCGCAAAAATACGCGATCTGGGCCGTCCATCCCTTGGGGAT
>JAVXUP010001814.1:0-189473 GCA_033070095.1 Escallonia herrerae | reverse complement strand
TTCGGCCGAGATCTCATCTTGTCTGGCCATTGGAGAGTCTTATTGTTTTTGATCTCGTGAAGTATCTGTGATGGTTTGGCATTGAGGGGTGTCAGATTTTCCAAGGCAAATAGGTCTTTGGGATGCCGCTCGTCACGTTTGGAACATTTTGTTGGCTTTCCTTAGGGAGTTAACTCCCAAGACCTTTTCCTCTGTTCTTCCTTCCCTTCTCCACATCGTCCTCTGTGTGTCTCCAGGTATTCTTCAACCTGAATATATTTGTTAGCCTTCTCGAGAAGTGCTTTCATATTACCTGGAGGACTTTTGTTAACAGAGAATGCGAACTTGGATGTTGGTCGGAGGCCTCGGAGGAATGCAGTATACTTCACGGATTCGTCCAGGTTATCAATTTCCAAAGTGGCCACGTTGAATCGTCCGAGATAACATGGCAAAGACTCATTTTTCTCTTGCACAATGTTAAGCAGACTCGCCGAGTTTTTCTTCAGGAACGGCTGCTTACAAAGTGCTTTTGAAAGAGATCCGATAATTGGCTGAAGAAGTGAATGGATCTCGGTTGTAGGGACTTGAACCATGCATCTGCAGCCTTCCTCAAGGTGGTAGGAAAGGCTCTACACATGATAGCATCCGAGACCTGGAGGAGCAGCATATTTGTTTCGAATCGGTAAACATGTTCTCCTGGATCTCTAGTTTTGTCATAGAAATCACATTAAGACATTCAAAAATTGGGAGGTAGCTTTGCCTTCTCAATGGCCTCGGATAACGGATATCCAGATTCTTCCTTCGGGGGAGATCATTCTGAAAAATAATATTTAGGGACAACCTTCTAGGAGTCTCGTTCTTGGGAACAATACTCAGGCGTCCTCTTTCTGTGGATAGATCTCCGAGGGGTTTCAGTTCTGGCGACCTGTTCGAGAAAGGAATTGGTACTGCCTTCGACTGATGGATCGTGACGGTAGCATGATCCGCTCCTGGTCGTGTATTCTCCACTCTTATCCTTGGGATTGAATGCCGGATCGGCTGCTGATCTGTATTTGCTGCCATAGCTTGATCTAGAGGTGAGACAGAGACGAAGGTCATTAGGGTCAAGATGAGAATGATGGGTAGACGGTGGATCCACCGCCATGTCAAGCTTTCTTTGAAGAGTGTTTACGACATCTTTTAGTTTGTGGATCTCTTTTTTAAGGTCGGCATGGGGTGTTTTAAACAGTCGATGGTTCAAACGATGACGAAGGTCACCGTTTTTCAAAGTAGATGTTGGAGATTGGTTTTTTTGAGATCTGGTCTCTGATTCGGGAGTGGTAGTTGTCACATTAATATGGACATCTTCTGCAGAACCGGCATGATGACGTGAAAGCGTCGAACATTGATCGAGAGAATGATTGAGTCGACGAGAACTATGACAATTTTGAGAACGACTGCGTGAAGAGTTGCTAGATGAAGAATGATTGGCCATGTTCCCTGTTGGGGTCCCACGGATGGCACCAATCTGTTGCAGCTAAAAACTGGATCGGGAACCACACCAGAGATAAGCCTACAAAAGAGAACACGGAGTGATCATCGGGTGGGGTTCCGGCGGGGGAACGCTCGAATGCTTAAGTCAGAGATGGCTAACAATGTAGAACTCTGAGAAACAATAAGAGCACAATGTGTATGTGTGTGTGTGTGAGCTTTTTTTCATACCTGAGGGGTTAGACCCCTTTATATAGTAGTGGGAAGAAGAGCCCTAGTAGGACAGGGCTATAAACAGATCTAATCAGAATCGGATTAGGATCCTATATCTATCTTAAATGATAGAGTTGAAGTCCTTTTAGGAATCTGTCTGATGATCAATATGGCAAGTGCCAAATCAGCAATAAGCTAGCAAGGGATTAGTGTTATAATCGCCACGCGTCATTCCCAGACAGGAGGGGTATTTTTAGCTATATCATTATTCAAGTTCAAAATAGTAGATATACAAGGGGCACAAACCATGCTACAAATCCCCTCTATAACGTTGAGTTTGCAGGATTCTAGCTTATATTATCAAGATCCAAGAAAGTCCTAATCCACGCACCACGTGAAGATCCTAATCCACACACCAATTTCTGTTGTGTTGGTTAATGTTAAAGAGCAAGAGAGGCTAGGCTCTCTTCGATTACAGCTCAACCTGACCTAAATGTTTAAGTCAATAGGTTTTCAGTTGTGGGTCTACGTCAGTTCTTAAAAGTTTTTTTGTTCTTTTTAACGATTAACAATCACATCTTACCTTAATAAATCTCCTTCCCAACGTATGTATCCTATATCTTCGGCTTCAAGCTCCCTCTTGAACTGACTATATTCTTCAAACAAGAAATCTTGTTATTTCAAAATCCGAGGAAACGTTGTCGAGAGGTTAGTAGGTGGCACCTCTGGCACAAACGTGACAAAAGGATAGCTTATGGACCTCCTACCTTAACGACCATTTTCCAAGTCATCAATCTTTAGCCTCTCTGAGAGGCTAAAAAACCCTGAAACACCTCCTCTCCAAAACCCATTGTCTCCTCATCCCGGTGAGTGGTGATGTTGTAATTTAGATCTTTATTCAATTAGGGCTCGTATGGATTTGGGTGGTTGAGGTACGTTGACAACCCGTCGCAAATGGATGTTGCCCGATCAAGTCTTTCCAGTGTCGGTGATCGGTTGGGGGTATTGATGGGGGATTTATAATGTCGGATTCCTGGGTTTTTCCATGATTGAGTTGTGGTGGGTTATGGGTACAGGTTGAATTGACCGGCAGATGGGGTTTATGTGAGTAGAGATGCCACGAGTTGGAGAAAGAAGGGGAGTCTATATCTAGGTTTTTTCGTCTAGGGTTTATTTTCCCCTTTCCCCTAGTCAATCCCCCTTCCCCCAAGATCTAAAAAGGTTTGTTTGGTCGTTTTTTGGAAAAGGTGTAGTTTTTGTGATAATATTCTTTGCTTGATTTATGTTGATTTTGGCTGCTGATGGGTCACAATAGCTTCGATCAATGATTCTGGTGGTAGGGGGTCTTGGTCGTACTAAGATTACAGTGGGTTTTTTTCGATTAAATCAGTTTGTGAGAAGCTCGAGTTGCCGTTGACGAGGGCTGGTGTCTCTATAGTTTTGATATTTGCGCCGGTGCTCGTCAGTGGTAGTGAGGGACTACTGAAGGTCGGTTTTTCGATTTAATTCGAAGGGTTGCGGGGCATCTATTTTGGTTTCCTTGTGGTGCTTCCTAGGAATCGGTAGCAGAAAGATGGCCAAAGAAGGTGGATTTTGCAGTGCCGGGTTGTTCACGTAGATCGAGGACACGTTGCAACAGCAGGACACGTGTCTAGCATTTGGGCTTGTGGCTGGATGTTTGTTGGTGTCTTTTGATAGGTTGTTTTAATTTAATTTTATCCTGTTCTAGGCTATAGTTATCTGTTTTAGTTAGTTTACTTTTGTTTTAGTTGATTTTATTTATCTGTTTTGTGCAACTCTAAAAAAAAGTTATTAGTCTTATTACTTTGTAGCTTTTTGTGTAATTTTATAGCTTGTTTCTTAATTTCGTTGCTGTTTCTGTATTAGATGGGAATGTCATCCGCATATCTTTTACTTGCCTATCGGGACATGTTTTGTAATTCCCTCCGTTATTCTTGATATATATATTTATACTCTTCACTCAAAAAAAAATTGAGAAGGCCTTGCTTGCTGTCACTAGTCACAAGTAGCATGTGACCCCTCATATGACCCTTCCCTCTTGCTTTTATAAATAGTTCATCCATGCATGAAAAGAGGCAAGAAGAATCGTCACCTCAGTATCAAAACTCGGTCCAATTCCACGCAAAAACCATAATTCCAACCCAAGCCAACACCTTTACCCCCAATCTCGAAGCTAAACCGGTCATGTATGATCAACTCATGCCGTCCTATGAGCTTGGCCTGATTCCCAACCCTCGCTTCTCAACTCTACAGTGCCCTACACTCTTCTGCGTCACAATCAAGCCAATCGCAGGCTTACAAGTAGAATTCTTGCCACGCCATCTTTAGGACTTTCAACATTTTGACAACTTTACTAGACGCGTGTAGTGCTGGCGTCGTATGCCACCACGAAATGCAAAGCAAAATGGTCGCAAGCAAGATAAAGATCAAGGCACATGCAGCAACCAGAGACCTTATAGCCTCAACGACAAATCTTCTCACTCGAAAGAATATTCATGAAGTTCCTGACAGTGAAAATGATATCAGATTCACCTCCAAGCGTATCAATTCACCCCCATCACCCCCGCAGCTCAAATGGACAACCATTGAGGTAACCCCCAAGGAGACCTTCCTCCTCCTCCATAGAAACCAAGAAACTACTCAGCACCATGCTTAAAAGAAGTACCAAGCGCTTAAATCGATATAAAATTGTTTGCGGATATATATATTACCGATTATCAAGAGGAGTTCACTCCTGTGGGGACCTTTTATCCTCCTCCATTGCGCAAAAGACAACTTCTTGATTTACTATCCCGTCCACCGAACGAGAAAACCTAACGCTTTGGTAAGATCTCCCATCCTACAGCAAAGCAAAAGGAGATGGACAGACAAAAGTAATCCCTAACTAGTCGAGGTGGCCCCCTTTCAAGACGAAAAAGTCAGAGAGAGAGAGAGAGAGTTCTGACTTAATTTGTGTTTACCAAACAGAAAAGTACTATAAGATACAATGATCAAATGTTCGAGCTGGAGTATTTTGAGGGGTTAAAAATTGTAAGCAGTCTGCATGGCTAATGTATCTGCTCACTAGTTTCTATGGTGTGGGGGCCAGTTGCTTCAGTTTTGCTTGTAAGATAGCTCCAGCTTCATCTGCTATGTTTTTCTTCTTAGTAGCAACCTGCATTGAGAATATTACATTTATTGTCAAAAGGCAACAAAGGTAACCTCAGTAGATTAATAATAAGAGCACAACCAAACAATTAGCTTCCCCGGGGGCGGAATAGATGGGATCACACATTGCCACTAATCAAATGGTTGATGAGGTCACACATTGCTACCAGTTATATGGTTTTATCACAAATCTTTTCTGATGGGTAGAGGTCGATGATGTTTGCAACAATCAAAGTTGATGGTGATTGGCTGCCGAGGGGCAGTGGGATGTGGTTTTGATTTGGGAAAAAATTTCTTGTGTTGTGATCGATGGCGTAAGGAAGAGTACTTGTGCGATGAACTTATATTGTGTGAAATGCATGAATGCAGCAACGTGGAAAGGCAGATAGGATGCTAGTGAAAAGACTTGATTATTGTGGTGATGACTTTGAGTGTCATATATTACCGGGTGCAGGTGCTACAATGGTAACTGTGGATCAAAGATTTGGTCTGATCCTTTTTAACATGTAAGGGGTTCACTAATTTCTGGACTTATGGTCCTAAACCAGTGGGTTATATTTTCAGAGAGCAACCTCTCAGAGGTCGGAGGGACAATAGGAGGGCTAATTCTCGTTTTAATATATGCAATAACCAGGCTGATGTTCCTCACATATAACATCCGTGGTAGATAATAGGATCCTACATTATAGCCATTACCATCAATCCCACATTAGACCCTAACAACCAACTTGGGAATTTCTCCTGCTTTCAGGTTTTTGTTCCATCTGTCACAAAATATCTCCAGAGGCATCCCTACTCGAACCTTGATGGGGAGAGAAGAAAGAAGGAAAAGATACAGAAGAGTTTATTGAGCAAGTGGTAGAAATAGCTCTTCTACTTCCTTAGTCTTTTCAGTGTCTACTGGAACTTAACAATCTCCAGCTACTATGATAAAGTCCCTATTTCACTTGTAGCTTACTCCAACGTTGATATATGCAAGAATAATCACCAAAAGAACAGAGAAGGAGAAGGGGTTTTTTTAAATTAAAGCTTTCTCTATTTTTTTTTTCTCTTTTGCAGCAAAGTTTTGTAGTTGGAAGAAAAATTAATCTGATACAAGAAATAGAGGTAAAAAGACACGAAAAGAGAGAAAAATCAAACCAGGTGCAGCCAACGGCCTGAGCACAACCTCGATGTCATACAATGATATGTGGTGGTAATCCTCCCTTATTATTTAGCTACCAAATAACTTCAAATCACAGAGAACTTTTTGAGCTTAATTGAAGGGGTGCTGCATATGTCATGCTTATTGTCATATCTTTTACGTAGCCGGCCTGGATAATGGAGGGTGGTGGTGATAGGTTGAAGGCCAAGGTAAAACATACTCCCATTCCATCAACATTAATCCAAAGATTCATGTCGCCAACCCCAACTAGATCTACATCAAGACAGTGTCACCACCGTCGCCAGCAGCATGATGAAAAAATGTTCACTGATGAGCAAGAGAACGGTGGTGTTGCTTGTTGTGTGGTAGAGGATCGGCAGTGGAGGAGGTTGTGGAGGCTGTGCAAGGACGACGATCTAATGCCGGTCATTGCCGGGTTCACCCTAATCTAAAAATGTGATATTATTGTGGGGTGACACCAAAGACATTAATAGAAGGGTATTATCGATATTCCAGTCTTTATACCACTGATTGGTAAAATGCACCTGACATGAGGACTTGAAGGTGCTTGGCCCCAAATTAAAACACGAAGGTGCTAACGGCAATCGACCCAAATTATCTAGTTTTATGAATGATTAATCCTTGTTCCGGCCAAATCTAGCTTATGGTCTCTTGGACATGTCCATCATTGCTAACTTTAACACTTCTAAATAGGTTACATGACTTGATTGAATGAAGTAAAACGGTAAGGCTTGTTAAGCGCAGACTGGATACCAAACACGATAGTAATTTGTTCGTTGTTGTATTAGATACAGCTCGTTTGGTATTCCTACCTTGATGATGAAACAAGAGAAGTAGTAAGTGTCTTTTATGGCAGAATGTTCCAGAAATCAATACAATTCTGATGTCAAGGCATGATACTCCAGGGAAATAGTTCATCATACCCAAAGGTCCACAAAATGCAGTAGGCACTTAAAACAAGTAAACTAAAATTGCCTCATAATCAAATGTTCAGGGTAACAATGTAGAGGTGCAGAGATCTCACTGACATTTGCACATAATAAACATCCAATAGCTTACACTGCCTCCAAGGGCGTGGTGCCACATGATATCCACAATGGTAAAAAAGATCAGTACAAGACTTATCGCAGCCATACCTCTAAAAGTTGGTCGTAGTTGGATTTCAGCAAGTTAATTTTACGCTCACAGTAATCTTTGCCTTCCACCATCGTTTTCTGAATCAAATAAAGAGTTCAAAAGATCAAGCTGAAATATAAACGTACTAGGGAAGGACACAGAAGCTGCAACATTCATCATCTGACATAACAAGTGAGAAAGCATCTTTGCAGCACGTTCCACCCTACTTTACTATTCCTCTTTCTTACTTTTTCACTTAAAATCAATAGGCCTCTTTCATTAAGGTTACCACACTATGCTAACCGCAAAATGAGAAGTGACATATGACAAGAGTGCAAAGAAGTTTATAGCTTTATAACCATGACAGGAGAAGGAAATTTAATGGGGTCTAGGAAAACCATTGATCACGCCATTTATACCTTATAAGTTGCAAAATACACCTTAGACAGCACACAAAACCATTGTAAAAGAAAGATAGTAAAGAACAGCAGCATAGTTCTACAAAAGATTGATAATATAATGTTCAAACGGTACACTAATTCCAAAAAGGACAGAGGTGCATTCTCTAATAATGCTTTGGTTCACATCTACTTGACCAGAACACCCCCTCTCCATCTTCAAAAGAGAATGGCACCGCTTGTCTAATCTATCTAATACTGAACAAAATTGTCTGACTTCTGGAAGGTGTCAATAAATTCATTAGTACAACAATATCCTAAATACTTCGCTTTTGTGCCGATTTGCTCATACACTTTGTTTCGACTCCAACTTTTCATAGTGTTAAAAAATGTTAAAAGTAGAATATTCAAGCATATCTTCCCATTTTTTTTTTCTTTTTAACTTTTACACAAGTATCATTCTTTCAAGACAGTAGGCCAATCCGTGCTTGCCAGCTTTCAGTGACAAGAAGATATGCAGCCAAGAGCACAAAAACGAAAGTTCCACGCGTTACAGAAGGAAAAGAAACAAGGACACCTCAACTGGGGCAAATCCAAGAAACCTTAGAAATTTATATAGCAAAGTATGTGGCTATCTGAATTGACGTAAACCTAGATGATTATTAGTGACAATCCTTATTATATTCACTTATGAGTTTCAATCACATCTTATGTTCAATACAAAATAAAAAGTTCCAATCATCTCATGTGCAAGTCGGATTTTGAAGTCTTTTCTTGTGCTATGTAATCACCACGCTCTATATACTTCAGACTACATGACAACTTATACCCCTTGGCACTCTCGTTTGGTTCGGGTCAAATGAAGGAGAAAACGGGATTCTATGGTAACTATTGAGGAATGACCTTTAGGAGAGAAGTGGATCCTATTAAGTAGTCATGAAAGAGGTGCACCCTTAGATTTGCCCTAACAGTGACAAGAAGATATGCAGCCAAGAGCACAAAAACGAAAGTTCCACACGTTACAAAAGGAAAAGAAACAATGACACTTCAATTAGGGCAAATCCAACGGTGCACCTCTTTCATAACTACTCAATAGGATCCACTTCTCTCCTAAAAGTCATTCCTCAATAGGTACCATAGAATCCCGTTTTCTCCTTCATTTGACCTGATCCAAACGAGAGTGCCAAGGGGTATAAGTTGTCATGTAGTCTGAAGCATATAGAGTGTGGTGATGACATAGCACAAGCAAAGACTTCAAAATCTGACTTGCAAATGACATGATTGGAACTTTTTACTTTGTATTTAACATAAGATGTGATTGAAACTCTTAAGTGAATATAATAAGGATTGTCACTAAGAATCATCTAGGTTTACGTCAATTCAGATAGCCGCATACTTTGCTATATAAATATCTAAGGTTTCTTGATTGTTAACATTTACGTCTCCTATTTATATCAATATAACCGAGTTATATGGCACAGAGTATCTATGTTGTGCATTTTGTTTGGCAGATGAAGCAACCTGGCCGCACGACCTCCTTGTTGGCAGCCTCCCAACCCCCCTTACTCCATTAAACCACACTCTTGTTCTACATCACATGGTGTTAGTGCAACCACACCCAGCTAAAATCAGCCCCCACCACCCCCAGCGCAACTAGAAAAGAAGTTTAATAAAGAGAAAGAAAAAAACTAATGAAAGCAAAGAAAGGAAGATAGACTTTGGCAGTGACACTGTATTAAAGGAAAGCCTAGAGTGGGGCAACCATGTAAAGTATACCAAAACGAACACCATACCCCCTCAAATCAGAACAAAACCAACAAATTATCAACGAGCATACCCATTAATTATTAGCATTCCAGCATTGCAGACGAGGCTCCTGCCAATGTGGAACATGGGCGACACGCTTCTTTTGTGCTAGTTTACTCTGCTGTCTAGGGTCCTTCCTTGATTGCTCCAAATTAAGTGTGAGGTCTTTCCTCGCTTCAAAGCCTTGCTAGAGAGTTGAGGACCATTTTTGATATCAATACTAAATTCCCAAGCACTGACGATGGGATTTGGTAGATTAACACCGATCTCCATTCCTCTCTCAACGAATTGGCATCAGCCATCAAACTACTTGAGTTAGTACCTCAGAACCTAGAAATATCGTCACCTCGTTGATGTTGCTTGTTCCACGATACGCAATGAATGTTCCCATGTATTTTCAGGGTGATGTCAATGTAATTGCCGCTTATATTATTAATTGGCCTTCCATCTACAATAGTCACAAAAAAAAAAGGACTGTCTTCTAGGATCGCGTAAAAATCATCTCTAATGGAAGTACTTGCTCACATCTGCTTTCTATATGATCACAAACCATCTCGGGTAAACTTGACCCCAACTAAGGTGCATTAGCAAGGCCGTCACGTTCTCAACCATCTCTTAAAGGGGATCGTGATATGTATGTAAAGATGGTTTCTCAACAGCTTCCCCTATTTCTGTGCTTCTATTACTCGTAAAAAAGGCGGAAAAGAGACCTAGTCATGTTACTAGCATCCGTAGTGAAGAAGTAAACGTTATATCTAGTTTATTTCTTTCTGCTTTTGGTTGAGGGGAGGAGGGTATCGTAAGGGGGAGGAGAAGAAAGCTATTGAAGAGTTCTATGCTACCGCACTGTTGTCTTCTTGAGGCCTAATCTCAGTATCTCCTATGGTCTTACTTGATAATAGTTCTCTAAACACTTAATACCTCTCCTAGTAGTGATTTTGACCTCCGAAGTTGCTAGAGGGTAAGAAGTTTGTTCTTGCAACTAACATTACATTTGCAGACTCTCTTATGATTATCCGTCTACAAAGAAGAAAAGAAGATGATGGTTGTTGTTGTGGCAAATACAAATATTAAGAAGGGGCTGGGTATTTTTTGCTTGTAGGATGTGGAATCTCAGTGTATAAGGCAACAAATAAGAAGGCGAAAATCAAAAGAGAGAAGAATCAGATTGAATTAAATACGTTAAAAGAAAGAAAGAAAGAAAGAGATATTTTTGCCAACGGAACATGTTCTAATATTTGCTTAAGAAAAATAAAAAAGAGATAGGGCTCTACTTGTCTTAGGGAAGAAAATTACAATAGGCCATAATTCTTCTTTGTTCTTGGCCTTAACTCTCTAGCAGATAAACCACTGAAGCGAGCTCTAAATGTTAAAAGTTTTTAGCGATCCTGAATCCTAAGGGATAAAAATATAACTATTCTACCTAGAATCAATGACAATTCACTGCACTTTGTACATGGTGATTGCCAATTGGCAGTTAGCAACTAATAAATGTCCACAATTCCATCGATCGGTTCCTATACCTAACATCCAAGACAACATCTACCCCTGCCTGCTATAACTCCAAATTCTCGCGCTAGCATACTCAAAAACAAGGAGACATTCAATTGCGAACACAAACAGAAGCAGACTAACAGACCTCAATGAAGTATCCAGTTCCAACATCGACCAGCACCTTCTCAGCGTCATCCAGCACCCCGGGTACGTAAAGCGAGGCCGTTAGCGGCACCAGCATTTTCTTTCCTAAAATCAAAACCAAACAGAAAAACCATTAAAAAAAATAGGAGTAAACTAATCCTCCGTTCCATTTGATTCTTCCTTTTGACTTTCTTCAAAATTCTACTGTAGCAGGTTCGTTCCTCAAATCAAGCTGGAGTGAAAATTACATGTAGAGTCCATGTTTACATGCACTAGAGGAGAGGGGACAAAGAAGAAATCGTTGAATTAAGGGTGGGGAGGGATGGGGACCTTGGGGGCGGAGGGAGAGGTCGTGAAGGGCATTGGAAGCGATCTCGAGGCGGGAGGTGGCGGTGCGGATGTTGGTGAGGCTGTCTTGTAGGAGGTTCACTTCCAGATCCGTCTGTTCTTTTACGGCCTTGAGCTGCTCCTCGCTCAGCTTCTCTATCTCTACTCTCCCTCCTCCTCCTCCGCTGCTTCCTCCTTTCGACGCCATTGCTACTGCAGTTTGTTGATTTCCATTACGATTAAGGATGGTTGTGCGTTGAATCCATCAAGCAAGGCCCTTATAGCTCAGTGGTAGAGCGTCAGTCTTGTAAACTGAAGGTCCGCAGTTCGATCCTGCGTGAGGGCATTATTTTACTTCTCAGATAGTTCTCTTCCTTTCAAAGTTTTCTTCTTCCTTCCACTTAGTTAATATATAAATTTAGGTAGCATTTGAAATCATTTATATTTTTAATTTTTTGAAAAACAAAATTTAAAATTAGTTTAATTTTTTTTTTTTACAAAAATAATTGGGTGTTTGATTACCCAAATTTTATTTTGAGTGTTTAATTACCTAATTTTTATTTTGAGCGAGTTTTTTCTTTGGTGGTGGTTATGGTGAGGGGTGGCGATGGCCGACAGTAGTCAGTGGCCGACGGTGGCCAGTCGGCGGCGGCGAGCAGTGGCGTGGCGAGGGGGGGGGGGGGGGGGAGGGATACTAGTCTCAAAACAAAAACAAAAATTGGAAACCCAAAACTTTAAAATAGGAGTTTTCAAAAACAGCCCTGTCTTTTAAAAATGGTTTTCAAAACTTAAGAGAAAAAAATGAAAGTTGTGTGTCAAACGCGTTTTTTCTCTCCATTTTATAAAACTGGAGAAAAAATTAAAAATCAACCAGATTTCAAACAGACTCTTAATTTTGACATGGAGATGCTACTTTTGGCGACAAATTTAGAATGTGTTAAAACAAATGTTTTTTTTTATACTTTGAATCAAACTACAAACTCATATGTAGTACAACAGCTTTTCCCTTTAATATTTGTTGCATGTTATAGAACATAGGATGATAAAAAGCGGACAATGAGCCAACCAAGCATTATGTGTATCAGAGTTTTTGACAATCTCTGATTTCCATTTAAATGAAACCGACCATAGTGACATAGTGATTTGAAAACAGTCGGGTATGGGGAGGCTTACTACTATACCATGATAAGAATTTGATTGTGCCACGATGAGGAATTTTAACTGGAGATTTTATTTTTGCAAAGGAATAAAATTACCTTAAAAGAAATTCATTGCATTCTTGGTAAGTACAAAAGTGAACTGTAACCTTCTAAGAGGGATTTGTTAATTCTTTTGAAAAATTACCTTCCACAATCAAGCACACTTTTGTGTCCCATTTCATTGTCTTTTCTCGGTCATTCCTTTCTCTCACCCACTTTTTCTCTATCCACGCCATCTACTTTTTGTCTTTTGTTCTAGCAATTCAGTAAAAATTACTTATTTCACTATTAGTTGTTGTTATACATTATGTATGGCTAAAAACCGTCAAATATTATACTATTGTAAATTTTGAAATTTTAAAATGAAAGAATTTAAATGAGAACAAAAGAATAAACTTAAGTTTCTTTTGAAACTCTTCATTCAAACACACTTGATGTGCAATCCAAATTTAGCAACTTAGGAAGCACTATCAACACCCTCAAGTATTCTCTTAAGAAATTGTTTAAATATGCACAGACAAATGAAAAAATCATTTGTCACGGCGAACTTGAAAGAAATTATGCAATTGCTTGAATAGATGAAATGTAATTGTATCTTTTCACTCTCTTAAAAACCACTTGCTTAACACTCCCCCTCAATGACATACCCAAAATCTTTTCTCAAAGAGGGCAAATGTAATATGATTAGTATCAAAAAGTATATCTTATAAGCCTTTCAAAATATTCAAATATTTTGTTAATTATCATCCATCACCTAACACTTTCTTTTGATTTTGTAAGGTGACTTTTATACTAATACCAAAGAGAATTGATTTAATAGCTATTAGTTCCACATATAACAAAATTTCAGAGAATATAGAGACCAAAAAAGGAAGTTATTATGACCATATTATAACCATGTCTAGCGTTATTTTATAAATTCTCCATAGATAACTCCTAGAATCTACCAAGGGTATAGCGTGAAAAAGGTTAGAATACTCTCTCTACCTACATTGATTATCTTACTTCTCACCTGTCTCATGCCTTTCTTTTTCCGGCTAAAACCATCCTTCTGCTTTTTCTCCATAAACAGCCATACACCTTCTCTTCAGATAACTCCAATGCTCTGAATCTACATATATCAGTCCAACAAAGTGATAGTGCTTCCTCCTATTCACTGTTTCTCCCAACCTTTATAATTCAATTTCTGAGACCACTCATGCACTAATCATCTACCATACTTTCTAGCCTTAAATATTCTGCCTTTACTCTCCTTTACTTCCCAACACATAACCCAACAAACAAATTCGGATGATTGTTCTCATCTGATGGCAACATACACGAAGATATAAATTTGACAATGTGGCCATATATGCTCCCCTTGAACGAACAACTCATCGCAATGCACGTGAAGGTACTGACAAACTTTTGCTTGGCAAATTTGAAGATTCCTGGGTTTTTTCTAAGAGGATAATTCAGCGACGCATCAACGGCTGTTGGATGCTTTGAGGGCAAGTAATTGTCACCAAAGTCCCTAATTTATTCCTCTTCCAATTCTCGATTGCTTCAGATGTATATCTGGTCCTGCACAAATGGCCCATGGAATATCTTTAGGGCTACTGCTGCTCCTCAAAACATGGTACCCCCATGTAATATATGTTTCGATGAAATTCCACACGGTGGATCAGTGGATAAGAGTGAGCTCAATGCCCAACGACTGTTACTATTATGAGCTAGCAAAAATGATCAGACTTGCTACTGGTATCCTTCTTAAGATTGATTGGTCTGATCAATGACAAAAAATAAGGATTATTTCTGTATTAAAGTTTGTATAATATCTTATGCTCTGCTACTGTCTGGTGTTCTCATTCACATATTGGACAATCATGGTGTTCAATTACTACCTTGCATGTATGAAAAGGTTTTTCTGAGATTCTTCAGACACAGATGTATCGGACACAACAACACTCAATTCCGCTCATCACTACCGGAAATTGTTGAGCTTCTTGGACCCAGGATTGCCCATATCCCAGGCCTTGACCTTTATGAAACTTTCTACCTTAACAATTATCTCATGTTTATCAAACCCTTAAGAGCCCTACCCAATTCAGATTGGAATAAAACGTCCCGAATCTCAATCTACACAGGATCCTGTGGGGCTTCATCTAAACCATGCTTATGAGGCTTTTTCCCCGAACCATACTGTAGATGCTAGCGATGACGAATCTTTTACAACCGCCATGAATTCCCCTGCTACAAGCACCGGTGAAAATGATGATGCCATCCTCTCAGTGCAAATGGTGAAATTCCACATATGGAGATGGACAACTTGAACATAACCTGGTGGACATGAATCTGAACCATGCCTCCATCGATGTTGAGCCGCTTGAAAATCTAACTGATAATTTGGGACATTAGGAACCAAACAGCGACATGCTGGAGAACATTGAGGAAGATTTAGATCAGTTTAATCACCTACCTCCCATTAAAGATATACTCGCTAATCTGGCAAAAATGCAGGAGGAAAATATAATGTATGTGGATAAAGATCATTGTTTTAACTCCCAATCTACGGAGGCTGATACTGAACCTGATGAAATTATCTGCGGCGATGAATTTGTGGGAACGTTATTTGTGGACAGTGACTCTAAAACTCTGTCTCAGAAAATTATTCATCGGAACAATATCAAGCGAAGGAAAAATCACGCGCTATTAAATCTTCCCAACAACTCTGACATAATCTTTGACCCTAAATCAATGGAAATTCTTAACATCATTTCTCCTTATTTGGAAGCTATATTGACTCGACCAATAGCAAACACGATGACAATTAGCCAAGTGGCTTTGCCAATCTGTCTCTCTCATGCAAATTAAATCTCTACCGTCACTTCTGCAAATCTACTATCCTCATAATTTATCTGGACAGTTTTTCAAGTGGGGTGGTAGGCTCCTCGGTGCCCAACAAAACCTTTAGCTAATGCCTCTTAACCGCCCTGTAACACTACTTCATCCACCTTTGGGCCTGTTCCCATTCAAAGGGTGGCTCAATCCGTTCATCCTTTTAACTAGGCCAGATATTTATTTTGGGTTTGTCGGACTTTGGTCTCCAAATGCTAGTCCACCAAATAAATCAATTTTCCTCAATAATCCATCTACCACACTAAGCCCAATGCAAACAATAGCCCCCATCCATGCCTCCATCCAAACCATAATATGCCTATCTTGGACTGTGTAAATAATGTGGCTCCTCTAGCCCTAAACTCTAACCTAAGCCTTACTAACCTTCATTCGATTGAATCAAATACCAAAGGACTCTGTTCCAAGCCCCATCAAACCCTATTCCACTTGTTTCCCAACTTTCTTCTCTACCAATCTTACACTATACAGTCCATCCCCCTTATAAAATTTTACCTATAATCTTGGATGGCCCTCTCTCAACCTACCAGTCAAACTTTCTAAATGTCGTTGTTGATCTAGACATGTTGAAAAATGACATGATTTTTTCCATCCACCCATGTGCATCTTAGAGAACACTCAAATTGCAGTCACTAAGGCACCCGTTGCTCCTATCATCTCCGATTGGCATCCATCCTCTATTGTTTCATTAAGGTGTGTTCACTTTACTTCGCCAGAGTTTGAGGATGAAAGTGCTGCCGAAGAAGACACTATTTTGTCACCAATCTTTTTAATGCATACAGTTGTGGAGGACCCTTCAAATGCACAGGATCAAGGATCGAGTAGCATTCACAATAGTACCAAAAGGGACAAGACGGACACTCTGGACGATGATATGGACTCTGCTGGATCAAAACAACACAAAATCTCTTATGACAGTTCTACGAACCCCTTAGGTGCAAATTTGTCTCCCATCTTTATGCTTGTTCCTAAATTTTCTCTCTTTGAATTTATTTGCTTTCCATTTATGGTTGCTATTTATAGTATGCATAACTTCTCTTATATGTAAGATTGGTACAAAAAAAACCTCAAAAATAAAGAGAGAGAGAACCAATATAGGCGGTGTTTTAAAATTTATACCCGACAGAGTTGAAAACGGGAGGAAAAAACTATCTCTAGTTCATTATAGTTGCCCTTCCAAGAGGTTAATAAATCTCAAAGCTTTCCTGTCTGACCATCGAGCACCCTTTTTTCGCACCGATGATCGTTTTTACAGAACATGTTTTTGCTGGGGGTCAATAGATGAGATGTCCTGCTGTGGGGCTCATGTTAAATCTTTGAAATGCCAAAAAATTTTACTCATGGTCAAGGGCTTCACTATCCTAGGAGATGGAAATGGTGCCCAAATGTTAGGTACGGGAAGAAAGAGATTTACCAGCTACAAGATGTCTGGACATAGTAGCTCTATCCCTTCTCGACCTATTTACACCCTTGGCTCTAAATTCTTTATGGGTTTCAAGAGTTGCCCCTGAGCAACCCCTTCACCCCCAATGAATATTTTCAGTTGGAACTATTGAGGGCTAGGTCAAGCCCTTACAATTCGAGCAGCTTTTAAATTGGCCCTGACCCATAAGTCGGAGTGCATTTTCCTACAAGAAACAAAATTGCCTCATTCTCAAGTATTCCGTATATTCTTCAAAATGGGGTGCATATCTTCCATTGTGACTGGCCCGAAAGGTGTTCTTGGAGCAATAGGGGGCTTGTGGGTTGGATGGACATCTGATGTCACTGGAACTATCTTGTTTGTTGATAAGCAGCTTATCCCGGTGGAATTTCAAAGTGGAAATGACTTACCTTGGATATTGGGATTTATCTATGGACAACCAAATCTGTTTAAAAGAAGAGTGCTTGGTAGAGAATTTTCAATGCACTACTTTACAACCAGCCTCCGACCCAAGGTGCTTTAACGGGCTCCTAGCTCTGCCCCGTAAGCCCAAATTTCATTAATTTATTCTAAAGATTTCATTTGAATCCTTTTACCTCTGATGTTGATTGGTGATTTTAACCAAGTACTGGCCTCTTCAGACAAATATGGCCCCAATTATATATGCATTCCAGGCCACATATTTTTGGCGAATTTTTTGCAAACACATCATCTATCTGATAAGAAGTGGGTGGGTCCGTCGTATAGTTGGACTAATAACAGGGATAAGATGGAATGTACTTATGAGAGGCTTGATCAGACTTTTGCTAACACAGCCTGGATACAAACCTATACCGATGCCCAACTTTTAAGTCTTGGAATTCAAACTTTCGATTGCGCGCCCATAATTTTAGTCACCAACCCTTTGTCCCATTTCCTTCCACGTCCAAAATGTTTCAAAGCTATGTGACTTAAACACCCTCTAAGTCAACAAATTTTTAAGATTGCTTCGTCCACTTTCATCCCTGGATCCCCTCTTTTCAAAGTTATGGCATGGTTCAAAATTATGCTAAAAATTATGTCCTTGTGGAATAAAGAGCGGTTCGGCAGCGTTGATGCCCAGATTCTGAATGCACAGACACAACTCAAGCATTTCTAGGCACTCTTACCCAACTAGGATGCACAAATATTAGAACAGAACACACGACAACATCTCAGTTGGCTTCTTAAATGTGAAGAATTACTTTGGACGCAAACATCGAGGATTAAATGGCTATATCTTGGGGACCGAAAGATGAAATTCCTCCGTACCTCTACTAGATAGCCCTCCAGCCACTCCTCACCAAATACATCAAAGTGTTTCTTCCATATACAGAATGCTCTCCCCGACCAAACTAGGAGAGTTGATAGACTCTTTACTGCTTTTGAAGTTAAAACAACTCTATTTGATACTCATCATTTTAAAGCACCAGGACCTGATGGCGTTTCTGCTCTTAATTATCAACAATGCTCGTCTTTTATAGAACGACCCATCATGGCAGCTGTCCTACCATTTCTTGAGTCAGGTCATATGTTAACTGAGGTGAACAACTCATTCCTAATTCTTATTCCGAAAGACACCTCCCAAGTAGCCCAGAGGACTTCCGACCCATATCATTATGTAACACCATGTAAAAAGTAATTTCCAAACTCTAGCCAATCGTATCAAGCCTGTCCTCAACCAGCTTAGCTCTAAAGGTCAAAATATTTTTGTTCCTGGAAGACATATTAGTGATAACTTATTCATTGCTCAGGAACTCACCAACAAGATTAGAAAAACTACTAAATCCCAACATCACATGGGGGCCATCAAAATGGATATGAGCAAGACTTATGATCGTGTTAGCTCGACGTTCCTAAGAGAAATTTTATACAGATTAAAAAATTTCCCTCATCTTATCAAGGTTATCTTGACTTGTGTTTCTACTGTCTCATATCAAATTCTTGTCAATGGATCTCCATCTTCGGTCTTCAAACCAATGGGTGGTTTACATGAGGGAGACCTGTTATCCCATATCTTTTCATTTCTTTGTGCTAAAGCGTTATCATCAGCGCTCGACTTAGCCATGGAACAAATTTGATTAAGGGTATCAAAGCTGGCAACCAAAGCCCACCTCTCAACCATCTTTTCTTCGCTAATGACACTTTGATTTTCACTGAGATAAATGCCATCTCATGCACAAATATTAAACAAATTCTTGACACATATTGTGTGGCCTCAAACAACAAATAAATCAACAAAAATCATCCATAACGTTAAGCCCTTCTGCAACCGTGGCATTATATCGGCATGTCTCTCGGACTCTAGGACTTAAAATTGTGAAAAATTTTGGAGGTACTTTGGATATAGTTTTGCATAGGAAAGAGTTCTTCCATCAGCTTGTAGAAAAAATTCGTTGAAAACGTGCAGGATGGAAGAGCATACTTTTTAATAAAGCTGACTTGGAATCCTTATCCAGTCTAGCATCTCGTCTCTCCTAATCTATCATATGCAGATATATCTTTTCCCTCAATATATCTATAAACAGATTAACACCATTCTTGCCAAGTTCTAGTGGTCAGGTGATGAGAACAGGAAGGGTAATCATTGGATCAACTAGAATTCTATTTGCGCTCTTAAAGCACTGGGTAGCCTTGGTTTAGAGATACACGTATGTTCAATCTGGCATTATTGGCCAAAACAAGCTAGTAAATTATGAACGGACCTAATTGTCTTCTATCCAAGGTTCTTATAGGAAAATATTGTGTCCGATCTTCTTTTGAAATTTGTCTGGGTTACAAAAACTTTTCTTAGGGTTGGCGGACTATCCTGGCTAGTAGAACTGTTTTATATCTAGGTCTTCCATGGCAAGTGCATACCGGCTCTAAGGTCTCTATCTGGCACGATGATTGGATCCCAGAGTTGGATAGAAATCTGGCTTATTTATTTGCTCTCAGTATCAATTGTGGTGACAACCTATTTAATAATCTTGGGCTTATTAGTGACCTTATTCACCAAAATGCATGGAAAGCCCGGTTGATTGTGATATCTTTTCCACCGGATGTTATCCCCAAAATCCTTGCTATTCATATCTCCTCACACCAAATTGCTGATATAAAAATTTGGAAAGCTACTCGGATTGGGCTTTTCTCCGTTACTTTAGTCTACAAGCTCTTATACCTTCAAAGGAATACTGTTATTTTTGTCTCTAGGAGCCAACAATCTCCATCTCCCATCGAGGCATCTATATGGACTACCTTGTGGTCCCTCCCCAATCCTCACAATATTATATTCCTACTTTGACAAGTAATTTGGAACTGCCTTCCCACCCGATCATGACTCTATTAATTCAACATTATTGATTCACCCCCTTGTCCCTTGTGTCACCTTTAACCTGAAACCATAGACCACCTTTCTTTCAATGTCATTGTGTTCGGCCTATCTGGTTTGGTGGTCCTTTGGGTCATAAAACAGACCAACTCAGGTCCTCTTTCAAAGTTTGGCTCATTGCTTGGCTTAAACGAACCTCAAATGCGCACAAACACCTCTCTCATATGATCTTTGTATCATCGACTATTTGGTCTATCTAAATAAGTAAAAACCAGACCATTTTTCGCTTTTAGATCTTTAGGTCTAGTGACATCTTACACCAAATTCAGAACCTAGGGAGCACGATTATTACTTATAATAGCAACATCCAGAAACCTAGTTCCTTTAAAACCAGCCTTATATACTTTTCAACTACCCCTCTCATAATAATGGATAAACGTCAACATTACTCGCATGCCATCCCAAACACTAATAATGTTTTCCTAGCTGTTACTTTCATCAGGAATACACTTTGTGCTCGCATTGGCCTAACCTGTCTAAATGCTACAAATTTTTGTTGTGGTTCCGCGGCTTTTTTACTCTAGCATCAGACGTATATGCAGAACTAGCAAAAGGATTGTTAGTCACAATAAAATGGGCTGACACAAAACAAATACTCCACATCAATTTGTTCACTGATTCCTCCTTTTTACTCTCTCAGATGTTGGATACTGAAGACATCATGGATACCATCATATATGAATTCTGCTATATTACTACATATTTCCAAGAAGCAACTGAGGGAGGCTCAAGAGCTCGCAAATTTTGCATGCAGAGCCCGCATCGACGTTTACAAGAACTGGCTCAACAATCTTTTGTTACTATGCGATCCATGCTCTCCTCACTCCACTTTTTTGATGCATCTTGTTGACATATAGTCTAGATGAGCAGTATTACTATTATGCTTTTTGATAATATATCGTATTTCGTAATTTCATGGCTTGTCATGATTATCAACACAATTATGTGTGTTGCTAAAAAACGAGCTTTAAATATATGCAATTCTTGATGTTTATAAAAGAAAAGAAAAAAACTCCTACAATCTTTGGGAAGGCAAAGATCCTCACCTGCCCCTTCAACCTACAAGTACTCAGTTGCACAAAGATAAATATATATATATATATATATATATATATATATATATATGTATACACACACATTTCAAGTTCAAACTCTCGATTGAACGTCGGGAGACATATAAATAAGAGATAAATCGAGATACACCGGGTACACATATTTGAGAAATAAATATCTACGGAGCCAAATGTAAACGGAAATACAGAACTCAAGAGTTTTCAAATATGCTTTGAAAACTGTTAAGACAGAGTATATAACACTCTGACACATATTTTCTCCCCATCCTCTTGAATCTTTTCGGCTTTCCAGGACAAGAACTTATTTGTAGAAATTTATCACTCTGTGAAAGAATCTCTGAACTCCAAAAGGCACCCAGTAAAGTTAGCATCCCCTCGACGACAAGCTCCATGCAAAAATCTGTGCACAAAGTTACATCCCCAAAAGGAAAGAAAGAGAAAAATCAGAAATTTGATTAGTCCCGCCCAAATCTTTTTATTTTGACTCCGAGAGCTTAACTTCTACATTATTGTGTCCACCACTCTCACTCATAATGGTTTACGACAAATCCTATGGTACACTCATAAATTCTAGTTTTATAGAGCAAAAGTTATTACTAAAAATCAAAACAGTGGGTCCAATCAAATCACGGATGGGTTTTATAAAATTATTATTGCAGGTGATCGTTTGATAATATTTTTTTTTATTATTCGACCATAACACATCCGAGAAAGCGCAGATCAGGTGCTGAATACATTGTTGCGTCCAGTGTGTCTAACTTGGAAAGGGGAGGGAACTGTACAGAGCACCCATTGAATTCCTGACTATAACTACACAGAAGCTTGATGTTAATGTGACAAGGTCTCTCATCGATCTTTCGTGAAGTCGAGGCCGCTAGCTCGCGACAATAATAAGCGTCTACTGACATTACAGGTTGTCGTGAAAGTCTGGTCGCGTCGAAAGAAAGGAGGAAGATAGCTGCAAATCAACGAAGACGGGAAGATATCAAGAGTTGGGAAGCTTTCACCCTTGTATATATACCATTACTCTGCTTGCTTGAGACTCTGCACTCACTTTTTAACAACAAAAACCTACTTTAAAATGGCCCCAGGTACACAAGGACCACAGCTGATGCTCCTCTCCTAACAGAATTGTGGGTCTCAAAAAATATGCTTCAAGCAATCATATCCACATAATATCCAAGTCCACTGTATTGACCACAAATATGGTCCAAATTTACAGCATGTCCTTCGTTTTCCAGCACGAGATGTCTTCAATCTTATCGTCCTGTCCCCAATGCTCAATTGACAACAGTAATAAGTACAAATATGCAAGCTCAAATTCTGTGTGAATCAAGAAGAGACCATATTTTCTGCTGGAGATGTATGTGTTATGAAGGAAGATTAAGAATGAAAATAAAGCAGGACACAGTTTTAGCATAACTGCTGGTTACCTCCCTTGGACAACCACCCTAAGCAACCTTAAATCCGCTTCTACTTAACAATGTAGAGCCCCTCTGTTCTTTGTTCATATCCCGGTCAAATCTTCCTGTGTTGAAAGATCGGCTTCTCCTACAATTCTAATTTCTAGTTATGAGTAGAGCATATGACTACTTAAGGCTCATGTCAAAGAAGGTTGGATGGTGCACTGATATGTGAAACATGTGGGATCTAATTCTAGACCAGGTCTCCAATTCTAGACTTGATTGGTATGTTTTTAATTCAACTTGCATTGAACCTTCGCCCACATTTCAGATGCAAACTCAAAACATCCCTAAACAGCCATATCCAGCACAAAAACAACCAGAAAATTAAAAGCAGGAGTGAGTGAGCGCAAATTGCCATTATTAAGTCGACAACTCAACGAATTGACATGCAAGATGTCAAAACTCAAAAGCATGCAGAACGAGATTTGCCTCTTACAATACGAAGCCAAAATGATCTCTGAGATTACTCTATCAACAAGTGAGAGACAACTTTCATAAAGGACATAAACCTGCCAAATGTGTTTCCATTTCAAGAGAAACGTAGTTAAACAGCTAGTATAGGTCTATATCGAGAAGAAAAGTTTGTCGAAGTTTGTATTGCAGACAATTTATAAATATGCTTGCAAAGAATCAGATCTGCAAAGCTCAAATAAAGGCCCAAAAGAATCAATGCATCATACCTCCTTCGCGGTATCTTCCAACTCATGCTGAACAACTCAAACTTTTGCGGTAGGCATTGAAATGGACTATAATTGGATTAGGTTGAGCACATAGTTACGCTATAAGAGACTACATAGTAAATTGAAATGAGAGAAACAAATGGGTTTTTATTCACACCATAGGCATCCCCATAAACAAATCCAACTTACATACAAGATATTACATTATTTTGCACACTGATAAAATGCAAGAAATGGCTAGTATTGAATCCAAAACAGAAACCATATGGAGTAGAACATCGCTTTTCCATTAAACAACATTCTCTTTGAGATGATTCAACCAATACAGATGGTGAAAGCGGAAGAGGAGCAAGAAACAACCTGCCAAATTCGAAAACCCATGCCCCAGGGCATCTAAATACCACCAAATGCAACTGTGTGCCCTGCCAATTCCCCAAAAGTTGCAAATGCGAAGTTAAGATTTTTGGTTGCCATCGCCAAAAAGCTAACTCCCATCCTATGTGGGAGTATCCATACTGCACCATGCTTACAGTTTGCGTAGTAATCATCGCAATACCCCAAGCTTAAGCACCCAACAAGCTCCAAACGAATTTACTTCAACAGAAACCTCCATGGTTCCCACTCTGGAGCCATAGCTTCCGAAACACCCCAGCTTTATGAATTGTCCCAAACAACTCAGCATTTTGCCAAATTGAGATATCCCCCAATTCTTCACTCTCCTTCTCCCCAACAAGACCCGAAATCTAGATGAGTACGCACTAAACCCTAGTGAGAGAATGCAATTAGACAAAGTGGGGAGACCCTAATTTAACAATTCAAACCCTAATTTCCCCCCACAGGAAAAACACTCACTGGCAAGCTAAAGCCCTAACCCTAAAAAATTACTAACAAATTCTTCACCTTCTCACACACATTCAAGAATTTAACAACATAGACATACGTATTGACAAAATATCAGAGTTCTGATTCAGCGCGGATCGTCCTCTCTCCGACCGGAAGACGCCGGGTGCGGGCTCGACAGGGAAGCAAGCAAATTGAGGTGGCCCTGCGTTATCGGAAGGTAGTTCCCAACCCTAGCCGCTGAGGCCTCCCCCATCGGCTGCTGGTGCTGGTGCTGGTGCATAAACCTCCCCGTTAAAGAATTCTGCGCCGCCATGGATACCGGCGTCGGCACCACCATCTCCGGCGGCGCCGCCGCGAAGCTCCACACCTGGCCGAAGTCCGGCCTCGCCGGCAGCGCCCAGAACCCTCCGGCCGCTCCCGGTCCCACCACGGCGGAGGAGATGGTGTCGTCCTTGGCTCCGCCGCCGTCCATGCCGTCGTCGTCGGAACGGAGGCGCTTGCCGAGTATAAAGGGCGTGGGAGTGATGAGGTGTTGCTGATGAGACGGCGGCGGCTTGTGGTCAAGGGCGGCAGAGAGGGAGGAGTTGGCGGAGGAGCCGCGGACGGAGACGGAGACGGTGGAGAAGCTGGCGGGCGTGGTGCCGGTGCCGGTGGCGGCGATGATGGAGGGCTCGGCCTGGCGGAGGAGCCACTCGATGGTCTGGCCGTCGGACTTGTGGCCGAGCTCGCGGGTGAGCTGGAACACCCTAGCGGCGCAGATGATGGGCATGCGGATGCGCCGCCCCCGGCCGTCGACCTTGCTGTGGCGGTCCTTGGCCGGGGGCTTCTTCACGGTTAGGGCTCCGTTGGCTGCAGTAGCGGACGACTGGGGCGGCGGCTGCTGCCTCTGGGTGTCAATGATTGCGCCGTTAGTGACGCCGTTACCCACTCCCCCGTCTGATGTTGACATGGATGGATGTAGAGATAGCCTTCCCCGTTTGAATAATTGGAGTGGAAAAACAGTCCGCCGAATGATTGAGCTGCTGTTGGTGGTGGGTGACTGTAAGTCCAGAGAGAGTGAGAAAGGGTTTAGAGTTGAGTGTGTGTGCGTGTGTGTGTGTTGAGAAGACTTGAGAGAGAGGGAGAGAGGGGTAGACGGAAGAGGGAGAAGAGGGAAACAGAAGAAGTCCAATGATTGAGCGGCAGGAGCTGGTGGAGACAGGGGGAGGGCACATGGGTGGCGGGGCCCCTCACCCAACTCTTCTCCCTTTCTCTACTTACTTACTTACTACAGTACTTACTACCACTCTCCAGTAACACCTCTCTCTCTCTCTCAACTGCTCAAGCTCAACCCCCCCCCCCCCCCCCCCCCCAAAACAAGTACACACAATGTTAAATTAAAAGGTAGTTTCAATCTTTGAGGTCTTAAGCTCGAATTAAAAATCTATTTATCCATGTTTTGATGATTAAACTTCGATCAATTCTGACTCTCTCTGACCATAACAAATCGTATTCTAAAAATAAATACAGAATCAGTTGTTATTACTAATTTAGATAAATAATATTTACTCTATCATTAAAAATCTTCACCGTACATACAAATTCTTATTCCTATAAGTTTATGTTATCGGCGAATGCATCAACTCGCACGAGGACAGTCGATGACTAATTTTTATTCTTGTCTTTTTTTGGGTGATATTTTCCCGAGGAAAAAAAAAAACTCAACATGGCAAAACATGTTTCATTGTTTTCTGCAGTTGTTTTGCAAAGCTACAGAACCAATGATTAACAAACTTACGTGGCCAGCCAAGCCAATAAGATGTTTTTGTTTTTGTAGGAGATGGCGCGTGAAGTCACGTGCATTCCCATTTTGGTCCAAGTGGGGCGGAGGGAGAATTTAAGTAGAGGGGGAGGTTGTCAGAGCGTGGGGACCACGGTGTTTCCGTACTTGTGATTGAAATTGGTCCGCCTTTTTTGAACTGCCCCACTACTGCATTCTACAGCTGGGCAATGGGGGTCCACGGAGCAAGCAGTAAAATTTCTGTTGGCTGCGTTGCGTCGCGCACTTTTGACTGACTCTACGAGGGTCAAACGTACGTACGGTCACTCAAACGCGGACAGAGAGACTTTACAGTCTGCGGAGCTGAGATGGTAAAAAGGGTGCACCACGTACGCTGAATCTAGTCTGATGTAACTCGGGAGTTCACTAAAAGTGGTAAGGCTGTAAAAGGTCTTTTAACATTCTCACTCACTTGGCCGGCTTCATTAATCCTCACAAACCTACAACAGCATTCAAGCGGGTCAATCACACCTCATTCGACCAGAGGCCGAAGCCATACAGTTCATAGAATATTTATTGGTGAAAAATGAAGTTTAAATGGTAAAAAGAAAAACTTAGATATAATTATTCTTGTCAGATTGAGAATTTTCGCTGATTCTTCGATCTCTTTGTCCCCCAACACGACCGAGACGTGAACGTTCGGCTCTTATATATTGCCTGTGTTTGGGTGCTTATGCGTGCTCGAAAAGGCAGGAGAAGGAACATGATTGATCGACCTCTAATTAAGAAATTCAAGGTTAACTCGAAACTTCCATCGAGTTTCACATTTGAAATGAAGGTCGAGCATTATTGAAAACCGTAACCTTCTGTTGAATGGTGAATAACGCTGAAGGTGTGTACTTAGAAACTCAAAAAATATATAAGTAATAGAACAAGGCTATGTTGGACAAGACACTTCTAGAAAGTTATCTTAAAGATTAATTTTTTTCAAATGAGATGCAAATGAACTCAAAGAAAATTTATCTCCGGGATATGGCGCCCAATTTTTTGGAAATTGAATATTGCACTTCTACGATCTTTCACACTACAAAAACTCACCTAAAAATAAACTCAAGTGGAACTTAAAATGAACTTCAGATTGCAATTAGTTTGAATTAAGTTCAAGGCTCATTTAACTTATAAGCCATCTTTCAATTGGTTGCAATTCCGAATTATGTTGTTTCTATGCCATCTTTCACGCGTTTAATTTATAAGCCAAAACAGTAAGTACAGATAAAAAAAAAAATTGGTTGCAATTCCGAATTATGCTTAGCGGCTTTTATAAATTACACTAAATAAGTGTTGCTATTAATTATCACAAAGCATGAAAAAAAACGTTGCTAGTAAATTGATGGTCACCGTATTGAGAGTCATAAGTTATTGTTATTACTGGAGTTACGTTGTACTCAAAATTGTTTCAATTCAAATTAATATATTCAGACAAAAATTGATGAATAATGTTTGAATTTAATGAAAATAAAAACAGAATTTTTTTGGACAAATAATAACGACATAAAAACAACCAAAAAGGTGGAATTAAAAGTTAAGAAAAGTGATAACCAAACTGAGGGCAAAGCCCCGGAATTATGGCAGTTATTATTTCCTGATTAAGTCGACCGCGTTTTGAAAGAGTACGTGCAGTCCACGCTCGTTGCGTAGGCGCGTTTAAGAAGGTCTAAGTCATGCTTTGCTTTTATTGCAAATGGCAGTGTGGCAGTGAGCGAGTCAGTTACAAAGTCATATGAAAAGGCACCTGGAGCAGGAGTGTAATTACGTAAGTTGCCACTTTAGGAGTAGGAGCCTTCTCAGCCCCACAACCAATCAGATACAGGTTGTAGGAGTATAACAGCTCAATGACATCATCAACAACTGCCTCACGTCATTACTCATAATAACCCATCATCATCATCATCTGGGAATGCAATTGCCGTGTCTCACTGCCGCCGGAACCCTCCTCCGCCACCAGTGCCGTCACCGCCCCTTTTATCACCGCCACTGCTTCCGTCGTCATTAATTACTCTTTTTGAGTAAAAAATGTTAGGTCAGATTAACTAGGCGTGACTTTGGGTCTTTATTAACGCGTGTCTGAATATTCGCTTGAATATTATGAATAACGATTAGGCAATCGGCTAGACGTATTCGAGATGTCGAGTATTCTATTTTTTTTTCTTTTCTCTTTAGATAGATTTTTAAGTTTTAATGACTTTAGTATGGTATTTAAATTAAGCTTTATTCGGCATAAGAAGTATTGATGACCCTCTTATCACATTTGCACCCCCCCCCCCCCCCCCCCCGCTTCTGCTATTAGATAATTTTTCCAGAAAAACATTTAAATTGGAAGAGTTGAAATATGGAGTAAATTTATCCATTCTCTACTAACTTGAAGAGAAACTAGACTGTGTCTTTCCTTTTCAATGCTTCATTATGAGAGAGTACTTGCGATTGATTCTAAAATGGTTAAACCTAATTAAATTTATATTGAACTAGGTTGAAAGTGTTTAGCAAAAAAATAAACTGATTAAATTCATAATCCTTATTTTCTTGTATTATGATTTAATCAGTTTTGGAGAATCAGGTTTGACCACGAGAATTACCAAAATATCCTTACATATAAACACACATTAAACGTTACTTTTTAATTTGAATAAACTATATGATAATTTTAGCACACTAAATTTACTTTAAGCCTTTTTTATCCAAACATCTTTGATTTAATCAAAATCTACTTTTGAGAAATAATTCCATACGGCCTCTGAATAATCTCAAGTGAGAAGTTGAAACCAATTTTAGATTACCTGGGCCTTGGTTTTTTTTTTTTTTTTTAACAAACTTAATATTTTTACCAAACTTTAATCACTTAGCCTTAGCTCTGCGGTGGCACGTTTCGATACCGCTATTGTTTCAGATTTTATCGTGTTTTTTCAATATACATTGTCAATATGTAGTTAAGAAAAGCATGTTTTTCTTTGGAATAAATAACTAATAGCAATTCATTTTTGAAATAAGAGGTAACAATTGATAGAGCCAGACTCGCACCGAACAATTCATACAATATATATCTAATGGTCCTTTGATTGACGCGGAACCCTCGAAGTAGTTGCTTGACAAATGAGGATCGAAGCAGGCTGCACTTGTTACACCGTTCGATCTAGCAAGAGCTATAAAGCTACAAGTTCTCTCTATACACCGCATGCATGGAACTATAAAAAAGTGATCAATAGCGTTGTTATAGGTGCAAATTTAGTGCAACAAACTTTGTTGTAACAAACCCTAAGGGGTGGTGGAGTGGCAAAAGAGATTGAGAATATCTTCAAGATCTTGAGTTCGAATCTCCATACGGACAGGTCATATAAATTGCAGTTCTTACTATTCCAAAAAAAAAAATTGTTGTGAGTTGTAACAGTACTGCCTTCTTTTCAAGAATAAAGTTGAAGCTAATCCTCCTCCGTCTGGGCACGTGCGCATAAAAAAAATGTGCGCCCGTGTAAAAAGAAGAAGATAAATCAAGGAAAAAACCCAAAATGGGATGTGTGACAAAGACCGAGACAGTAAAAGTAAACTTTTTTTTTTTAATTTCTTTTCCCTTTTTGTTTATCAAACAATATTTGTTCTTTTTGGATCAATTAAAAATAAAACAACGATGTAGCTACTGTTTCCTTAATTTTGGGATGCGTGGCAGAGGAATAAAGTTTGTCACTTGAAAATCCAGGTTTGTCGCAGCAAATGATTAATTGCTACACAAATTGCTAAGCTGTCATTCTAGCAATGAATACTGGGCTTCATCGACTTTGAAGGGACCATTTGTGCAGCAACTATACAGGATCCGAATGGTATTTCATTTAGCCTCATTTGAGTTCTGAAAACTAGATTTAAGCAATTCCATACTCTTACTGAGTCTAAAGTAGGTTGTGTTCTGGATCTAATCTAATCAAATTTACATTTCTTGCTCCTCCACATTGACACGTCTCACTTATTAGTGTCTGTTTAGAATTGATTATGAGATTGTTAAATATGATTAAATAGACAATAACTCCCCTCCGAATACAACTATGCTCTCCAAAGAGGAACTCTTCTCCAAATCTCTTGGATTAGAGCAGACTGTTAAACGTTTGGCAAAGATCAATCAACACGCAAAAGCTAAAAAAACAATTTTAATCTAATCCAAAAACAATTAGAGTTATGGATTAATTGATTTTTTACAGTCAAGTTTGACCAACTGAAGTACTAAAATATCTTTGATAGTTACAAAGACATTTAATATCTTTTATTGAAACAATAAATCTATTGATCATTTTTGTCACATTGAAACTGATTTTAGTGCACTTTGTCCAAACATCATTCAAAACTTATAGGTAAATTTGCTAAAAATAACTAAAAAAACTGATTTTGAAAAGTACTTATGATTTAATGAAAAATTTGCTTTTGAGAATCAATCCCACCAATTCTTAAGATTTTGCTTAAACATTCCCTTTCTCGATTTTGATTTATGTTTGCTCTAACTTTAAACCTTTATTCTTTTCTATCTTCTTTTATTTCATTGTAAATCATATATATAAGTTCTCTTACTTTATTTACTAGCATTAGAAAAGAAAAAGTACCAATATGTATACGATTTACTGACAAGCAAGCTTATTCAAACTCACGAGACGAGAGAAGAGACCTTGAAGAATAACACCAAAGAGGCCGTTCGAATTTTCATACCAACAAACAATACAAAATTACAGTTTTAATGATTAAAAAAGAAGGAAGAAAGAAGGCAGGCTTACTCATGCGTCATCCCATGTTGATTTGCTTCAATCAAATAAAATACTAGTTAAATTAATCATGCAAATGTTGACTCATGCTTAAGGCCTCTAAACATTGGGCCCACGCGGTTCCCCCCCCCCCCCCTCTCTCTCTCTCTCTCTCTCTCTCTCTGTACACACGAGGGTCATATATTCTGCCAACCATTTATGCGGTACACGGCTGCCGCCAGGATTTTTATTAATAATAATAATAATAACAACAACAACGACCACAGAAAGGATTGATTGATTGAATATCTGGCCACGGATATTACGCTCCTTGGATAGCTAATCGTGCCAATTAAATTATAGGGGAATGATGGCATATCCACTGCTACACCCCCCCCCCCCCCCAACCCCAATTATAATACCTGATTATGATCTTGTTATCCGCACTAAAATAGTGAAACACAATAATTGTCGTCCCCAAAATGGGCCCAAAAGTGGATTCGGGTTCAGCGACATCTTCCTCATATCTTGGTGATGTTCTGGGTGTGGCCCATTCATTCCCCAACACCACAATTCTCTATTTGGGGATGGCCCCATTCCTCCTCCCTCCCTCCCTCAGAGCCTCCTACATATATTTCTTTCCCTCTCCATTCCGTACGCTTGATCATTGTGCATGTGCTGCTACTGCTGCCCTATATCCAAGACCAAATGGAAGTTTGGCCAAAAGTTGCCTCCCTTTTCCTGCTTCCATGTGTGCGGGTACATACGCATTGCATCATCGGCTATCATCATTTAGGATCGCTACATGAAGAGGATTAGTCTACGAGGACAGATGACTAAACTGTCATACCTCCACCGGAAGATAAATATCAACACCAGCATGATCCATTGTATAGGTACAGTACATGTCTGTTCTCTGTGTGCAAGTGTCTTATGATGCAATTTCTTTTGATAGAGAGGGCATGCATGCAGGTGATGAACAGATTACAGACCTTGTTGAATGTCCAAAAGAAAAAAATGTAGTACAGTTGTCTACAGTGTACTCTACGATGAAGTCAGAGGCTCAACGCCACCCATAAACCAAAGAGCACTCAGGCAGCCCCGCAGTTGTCCCTAATGGATTTCCTGACCCTTTTCTTGGAGCAACAGAACTAATAAGGTTACTTGAATTACCAATGGCATCAACAAACTGGTAAAGTCATTTCAACAAAAATGAGGATACGAGTACTAATGTTGATACCACTATTGCAGTGTAAAAACAAAAGCAAGCATCCTTGTCAAAGCAGAGGCAAAAATATTCATCCGATATTAGTTAAGCAGGCTTTCCGGAAGGCATTCATCCAGAGTAGTTACAACAGTTAGCATTAGGATATAAACACAGCTATCCAAGCCGAAGAGATCATCAACACTCACTTGGAAGAACATTGACAAAATGATAGACCTCGTCTTCGTCTATAACTCCAACCTCCGTCGAACATACTGTGCAACCTACTTGCCTCAATGATTCGCCGCTAACCGGGCCAGTTCCTTTACCTCTTCTGACCCTTTTCCTTTTCAGACTTCCTGGCTGCGACACTTCGTCACTCTTAATCTTGCAGTTGATAACAAAAATTGCCCTGTACTGGGTGACATACTTTTCATGCCTGCAACACCCCATCATAATCAGTTACGAACACTACAAATGTATAGAAGCAACAAAAGACGGCACCTAAAGGACCATATTGTTGCATAAAACGGCAACGGTAAAAGCATTTTGTACTTTCTAAAGTATGGCCAGGTACAGAAACACCCACTCCAACTATGACTTAGCGCGAATTAGACACAGTACATACTCAATTTAACCTGACCAGCACATCTTAAACCCCGGTAAATCTACCGGTAAATGATGGGCGTGAAAATGGAACATGCTCACCATTACTTGGAGAAACCCCCATTCCAACTATGACTTGGCAGGAATCAGACACTCAGAAAATACACTTATTAACCTGACCCGGGACATCTTAATGCCCTAGGTCAATTTACTGATAAACGATGGGCTAGAAAGGGGCACATGCTCATCCTGTACCACCAACATGCATTTGTAAGAAAGATTCCCCCCCCCCCCCTTTCCCATTTTTAGCACCTCAGCCATAAATTTCTCACGTGGCTCTTTTCACATTCCAGAGCAACCACCAATATCATTCAACAACGCCCCTCTTTTCAGCACCTCGGCCATAAATTTCGCACGTGGCTCTCTTCACATTCCCGAGCAACCACCAACATCGTTCAACAATGCCGCCAGTCAACAAATTACAACAATCAATGCACAGCTTCAATCCCTACACCCACACCACCACCCTACATTCAAAGGTCAACATTCAATGTTACTATCAACTAATTACTGAAACTAAAAGAAGGTTATATAGAGGAGGGGGTTTCAAGGAAGCATCACCAACTTGAAGCTACAACTAATGTAAGAAAAGCCAAAAGAAACATGTCAGTTCCCATTCAGTACAGGCTGACATTAGTATCAGACAAAAGCCCCTGTATGTTAGCCTTAGTAGGGATGAATTGACTACACATGTCCAAGATAATATGTTATGATGCATGCTATACGTTGATGATATCGTTTTATATCAAAGTGTTAAAAGTGAAATTAAAGGAAAAATTAGAAGCATCGAGAAAAAGCCTAGAATCAAGACGGGTGATATATATATATATATATATATATATATATATATATATATATATAGATATATATATATATATATATATATATATAGAGAGAGAGAGAGAGAGAGAGAGAGAGAGGATCAGAACTCTACTAAAAGTATGAGGGCTTGTACAAAGATGAAAACGGCCAATGGAAAAATCGGTGCTTATACAGAAATGCAGAACTGGGAAATTCAATATGATGTTGCTCATAAAATTACAACAAGTTGCATTAAATGCAGAAGAGCTCCTGGCATATTTTGTGATCAGCGTCTTCTCATAAACACGAGGAGATAAATTCTTTGAAGCAGATTCGAGACTCCCCATGGTCTATGGAACATAAGGTCGTAAACGAAAACTACCAATTAGTACTACGTTTCAACAGTACGACTTCCTGCTACTTTCTAAACTAGGTTATAAGTATGTTGTAAACATCTTAACTGGAATTTTCAAGACATGGTGCAGTACAGTCTAATAAGCAAGTACAGGTATGCATGTATCCTCGCCATGGGGACCTGTGGTTATCATGCTCCCTTTATGTGGGGGCCGGGAGAGGATTCTATAAGGGAAGATAAAGGCCTTTTCTTATGGGGTACTCCTATTATTCCGTGGAATTGAAAAGATTACACTGAGCAAGTTTGTAAGTTCTATACTCTATTAGTAGGAATGTAATGAAAATTATCTGTCTGGATTCATATTACTTTGGAGCAGATACTTTGAAGCATATAATCAATCTATAAACATACGTATTCGTACAAAAAATCTGCCTTCAAGCTGATATGGACATTCTAAAGCCTATACTCGACTCATTATCCTGCCAAACAAGAAGTCATTGTATGAACCTTATTTTGCTTAGTAATGTACGGATACAAACATATAGTTAAGTTTTTGTTTCTAATGGTTTAATGGCAATGACTTGAGTTAATTTTCTTTCAAAGTTCTAATATTAAAGCATAAACACGTGAGTACAATCGTTTTACAGAAGGACATGCACCTACACACATACTTAACTTAGTTGGAATGACCTCAAAGCGAGCCTAAATTTGCATCAATTAACTTAGCTTCACGGATATGGAATATATCTGAAACCAAATCTGAATCTTTTTGACGAAAACGGATAGAAGAATGCATTTTTTGGTGTCCGACCCAGATCCTCATTTAGCGGCTAAAAAGTCGATACTAATACTTTTAACTCAAAAATTTCTCCGTAGAGCAACCACTAACAGCTCTATCCATAAGATGTGTCTTACACTGATCTAAAGGAAAGTACAAGATGTATCCTCAAATACAAGTAACTTCTTCTTAAGCTTCTACATTTCTAACTAATGATTGGTAACGGGGAATTTGGTACTTCTGTTCAGGTTTCCAGAATGGAATTATTTATGGAATTTGGTTCACGTTTAATATATCTGCCAGTCCAAACAAAAGTTCAGATCTCTTATCAGACTAGGTAAAGGGAGCGGAATGCAACCCGGAAAAGGACTGGAATGGATTAATATTTTCTTCTACTTTAGTTTCTTGTTACTAGGAATTTACCTTTATTTAAAGTTCAGATCATGGCCCCTAAGTCCTGTGCGATGAAAATATGGGCCTAACAAGACGTAACAGTTAGCATTAATTAATGAATTTAAATGCTTCTCTCTATTGTCCTTGGGACTCTTTTTGTCCCTCATCTCATTTATGTCTCATTATTGATTATCCATTCCACCTCTCCAATTTAATCTGCCTGCTGGTTCTACATCACCTGGGCTCAGAGATTGGTCAAAGGGTTTACCCTGATAACCGGGTCAAAAAATCTTTGCTACCATATTTGACAGATTAGCTTTAACTTTAGCAAAGCAACAAAAACTTACAAATTCTGCCAGCTCATACATAATGCAAAGACACTACTGGTGGTTCCCTAGGTTTTACTCCTTGTATTCCCCTTCACTGCACACTCTTATACATCTGCCATTTCGGCCTCCAGAAAACCAAAGGGGATCTGATCATATACCTCTTCTAGCCCTCATACCTTAGTTGCAGGAAACTCCTAATATGGTGACGTTTCTCTCACTCGCTTTTGCAATCCCAAAAGGAGCTCCATAGGATCTCGTCCCAAGCTAAGATGGGAACTCGATCCCGCTAGCTGGATAGAGATGCATAGAACAAGTGATAGAATACATGAAAATCAAGCTCTTTTCAACTCAATTCCTTGTTTCTCTCTTCCTTCAAGTCCTTAAAGTCTCCTTATTTGTTGTTACTATCTATGTAAACTATGCTAAACAAATGATAATACTCTTTACGCATTTATTTATTCAAGCCGCTCCCAACCTCAGATTCTTCTTGGTGCTTACGCTTCCCCGCCCCAGCCCCCGCTCCCGCACCCGCCCCCGCTTTGTGCAACTAAGCCTCAGTTGTAGGAAACTCCTAATATGGTGACGTTTCTCTCTCGGAAACTCGCTTTTGCGATCCCAAGTTAGGAGCTCCATGGGATCTCGTCCCAAGCTAAGATGGGAACTCAATCCCGCTAGCTGGATAGAGATGCATGAAACAAGTGATAGAATACATGAAAATCAAGCTCTTTTCAACTCAATTCCTTGTTTCTCTCTTTCTTAAAGTCCTTAAAGTCTCCTTGTTTGTTGTTGTTATCTATGTAAACTATTGCTAAACAAATGATAATACTCTTTATGCATTTATTTATTCAAGCCGCTCCCAACATCAGATTCTTGAATTGGTTTTTAAAGTTCCCCGGCTCCGTTCAGGGGTCCCAATTGCTCTTTTGGAACAAACAGGTCAGTAACTGTTTACACAATGAGTTCTGCTAGCTGTTTAAGAACCCAAAGTGCAAACCAAACATCACAAACTACAGGGGTTATTCGCAACTTAATAACCATAAAGTAGTTTAGTTGAGGATAACATAAGTAATTAGCGAGATTTGGTTTGCATTTGTTGGGTTCTTGACCAGTTACCAAAAGTCTACCCTGTGTACAGAATGACTAACATCTCTGTACTAGAAGAGTGATTTGAACCGTGTAATATAATCTTACCAAACCCTACAACATTATCCGACCTTTTTTGGATTGATGCGTTGGATCTCATCCTGTGAATCCAAATATTTCTCTATCAAGACTTGCTGTTATTGTCGCCAGAAGATGGAGACTCTCCTCTAACGTTTGACGCACATGCAAAGGCTGCAAGCTTTGCCAAAATTTGGGACCCGCATTGTAGGAAGCACATCATAGAACTATAAAACCTGAAGGGGAACCCATCATTATGTGCACTGCCAACCCATATCACAAGCATAAATAAAACCCCCAATGCATAGCTATACCGCCAAAACCACCGAAGTGTATGTATCTGGCTCCACCTATTGCCTAAAGATCTGGGTCGCATCTACAAACACGTGCATGCATCACACTGCAAAAAAGCTGAAATAAAGTAATCGGTGCCTGAATCAGATATTTTAAACTTAAAGAATGCTAAACCCCAACAAATCCGATCCTCAAATAAACAGAAAAATAGAGGTTTGAACCTCTATAACAACGAACGAACAGAAGCCGCAAATCACGACGACATGTTGAAAGCTTCTGCAACTCAGATGAAACCAACACAAAACCAATTCAAAGCATGTCCCGACGAAAAACAAAAAATTTCACGCAGCAATGCGATAGACATTTACGGATAAAGTCCTGTGAGGCATCAGGCATTGGGCTTGACCAAACACAAAAATCAGAACAAAAAATCAGGAAACATACGGAATAAATAAACTTTAGAACCTGAAAATATGTGAAACATCATTTAATGACGGAAAAGGCAAATCAAACTGTGTAAAATTGTTGGCCTACTGGTGAATATGGGCACGTCGGCACGAAGGGGTTAACAAGAGGCGACGCCAGCCCTAATACATAATAAGGATTAAAGTGTAACGGTTACCTCAGGCACCAGCACAAAATCCAGATCAATATTGTTGTACACTCCATATTCCTTGATTAATAACTTCAGCAAACATGATCCATCAACTATCCATTGACCTTCTTAAGGGCTCTTTCTATCATTCTAAGTTGGATCTTTCATGAAAATTTCTTACTTCATTCCAATCCAGTAGTCGTATTCTTCACTGTCATGAGATTATGGCCCTGCTAGAAAATGTTATAGGGATTCTTATCTTCTCCTGTCTAGCGTACGTGAACATTCTGTGCCCGATCCCTTCGTTGATTGAGAACGGAATCCACTTCTTCCTTTTAGCCTTCCCTTGCTTTCGGGAACTGAAGGTCGGTTTACGCAAGGCAGGCGGTGCCCTTTACGTGTGTTAGAGTTGCCATTGCAAAGGGTTGAGAAGGAGTTTTGCAGTCAGACAGTCTTTGTTGACAGGAGAGCATCTTCGGTGTAGAGCTAGTATGAGAAGAAGCATTAATGGAAGCCGCCGGGCCTCTCTCCCTTAGCACGACACGATATGGGATAGAAACCTTCTCCAGGTGCTTTCTTGCCCCAGTTGCCTTAGGTTTCACAAAAATGCCAGCTCCCTCCGTCCAATCAAAGACGTCCATAGCGGCTTTCTTTTCTGATCAGAAGCGGCTGGTGATGGTTCCGAACAATATGTTCTTGAACATTCTATCTTTCCAGACAACCGTAGGGTAGCGGGTTCACGATCATGGGCCTCATATTGTGCTAGAATCAATAACACAAGGGGTTGCCATGCCATGGTTAACTGCTTTGCATTGCCCCGTGCCTACACCAAAAGAGTCTTCAAGGCGCCGATCGTCCTTGCAAGAAGTGGAATCAGCAAAAGGGGGCCAGATCAAGGTAAAGGAGCGAAACAAAGATTTCTTCGCAGAAAGGAAGGGCAAAGATTGGATTGAAGAAGCCAAGCCAGAAGGAAGAGAGAACGCGCACTTGAAGTAAAAATCTGATAGTTGGCCAGAGCGGTTATTACATTACCCTTCAACTTCAATATCTATCCAATCCCTTTGCTCAAAGGCATTGGACTCTCCTCATGGTAGTCCAATATGGACTAGATTCCTACCTTGACCCTCTAACTGGAACTCTTGCTCATTCTCTCTTTGGTCAAGTTCAGTCGGAAGGAGCCCTCTCGAGTAAGTAAACAACTTCCCTTCCTGTTAGCAATTTGGCCTGAGTTGAGTTTCTTATTCCTTACTGCTTTAAGGAAGAATCTATATATGCCGTAGCTGACTTGCTTACTTAGTATACGTAGTACATCATGGAAAGTTCAACTCGTCGACTAGCTCGAGCAATACAACAGGGCTAGGAAGAAAGCAAGAAGGCAGTCTCCCTTTCGTGCTAAGCTCATTTCTCTTATTACCTTCTGTAATCTGTGTACGTTCAGATTGCATACCATGCAAGTCATTCATTATCCACACGTCATACTTCTTTCATATAGGATGATCTTAGAAAGCACCTAAGTGTTGGACATTTACATGATACAGGTAAACCATAGCCTAGAAAGAAGGAGCAAATCGCTCTAGGTTAAAATAGAACCTACCTCACAAAAAAACTTTATAAAACTATTACTGCAGATCGGCATCAGAGGTGGCCCAAACCTAGGCTGTGACGCTAAAATGAAATCTTTCATTGGGGGGACGTCAATTGGAGCATTCCGCCAAGGTCCCTATCGAAGGCCTGGAAAAGGGGCTCCACAAGGAATCATATGGAAAAGCCCTTCTGTCCAGATAAGCTGGCCTTACAGCGGCTTTTCGTTGTCTTTCAGCAGCGGGCATTTCCTTAATAGCCTTTCATCCGGGCCTTACTGGGGCACCCTGTGGGCCGATGCATATAAGCTTGGGCTTTCTTAACGTGGCTCATTTGACGACTCAGTACATGGATGTCACGAGTCTATTCGCATAGAATATGGAATTTTTTCTACGTAAGTTGGTTGAGCAAAGTTTGTTTGTGCATACAGGCAGTGTGATTTGGGGATCTTTTGTTTGCTCAGCAAGGTAGCCAGAGCCAGCCAGTTTTCATTAAAAAGGCATGATCGTCTTCAACTTCCGCCTATTAGCGGTGTGACTGTGACTTTCTTCTGGAAAAGACTGCTTTCCTTTGAAAGAGCTGTGGGCATAGCTAAACTTTCTCAAATGCAGGATCTGGATTCAATGATTGTTGAGTGAACAAAGCCAAGTCAGTAGCCGGCTTGAGAGATGCGAAACCTTAAGGCCAAGAAAGGGATGAGTGCCGTTTAACTGATTTAGGACTGAAAGAAGGCAGAACATGGATCCGTACAGGGAGAAGATAATCTAGGCTCTCTAAACTAGAACGATTGGACAGCTTTCTTTCTTTGTTCGTAAAAGACCTTGGAACGTTTAACGCCAAACAAATATCAAAGCAGAGTGGCAGCAGTGATCAACTCGCTTATGGCATTCGAGCAGAGCGCCTTCTTACTTTACGAACATGCCATATTTATAGCCATAGACCGATGGAGCAAGAAGAATTCCCTTAAGTGATCTCCGGACAGCTTACTTACAGCTTTGAGAGATTCCCAGCAACATATCAGGATCTAGCTTTGTTGCTAATAGATGCATCATAATAATGAGCTAATCAAACGAGCGATTAAGCTGAAACAGCAAGCAGACTGATAGCGAAGGTAGGAATAGCTAAGTTTGATAATTGGCATGGAATGCACGGCGATTAATCTGAGGTCTTTTGAGGCTGATGACAGTAGTTGCATCTGGAAACCAACGGAACACCCTTTCTGGGAAATTTGAGTCCACTGGCACAGCATTCTTGAAAATTTACCAACAGAACTACCATCAAAGGTACCCATTTGCACCAGATTTCTGAATGCCAATTGAACTGGGGATCTGTAGATCTGATAGCATTCCAATAAGAAGCAGATGAGAACTTACCTGAGGTAGATAATGGCCAGCAGAACTTACCTGGTTCTAAATTCTGCCTTTTGTCAGGCTGGTGATATGTGTTGTCGCGGACATGAAAGACAAGTTCTATAACGAGCGAAGCGATCACTCATTTCATTTGTTTGGTGCCAATTAAGCCTGATTTTTTATGTTTTCTCTCAATAAAACTTATCTACTGCCGCTACTGTACTGTTACTGAGCAACTGTATTGTACATTCAGGATATCCTATCCGATGGGGTTAGTTAGGGACGGTCTCACCAGTACGAGTTTCTTTTTTATGGAATTGACTAAAGAGAGGAAATTGGGAACAGGAATAGGCGCTATGCTATGACGTATTTCAATTCTATTACATAAACTAAACAATAACTCCTCCATTCCAACCCAACAAGGTTCATGAGCTATGATTCCCTAGATAGTTATGATAATAAGTATTCGAGAACGCATTTTCGACTTACTTAATTGGAATCCCAGGTGACCCATAGGAGAAGGCTACGGGGGAAGCACTATGAATCGGTATGTGAACGAGCTGGAGTGGTAATACCCGACGAAGTTCAAAAACTTGACTTTTTTCTTTCTCCTTCGCTCGGTAGCAGGGCAGTGATCTCGTTGTCCTCTTACGGCTAAAAGAGCTTCAACGCAAGCAAGGGTAAGGGTTGGCTGGACTACTCGATTGGGGGGCAGGAAGAAAGGAAGGGACCAAGCTCAGAGTCCGCTTCGGACTTTCGGTTGATGGTGAGTTGGTATTTAGGTCCCGTAAAAGAGGAAAGAAAAAACCAATAGCGCGCTCCCTTTTGGTATCTTTCCCTCGAGCAAGGGCAATGGGGTGCGCGTATAGTGTGGTAAATCACGCTCTGCCCTATCAGATAAGAATGGAGGAAGGAGCCCGGAAAGTACGAAACCTGTCTTTCATGACCTAAGGAGTAATAAGACGTACACTTGAATTGTATTATATAAGTGCTTATTGCTTGCCAAAAATCCTACTTCTACAATTGGTAGGCTATGAAGCACAGACACGGGTACGGGTGCGGATATGCCGATACGGCATTTTAAAAAAAAAGGATACGGGTGCGGCTAGGATACGGCAATTTTTTAAAAATTTTAAATAATTAATATTTGCTTTTGAAATATATATGTTTAATGAGCTCTTGTACAAATATATAAAAATCGTACAACTATATTAAGATTATAGGTCAATAGGGTCATTTAGTCATCTTCTACTCATTAAAGACCAATTCCATATAGCTGCACATGTGGCCTTCTAAAGGCCACAAGTGACAAAGCCCACAAATAAAGTTGAGGAAAGTGAAGATAGAAGTCTCTGGTTATTTAAATTAAAAAAAGGAAGTCTCGTGAAGGAAGAGAGAGAGTCAGAGGAGAGCGGTTGCCACCGTGTTCACTGTCGCCGGAGTTCTTCTTCTTCTTCTTCTTCTCTTATTTTTTTTTTTTTGGGTTCCACCAAAAAGGTAGGAGCAGCAGTTTGATGGCCATCGATGGCGTTGCCTCCAGTCTGTGGCTGTTGCTTCTTCTTCTTCTCTCTCCTCTCAAACTCTTCGCCGGTATTCATCAGTGGTTTTAGGTGGTCGCTGGTGGTTAGTCGTGGCTGCTTTGTCTTCCCCACTGCTGCTTTCTCTTAGATTCTCCTTCTCCCCGATCTGTTGATTTAGGTTTTTAGAACCCCCAAATTTTATTTTTTATGTTTTGACCCGCGAAAAATCTTTTAAAATTTGTGTTTTCATCCCAAAAACATGTGATAAGCACCCGATCCGTATCGGAGCCGCACCCGAACCGCACCCGGTATTTAAAAATTAAAATCATTATAAATCATAAATATCGAACATGCACCCGTGCCGCACCCGGCGCTCACTCGCACCCAACGTGCACCCCGTGCCGATGATTCACCCCTGGTGCCGCACCTTTGCTTCATAGTTGGTAGGTCACCGGGTTATTCAAATAAGTCGTGTTTTCCGTAGTTTTCCCATGTTGCAACTTCCTTACCAATTCGGTCGATCCGGAATGGATTGGTTAAACATTCCATTAGGGAGCCTGGTCTTGACTTTTCTGTGCGGAATTCATTCTCGTTCGGCTCTTGGAATCACATCCAGCAGTGGTTGTGAGCATAAGGGGATAGGGAAGGGGAATGGGCGTACTGGTCTGAGATGAGACTACCACTTTCTTTAATTTAGTATTTGATAATCGAATCGACTACAAAGATCCCTCACTGCACATTAGACTATATATATATGTCTCCGTCCAATCAAAGACGTCCATAGCTGTTCCGCTTTCTGATCTGCCAGCTAGAGAGAAAAATGCATATACTATTTACCATACTATAGAGAAGCTGATCCCCATTGGTTGTTGGACGAGTTGCATGGTTTAAGAGGGAATGGAGGTAATGAAAATTTTCTTGTCTCTTGGATCCTGTGCAGGCAGTCTTCGTTAGCAGCTTTACCTTAAAGCTAGTGTTTCAACAGCGGGCCAGTTCGTTTGATGAAGACAGTTTCAGGCCTAAGCCCACACAGTGCCTTTTCAATTCAAGCCCAATTTCGACAGTGCTAGTTCCCTTGAAGTCAGGTCCTTCTTTTGTGTTTGGCATTCCATTCGAAAAACTAAAAAGAGTCCAAGCGATCCCCGTTACAATCAGTTAAAGGCTAGTTTCCGGTATGGTTATTCTCTTGTTCGACGGCAAAGGTTGAGATATATCAACTTCCACACAAAGTCTTAGTCTCTGGGAAAGCGAAAGATCTCATTGAGCGCGGAGAAGCATTGGGAACCCCAGAACCAGAATGATGGCAGAAAAGATCTCAGAAAAAGAGGTAGCAGCAGTAATATCAAGAATGTTAATATCAGAAGAACTAGAGCCATTTGGAAGCTCCAAACAAAGATTAGACTTTCTTGTACCGGAAGGGAAAGAAGAAAACATGTAAGTCAAGTCGAAAATGATTATATGAAAAAAATGCTTAAGCAAAAAGCCTGTTGAAAGGGCTTTGGAGTAGAAATAAGGCCCTTTCAACAGGCTTTTGACCATTGTTAGAAACCTTATACAGAAGGTACAGACATTGTTAGAAGTATTAAATTGACCATAACATTCAACATCATGGACATTATTTATAAAGACAGAAGACCATGCACAAGCGAAATTAGGCATTCGACATCCCAGACCTAAGAAAGACCATCACTTACTAGGCTTTAGTAACAGACTAAATGAATGCCACAATTCCATCTTCTAACTTTCAAGTTGATAAATGCACGTTGATGGGCACAATATATTGATTTCCTTCTTTGCACTACAATTTGTTATTTAAGACATCTTACTCAAGCTTACTGTGCTGACAGAAGTTAAAGCACCCTAAACTCCCCATGACCACTACCTGAATGAAAAGTAGCTACACACCAGCACCCATGGCAAAATTGACTGTGCAAAAAAACTTTTGTGGTCTCTTCTACCACTTTCAAACCAAAAGGCAAATAAAACCCACCAATTTAGAAAATTTATAAGGGCTCCAGAAAACAACGAAGAGAGAATTGAAGCTTAGTCATCTCAAGAATTGTAGATCACAAATATATCTTTACCAAAACTTTCAATAGACGTTCCTTTGGCACAGGCCATTAGGCAGCTAAGCCTGAAAGATCAAATAATCCTCCAGGGTTTGGCAAGTGTTAAGTTGCTCTTTTTTGAACAAAAAGGTCAGTAGAATTTTGTAGCTGGACAAGAACCAAAGATGGTACAAACCAAATTCCACAAGTTAAAAAACACCGTCCACAACCAAATAGCACATGATTAGGTTGTGAGACCTTCCATCTCAGGCAACTACAAAGAGCAGCCAAACGGAGAACCGCAAGTAATTTGGAGTGCCCACGAGTGCAGGAAAGTACCAAGCCTTTGCGATTAGAGGTATGTGTTCCCATATAGCCAACAGTCTCCCTCTCAAATTGGCCAAAAAGTGCTTCTAACCTATATGGTCCATCTCACACAGCCGCCAACTGTGGTCAAAACCTAATTGGCATTGCAGGACTCCAGATGAAAGTTATGGCTAATACTGCTTTGGCGTTAAAACCAGTGTTATAGAAAGCGCGCCTAGGCGCAGTCATGCTCACCACTCGCACCTCGCCTAGGCCTAGGCGCAGCGCATTCGATAAGGCGTGCGCCTTGTGCGCCTAGGCGCCAAGGTGCATAGCGGCGGTGGAGGTGCAAAACAAGGCGCACAAATTGTAGCTGTTAAATAGGGTACGTGGCTTTATGTGGACTGTTCATTTTTATTCCAGATTTTGCTTCTTTTTTTTTTTTTGCTCCACCAAGTTTGACTAATATATAAATCACTAAACCTAACTGTAAAATCCCCAAATCAAGTTCCAATTTCACGACTCACTCTCTCCAGTTTCAACCACTCGTCAGTCGCTGTCGCCCCTCCGGTCGCCGCTGCTCCTCTCTAACACTGCTGTTGGGCTGCTCCAATTGAAGCAGCTGCTCCACTCAAAGGCAGTTGGACATTCGGACAACTCCACTCCGCCAGTTTCTCTCTGTCTCTCATCTCTCTCTCCCACCATCTGGATTGTTTGCTCCTGCTGTGTATACTATCTGGATGGCTCAAAACTCCAAATAATTTTGAAATTTTGGTGGCGCATGCTGAGAGCCTTGTTTCACCTAATCAAATTACGGGCTAAATCGATGAGAATGACGGCATATGTATGCTTTAATATCTCTCTTAGCCTTATTTTCTTTCCAGAATTGTTGTATCTGAGCATCAGCCCCGATTTTACCAAGATCATCTTGAAGCTTTTCGTTGCATTTTGAAGTTTGTATTGTGATGCTTCTTTATCAGCTTTAATGAACTTGCAATGTGTATTCACCAAAAGCTTCATCCTCCGTTGAAAACAACAATTACAAGCAGTGCAAAAATTACTAATCAATAATTAACTAGAAGGCATCTGCAGCAGTCAAGTTTATACAGTTGTTTTGTTCAGTCAGTCAGTCCATGGGACATGTACATATAGGAAGCCTCCTTTGTTTAACTCTGCTGGTTTTTGTTCCTTATTATGGCTTACAGCTTCAATGCATTTGTTTCCTAGACTGTGCTTTTGTTTCCTTGTAGAGAGTTCGTTCTCAACCTGTAGTTCAATTTGATTCTGAATGATTACGTACTGGATTACGGGTAAATTTTAGGAGTAGAAAAGCTCGGATATCATTTATGGTATAAGGAAATTCTGAATAAAAGTTTTTGAATATTGTCATGTTCTTTGGAAGTTTGTCACTTGTCATATCCTGAATTTTTTTTTCGTAATTAGATTATTTCAATGCATTATTATTGATTTATTTTAATATTGCGCCTTGCTTCGAAAAGGCGCATGCCTGCACCTTACGCCTAGGCTCCAAGGACCTTTTGCGCCTTGGGTGCGCCTGCGCCTTTAATAACACTAGTTAAAACCTTGTTTTTCCTTTTGATTAATGGTGGCTGACTGTACATGATGGTGGGTATCATCGGCCCCCCTTCTGCACAGTGCACACATTGGGGATCCTCGGTCTTATGTCGTATTTCTACAAACTGGGTCCCAAATTTCAGCATAGTTTACAGTATCCAGAAGAACTTCACATGTCATAAGAGGGTTCCACCGCTTGATAGGTAGCGTGCCATCTTTTCCACAGTATATTAAATTGCAAGAATGGAATAAATCGTGTTTGCAGTCACAAACGAGTGCCTTGTCTGCGCCAACCACTGAAACAAATGCATCAATGCCTAAAAGGCTTCAAGTTCTTTAGAGTTTTGTAGACAACATTCGACGCAAATTGCTCTTTTAGAACAAAAATGCCAGTCACACGGCAGATTCTATGGAAGCTGGTTAAAAACCCAGGACAGTGCAAACCAAGCTGTTCATAAACTAAAGACATTATTCATGCCTATATATTAATGAAGCAATGTACTTGTGGATAACTCCCCGGATTCTTAAACTGTGACATTTTTTTGCACTATCTCTATCACACCGAGTGTCTTGCCTCCTCTATTATTTGATCCCTCAAATGTGAAAGCTACCCAACCCTAAAGATTATCAAAACCTTTTTTGGGATTGATTACTTGTTTCAATGGCCAATACGGAAAAGCAACCTCATCTTGTAGCTGCAAACACAATTCTTTCCATTCTTGTTGTTGATTACCTGTAGAAAAGCCAACATATTACCCTCAAATGGTATAGCCTTTACTCTGACGTTTGAAGCTCTTGCAGAGGACGCAAGTTTTGCAGAAGTTTCGGACTCATTTTGTTGGAAACACCACATAGAAGCAAGAACCCTGAGGCATGCTTTTCGGAGAAAGGAGATCCACCATCATGCGCCCAGTAAACTACAAGTCAAAACAAAAACAAAAAGCCCATTGCATAATTTCAGAGGCAAACGCATCGATGTTGCTTCCAACTGGCATGCTGCTGGCACTAAATAGCCAGAAAGAGCTAAAATGCTAGCATTCCCTTTGACTGTAGCGCAAAGACCTGGCCCAGCTACAAAGACGTGTGCAGCACACAACTGCAACACACTAATCAGTGCCAGAACTAGAGGAAATCTTGCCAAAACTAGAGGGAATCTCACCCTCGATGGGTTTTAAACACGACCCGAGCTGGGCATTTGCCAAAACCCCACCAAATTTGGCGACAGATCAAGGGGTCTATCTTCCTCAAAGAAACACAGAAGCTTAAATTGCAGCGAAATGAAAAACTAGAGAACTCCAGAAGCTTTGACAACTGACCAAAACTAAGACAAACCGGATCAAAGCACTGAGATCTCACGAACATAAGGTATAGAACATTCTCGAAGCAAGGACTTTCAAGCAGCAATATGAAAAATGAGGTACAAATTCCTGAGAGACACTGGGCATATGAAATAAATAAAATTCTAGAATCTGAAAATTTGTGAGGGAAAAAAAACGAAATTGAAAAAACTAATAATAAAACCCAATACAGTTATGATGGACCACTGAACAGGGTGTTGGCAGTCAGAGTACCAACTTTAGCCCTAATCAGGCACAAAATCAGATAGGCTAACGGGAGTCATACCAAGTTAAAGCATCCAACTCAACCAATTCGCAGTAAGTGGAGAGGGCCTAGCGGGAAGGAAGTAGATCGCATGCCTCGGATTGACTACTTTCAGCTCCGACCTTAATTAGGTGTCATTAGCTACCTTGTAACTTTTTATATTGCATTGTTCGGCTATTCTTTCCTAGTCAGCTTTAGATTGCAGTTTGGGATGACTTTGCCCCCGTTTTAGCGAGCTCAGGGGCCTTTTATAATGTCGATTAACGCTATTCGTAGTCGGGTTGAGTTGCGGTATGGCAGCAGTCTCAGCGAGTTAGCTTTACCTAAAACGATATTGTGATTGTGATCCCTAAGCCATGGAGTTCTCCTGCAAGTGCTTGATTAGCAGGACATCAAATTTCTATTTGAATTTCCACTTAAATAGTCGGAGTCTAATTGAGTGTTGCATTTAATGTGTACTATGTTTACGCAAGGTAAGGCACCACAACAATGGCGGGAGTCTAATGCACCAGGCCCACCAAATATTTATTGGCACAAAGAGGAACAGAAATACTTCAAGTAATAGATCAAAATCGTGGAACGCTTCATTTTTATTTTCTCGTTACTAATAACCTTTGACCGGTATTACGAGCATTATATTGAGGGGACATTCAATGATGTAAATTAAGAAAAATGGAAGACCATCATGTGCTACGGTGGAAAGCATTTAACACCCAAGACCGACACTAGCTAGGCTTTAGTAACAACCTACATCAGCAAAATCCACATAGTTCCATCGAGACACAATACTTGTAAGTTGGTGAACCTACAATGCTATATGTTTCAGTAGTGACACCCCTTCCATGCTACCTTGCATATATGAGTTTATTCCCTCTCTCTAAGCAAGTAGAAAAGCATCCACCTTTGCACTAGAATTCACAATTTTTGACACCTTACTCAAACTTACTCTGCTGTGAACACAGAGTTCCTTAGTAATGGAAGTTTCAACCAACCCTCCACAACCCTAAAACCCACATGAGGGACCCCTGGTAGAATCAAATGCTCAAGTTTTTGCATCTCTTGCTGTTACAAGAACCACCATATTGCCACATAGAGATAAGGATTTTTCCGTTTTCAGTATCAACCGCAAAAGGCAAATAAGGACAGCCTATTTGAGATTATGAAGGACTCCTGAAAACACTTGGGGGGGGGGGTGGGGGGGGGTAGGCCTTCTCATCTAACTAATTGCATATCATGAAAATACTTTTATCACAGCTTCAAGCTTGCCAAAATGTAAAACAACACTAATATTCAATACACATACCTTTGGCACTCTAGGCAAAGGGTTGTAAAGCACGCTGGGCAGCTAAGCACAGCATCAGAATATTGACCCTTTCTTCTCTTTTGAATCCACAATTCATCTTTCTCATCAAGATCAGGATCATAAAATTCTGGCTTGATGGAGCGGCTTATTAGTTCATCATCTGAAACTAATAAGACATTAAAAAATTGTGTTATTAGAATCTCAAATTGACAGCTGGAATGCATACGGCTACTCAAGTAGGAAGTTCTCACAGAGTAAAAATAATTTGCAAGTTCAAGCATCATATACAATACAATAGTGGATGAACAGCACTTTCAGCAGGGAGCAATGACTGATCATAGAATGTGAATCCTCAAAATGTCACTTTTGATCATGTCTACTTTCCCATCAACAACTCATATGCTTGATTTATACTTGTCCCTGATTCTCTTGAAATCCGGACTTTAACTACATATTAACCATGGAAGGAGTTTTCTGATCTCAACCCTTTGCCTAAAAAATGTAAAAGCCTGCACTTTCACTAGCCGAGATCAACTAGAACTAAGATCCATTCAACAATCCCCATTCCGCAACTAAACCGTGTGCACAAGAGCTCTTTGCCATTGCGCTGGAATATAAACATGAATTGCATCGTTTCGGTCCCTACTCACAGATATACTTTTATGAATTACCAAATCTACATATCCATGGATCTGCCATACCAATTTCCTGTTTACAAAAATTGAAGCGCATATATACCAGCGCATAAAATACTCCCTCCATTCAATTGGAATTATTATTATTATTATTATTATTATTATTTTGGTGAAATCCTCGTGTACAATAACAGAACGCAACTAGGAACCACAGATCATGTAAGTATCATTTGACAAGTCGGGTTCGGCAAATACAATGAGTAAACTCACTATTTACATGCATAAACCTATCCCAGAAGTTCGCAAAAAATCAAAAGAGTAAAAAGTTCAACAACGGAAGGAGCAGAACTAATCATCTTCTAATACGATACCGATCTTTACTAGTTACGATACAAATTACTACAAAAAAGGAAAAAAAGAAAAAACAAGCAGCTGTCTTGTCACGTCACCAAATTAAGAAAACAAAACTGTAGATATACAAAAATTCTTGCCAAGAGATAGAAAACGTACGAGTTTGCTGCGTATCGGATGGCGACTCCCCTCCTTCTGGATTCATGTACGTGAATTGCGTTTGGGTGTGTGTCACCGGCGAGTTTTTTTTTGTTTAACGTGAACTTTTGTAAGAAAATTCATACAAGGATCGGTCAAGAATTTTTAAGCGCACACTTCAAACTTAAACCGCTCTGTGAATCTCAAAGAGACGAAATTTTTAACGGAGTACGACCCTAAGAATCGATTCAAGATAAAACATGAACAGGTGCATTTCATTCTGTTTTCATTTCCTATACAGATTAACTTGAAGATGGAAGATGAAAGTTATTTTGGTAATGAAACAAATGAGGGTAGGGTTTCTGAACTGAGGGAAGTTTGTAAACCTAAAATTGTGACTTAGTGATAACTTGTCATATGGTGAGAAAATGAAAAGAAATAACTAGCATGTAATATACCATTAACATACTTTAACCGTCTTATATTATTTGATCATATTTGACATACTCGCTTATTGAGGGGCCATTTGAAATTGATTCTCAATTAAAAGTAGATTATCATTAAATCATAATTAGTTTATATTATCAGTTTTAACTTATTTTAAAGATAATGAATTAAAAGTTACTAAATGTGTGTTAATAAAATGAGATTACCAAAATTAACATATAGTGTATTCAAATTGAAAGGGAGTATTTCACGTATGTTTATATGTGAGAATATTTTGGTAATTTTCTTCGTCAAATCTGATTCTACAAAAACTGATTAAATCAAAATTCAAGAAAATGAGGATTCTGAATTTAATTAATTTTGAACACATTGAAGCAAATTTAATCAGTTTTATTTTTTACCACATACTTCAAAGCATTTTAGAATTAATCCCAACACACCTTTTTAAGATATAATATTTTATGAGTTTTTTCGTTATATCCCAATATAGAAAGTACGGATGGCCATTAAATTCGCACCTGATGAATCTCTTACACCCAACCCCCCCTTCCTGGCAACCCTGATAGGATGGTTTTTTTTTCCTTTGACTGGGTTATGGGGTGAGCACGGTATTTACATTTTTAATCCGTAGCAGGTAAGGGTCGAGTATGGTATTCTATCCAATCTGTCCCGGTATCCAATCCCCTTCCCCCTATGTGACCCGTACTTGCCCTGGTATACAAACTCTATGTATCAAGCAATCACACACACACACACACACACACACACATAGCTGATTTGTTGACCGTGCGGGCAACTTGGATTAAGTTGTCCATGCGATCTGGCCGTTCATTAGCAGACGGTCTTTCTGACCAAAATACCCCGCCTTGCTCGTCCGCTACATAGTGTAGCTGACGACTTTTTGACCTTGACCCTTATCAGCCAAAAGTCCTCCTCCACCGTGGCGGACGACTTTTGGCTGACAAGGGTCAGGGTCAAAAAGTCTGGCCGTCCATTAGCAGACGGTCTTTTTGACTAAAATACCCAACCTTGCTCGTTCGCTACATAGTGTAGCTGACGACTTTTTGATCCTGACTCTTGTTAGCCAAAAGTCGTCCGCCACAGAGTGTGGCAGACAACTTTTGACTGACAAGGGTTAGTGTCACATCTTGTCCCCCCTTGGTCCGTTGGACTGTGTGGCGGACAGAAGTTGGTTTGTCTTTATCCACACCGTCCACTACATAATGTAGTAGACGACCTATATAACAAACAACAACTCCCTAATTTCGAAAGTCTTCTCCCTTCTTTCTTCTTCCTTATCTTCCTATTGGCGTTGACAAGTAGATTTGTGCAATTTCTTCCCAAGAAGTCCTTTAATCGTCTAATTAATCACGTAAATTCACAAACCAATCATTTATTTATGTATAATCTAGAGTTTGTAAGTATTGCACATAATTTTGATATGTATTATGCATGTGCTAGTGTTGGCAATTTCTAGATTCCGTGTATGTGTGTGTGCATTATGCATGGGCTAGCGTTGGTAATTTGTCAGCGTTTGATAATAACTTCCAAACTTGATATTTTTCTATAATTTCAGTCGCAAAAAAATGGCCTTTAACCATGGATCAGAAGATCTCTCGGTATTGTACGACCAAGCAAATTATATTAGTACATCCACCTGGGATGGACAAGTAAAATACTTATTTTTTGTCTATTTTTCTACTCACAAACATTTTGTACCTTTTGCTTTGCTTAAATAATCTTTGTTAAATATATCTAAGTCACTAAAATTTTTTATAAATAAAATAATACACAAACATGGAGTGCGCCCTTTGAAGAGTATCCAACACCTTTCTTGCAAACATACAAGAGATCATTTTTGCTAAAGATGAAGTTTGGTCTTATAGAATTTACTTGCAAACATACAATCTAACGCTATTCTCTGCAACTCAACTTAACCAATGAAAAATCGATCAAAGAGTGACAAAAAAGTCTTTTATTTGCAAGGATTTATTCCTCATAATTCCTCTCTAAAACGAATAAAGCTTTCATCAACAGTTTGTCAGTAAAATCTGGCGTGATGTCCTTGCTGCCAAAGTTGTACTGACGTTTTTCGTTCCTTTCTTTGTCCCTGCATCTCTCTTAAGACATTCTTAAAAAATCTGCAGTTGCTTGTCGGCTAGGACCTAATAGGTAGAAAAAGAGATGTAAATAACATAGTAGATGTACAAAATCTTATTCATATAACTTGTACAAAAGCAAATCAAAATATAAGTAGTCATTGCTCACATAAATTGTGAAATAGCAAATGAAATGCAAGTAGCCAAAGCAAAAATCATGTTGGAAATAGTTTATGGTTCAAAGTAGAGGTGTTAATGGCCTAGGCTTGAGCCGGCACAGCCCGGGCCCATCAGGCCAGAAGAAGGCCAGGGCCAAACCGGGCTTCCGGCTTTTGCAAATCCGGGCCTGGTCCAAGCCCAAGGCCCAGGCCCTAACTTTAGGGCTGGTTTTGCGCCAGGCCCGGGCCTGAATAATTTTTTTAATTTTTTATGTTATGAAAAAAATTAAATTTAAGATAAATTTGTTCATAGGCCCTTTCTCCTTTTATCTGAGCTTAAGATTGGTTGCTATATATATATATATATATATATATATATATATATATATAGGATTAATTTGAAATAAGCTTGTAAATAAGCTTATTACAAAAGAAAGTGAATTAAATTTCAAATCTAATTCTGAATTTCAAATCCAAATCCTAAAAGAATTAGTTTCAAACAGACCGTAACTTATGCGATTTAGAAGAAAAAAAAAGATCCAACTAATGATTCAAATAGGGATAGAGGCTTTATTTTTGAATTAATTTTACAGGAATAACGAGGGTTATATTCGTCAGGCAAATGTAACCTAAAAACTAATATTAACCTAATCATTTTAAAACTTAACCTAATCAGTATACTGACGTAGTAGAACTTAATTTTGATTTTTGTATCCTTAAAATCACTTTCTAATATGGACATAAAATTTAGATATCAGAAAAAATAAAATATTATATTATATTTAAAAAAAATGATGTTACAATTGAAATACAAGTGATTTCAATTTAGATAGTCCTTAATATTTAAATTTAGTTAGCTTCGAACGATAATGAGGATTATATTCGTAAGCCTTATGTAATTTCAAAAAAGGCTTCCAGTCATTATAAACTCATTCTAGAAGATAAACTAATTTATTATGACTTATTTTTTTAATATTTGTTTTCTTAAAACCACTCCTCAATGGAAATATCAAGTTAAAAAATAAAAAAAATTAAAAATTAGGGCCGGGCCTGAGCCGGGCCAAATCTGGGCCCAATCCGGGCTTGTTCAGGGCTGGGCCAAACCCGGGCTTTTTCCTCCAATTTTTAGGCTTGGCCCTTGGCCCTATGGACCAGGGCTGCACTGTTCATCCTTTAAGGCCGGGCCGCCCGGCCCTTTTGACACCTCTAGTTCAAAGAGAGAATTCTTATAGATAATAATCATTACCGAACTTTGCTTGAATTTCCAATATTGAAAGTAAGATCAATACTTTTGCAACCTTAAATTATGAGCAATTCTCACTACAATGTTAACCTCTCATATCATAGAATGCTTTACATATTGGCTAGGATTGTATGCCAGTTGCTGCATTGAACATCCTCATAAAGTCATTGTCATGGTAGGTCAATCTTTTCTCTCAATAATCTTGAATTAAGACGAATTGATGTGGCCATCTCTTTACTTATTTCAATTATTTCTGCATCTTATGTACTCTTAAAACTCAAATATTGTCGTAAATACGCCTTTTCCAGATCAAAACGTAATCTTTCATGAAAAATGTACAAAAAATAACAAAGATATAAGTAACACATGTGAGTTTATATGAATTAAAAATAAAGGCTAAACTTTATTAAAAATGATCAAAGTTCTATAATGCAACCCACCAGTGATCACCACAAACTGCACCCGCCCCCTCTTGAACTACCAAATAAGCAAACAAATAAGAATGAATAGCAATAAATCTCAGAAAAACATACAGTCAATCATCGGACGTTATTAGGAAAGCAATTGGGGAAGCAACTACGAAAATCAAATTAGGAAAGCATCTTAATCAACATGTACCAAATCCATCAATATATGAAAATCAAATTAGGAAAGCAATTGGGAAATTAGAAAAAGAGAAATTAAACCTCAGATTTATTAACCTGTAAAATGTTAATATTCAAATTGATCTGCGATAATACTAAACTGATCTGCTATATCGTTCAAAAGCCTTGAACTGTGGTTCACAACCTCTCTAGAAGCTGGTTCTAGCAGAAAGTGTGTCTGCATACAAAATTGAAACAACTGCTATCCAACAAAGAATCGTACACTACATTGAAAGATAAAACTTTGCTTGCAAGAAAAGAAGGCGTCCGATGTCATTTGTTACAACAATATGTGTGCTGAATCTGCTATGGAACATGCAAAATGTCTATTGTTGAAATTCAGAATAGCATCTCAATCAACATAAACTCAGGGAATCATATCAATATATGAAAATTAAATTAGGAAAACAATTAAGCAAATGATCAATCATCAATCAGAAAATGCGTACCTAAACCTGAAAAATGATGAAGGCAGTTAATTGATTGACCGGTCATCATCGCGTCATCGTCGGAAGTGGGTTCTTGGCCGGTGGAGTCCTCGCCTTGCCATCCTCGCTTATGGGTCACTGATACTTCTAGATTTGAACAGAAGAAGACATCCTCAGGCCTCAGTAGTCGACGCTTCCCCGATTTTACTTGTCCAGATCTAAACCGAGCTCAATAGAGAGAGTTGTCTCGAGGAGGCAGGAGCCCTTGTCAGCATGTCGCTGTCGCCCATAACCCGGTGAGTGGGCGAGTGGCTATTTGCCATCTGTGGTTTGGGAGTGGGTGGGAGACTTTGGCGGGCAAGCCGTGAGAGAGTCACAGACGGCAAACCTCAGGTGAAATGATTTTTTTAGGGTAGTTGAGGGGGTACATTAGCCCCCCCTTCAAACGTAGGTCCGCCCCTGGCTTAAACGGTTTGTGCTCATTTAAAAACGTTGTCCCTTTGCACGCTACTATTGGATTTAATAATAATTAAAAATTGAAGTTATGCTTTTTTTTCTTTCTAAATTGCATATATTTTGTTACAATTGATATATAAGTGATCATTGTATGAGAAAGAATGAGTACGTATAAAATAGATTTTGGTCACTTAATTTTTGTGTTATAAGTGTTCTCTTTATTTTCTTATCTTTTAACTTTCAAGATTTGTTTTATTTGAATTTTCTTAGTACCATATATGTAAAATTATCAAAGAATGTTACTAAAAATAGATTAACATTTTATAGGTCGGTTCGATTTGATTCAGTTTGAAATCAATTTTAAAAATGTGAACCTTGAATCAAATCGAACCAATGTCGGTTTAGAAAATGTGAAACCGAATCGTTAAGATTTTTGAACGGTTCGGATTAGGTTGGTTCGATTTGATCGATTTGAGCATTTCGGATCGGTTTAAACGGTTTGGTACTCACCCTCTTTTATGCGTAGAGCACTATACAAAGAGTCCTCTCCCTCTCTGCCGTCGACGCTCTCTTTTGGCCACTACCGCAATCATCTCCCAAAGCTATCTTTTCGGCGCCGTGAAAACTGTCTCTGTATCAGGTAAGTTTGTCTGCATTTTTCAGTGTGTGCGTGTGTGGTGTTTAAGCTGCCGATTGCTGATTGCAGTGTTGATGTCATTTTTTCCGGTGGTGATTGGGGGATGGTGTAATTTCGAGAAACTGCAACCTAGACATAAAAGGCCAATGGGAGGGTAAGAAGACCGTTTTAATCAACTACGCACATACACATTTCTGCTACTGGTTATTTGACGAAGGAATGGAAATAAAATAGGGAGAGAATTAATGCCCATGGATGCTTGGGGTAATCGCACCAAAATGAGGACCTCATGTGGGTAGAGGGATCAAAATGAAATATACGACCAAATTCTGCCTGATGGCAACAAAATGGAATTGCAGTGCATTTGAAGGTGTCACAAAAACTAAAGTCCGAAGCAGATGCCAATTATGATATTGCGGGACAAAACAATGATGGAAACGGTGGCAAAAAAATGAGGCAACCTGGGTGAAGCTTGAGGACTGGCAATGGTAGGGGGAGGGGCAGAACTAGTCTAGGTATGACCATTAAAGTCTTATGTCTAGGTCCAAATGCTTAGAGAGTTAAAGGATTTAGCTAAAGGACTCTATCTTTCTAGAATTCTTTAAGCTCTTAGAATTTAGAGTAATAAAATCAAATGAAGAATATTAGGCAAATGAGTGTTTAATTGCTCTCTTATTATGATGTGACACATGGCATTATCCAGAATTGCCACCTCAGAGTGCATGTCATATGCTAGCGTTATGCAGTATTGTTGAACCACCTTACCAATTTGGTCTACCTCGCACAGCTTCACTTTGTCCACTTAGGAAGTCCAAGTAATACAACACCGGTGAGAGAGAATTCAGCCCTTGATCCAGTCACGTATTTAATAACCTTGACATCTAGAAACGCGAAAAACCTAACAGTGGTAGGAAAACCAATCTGACTACTTGGCACATTAGGCGTAATGCATATAGACCAGTCTCGCCTGAGATGTGCCAATGAAGAATGTCCCAGTGTCGGAGCACCTAGACTAATCATGCATGGGTGGTTCTCGATGAAGAATAGCCTCGGTGCTGGAGCATGTAAACCAATGGGCCATATCACCAGCAAATACAGTGTCCCAAAAGGAGTTGCTAATTTGCAGAAGAGAATCCTTGTCCTGGATTAGTCATCTACCCATGAGTGCAAGGGGTATCCCTGCTGGAGCATTATGAGATGAACCTTTGAAATGTTGGGCACGACGATTTATGGAGACATTGACTGGACTGGATACGGGTGTAGATACAACAAAGGCACAAAGAAACTGTTAATGTTAAATTGTTATGTATATATAGCTCCATAGGTCCTAGATAAGCTAGGCTCTTCCTCTCCGCTCAATCCCCTCATTCTGTTCTATAAATAGAGCTTTGTATCCACCATTTCCAACATACCAGAAATGCACAACATTTCTCATTCTTCCTCTTCTTCTAATATCATGTAACAGGGTATCAGAGCCACCACTGGTGGTGGTCTCTTGGACTCGGGCCACCACTAGTCACCACCGGTCTACTCACCTGACACCACCGATCACCTCCTAGACCATCGGACCACCATGCCCACCACCGGTAGTCTCACCAACCACCACCACCTTAAAATCTAAAACGCCATGTCTCAATCACCAAAATCACACCTGTATTACCGTGCCACCAACACCTGTAAGAACCACAAACCCACCACCACCTGTAAGCACCGGCGACACCACCGTTATCTGACCGGCGGCCACCGCCACAAAATTTCGACCCACGACCAGGACCCACAATCCGCCACGACCCAACATGATCTGCCGTCTGCCGTCGTGTCACCACCGGGTCACTGCCGAACCACCAAATCACCTAATCATCACCACACACGGCCTCACCCCAATTACCCACGGCCTAAAATTATAATAACCCCAATCACCACCAGCCTCAACCCCACGGCTTCACGCATCTCTTTCTCTCTCACCTACCAGCGGTCACAACACCCATCTCTACCTCAAACCAAGCACCACCCATCGCCGGCGGTGACCCAAAACCACCATCACCGTCGATTTCTAGATCGGCACTTACCGTCGCCATCCACCACCGGCATCAATATCCAGCACCACCGCAATCTGGTCACATCATAACTACCAAAACCACCTGTTGCAATCTGTCCTTGCCATTCTGACCTCATCAATCACCGCCGGCACATCTCTACCATATCCATTTGCCGACAATCTACCTCAAACCAAGCACCAGCTGTCGCCGGCGGTGACACAGCACCACTGCCAGATGACATCACCACACTCGCATTAAAACTGGAATCGGCCGGATCTCAACCGGCATAAACCCGTCGCCGATGACCACCACCAGGGCCATACCACCCACCGCGATTGGCATCATCATCGCGGCGCCGTGCCGCGGCTTATCTGCCACGCCCGATGCCCAATTTTTTGCTACTCTTCTGTGAAACCCATTTCTGTCTCTCACACTTATTCTTGACCGGTTCACACTTAAATCTTTCAGCCTGTTTCCTAATTATTAATACAATTAGTACAATGGCTCTCTTTCACTAAAATAAAAATAAAAATGAAGAGACTATTAATTTTTGGTGATTACTATTACATTAAAGTCAAAGAATCGGACCACCTATTTGAAGACCAAAACTCACACCACCACTAATATGGACTTCCACCGCTTGTACACAATCCACTCACGGGTTAGGATTTTACTATCTATGCACAACCAGTCCCAAGCATCGGCAATCACTCATCCCTGTCGATTCATGACCTTCTCGACGCCATCGTCAAGCCTAGATGACTGTCTCTCCTATTGTCAAACATCACGACACCATTATTTTTGTGCTTGTCATGCCACAGTCATCTGCATCTCCATATTGCTACCAAATTGGACCCACATACTGTCACTTGCCTCGCATGGTTAACCTCCCTGCCTTTGCCATCTCCCCTTCTTTGGCAAAATTACCAACTCTATTGTTCATCCAACTTCTCCCTTGTATCCGTTGAATGAACAGGGGAGAGAGAGGTTAGACAAAAATTGTTCGGGGGGGTGAAAGGTGAGAGAGGAGAGAAGAGCGAGGATAGAGAGATACAAGAGGTATCCGAGAGCAATATTCACCTAGGTCGTTGTCACTCACCCCGGTCGTTGGATCTCACTCACCCTTGTCGTTGGATATCAATCCCAAGATCACCAGGAATCATGCCAAGACCCTCACTGATCGTGGTCGTTGGATCAATCATCGGTGATCATGCCAAGATCCTTACTTCACCGGGATCATTGGATCTCACCCCAGGATCAACGGGAATCATGCCAAGACTGTCAAAACCCTCATTTTGTTCAGAAACTCAACCCCGGGAATGCCTGGAATCATGCCAAGACCCTCATTTTGTCATCTGATATCAACCTCGGAATGCCGAGAGTCATGCCAAGACCGTCATTCACCGCGGTTGTTGGATCACAACACCAGGATTATCTGAAATCATGCCAAGACTGTCACTCACCCTGGCCGCTGGATCTGTCAAGACTGTCACTCACCCTGGTCGCTGGATCTGTCCTCTCTGATCACCAGAAACCGCCCCAGGACCTTTTGTCTCTTGGTCGCTGGATCTGTCCTCTCTGATCACCAGAAACCGCCCCAGGACCTCTTATCCCTTGGTCGCTGGATCTGTCATCTCGGATCACCAGGAATCGCCCGAGGGCCTCCAATCCCTTGGTCGCTGATCCATCCTTTCTGATCACCAGAAACCGCCTCAGGACCTACTACTCTCCATAATTCTAGTAGTTGCCCATTGAGGCAATAGGTTATCTGTGGGTTTTATAAAGAGGGAGATATTCCAATCACTTTCAGAATTTTTGTATCAATTATTCCTACTAGAGATGCATCTCCAGAAGTACTACTTAAGTAAGTTTGAGCTGCATATGCATTCCATCTACTGAGCTTCCACGGCAGGTTCAACCTGAAAGGGATGTCAGAATTTATAGCGCCCACACCTCGCAATAGGATACTGCACCTACTATCATGGATTTGGATCTGCCTTGGCTTTTGTTTGTGTTACCCAGGGATCTTATGACTTAGCCTTATCTAGATGTGATGCATTTGTGGCACCCTCGTCCTTTGAGCTAAAATTTTGCTGAATTAGAAGAATAAATTGGCTGTTGCTGCTCCTAGTGCATTGCGAGAATGACTGGCCCCAACGCTCAAAATGTATGTTATGTGCGATTTGCAAGTCCTGCCTTATGATTTACCAGCTTCCGCAGCTCTTGCCTCTGTGTTCAAGTCATAGAATTATTCTTCTCATTGACTTGGGATTCATTGCTTTCTAATTGCTGAGTTATCACTTGCTCTCAATGCTCAAGCTCTTTGGTATAAAATCCAACAATGAATGTGCTTAACACTCCCTCTCAAGTTAATAATGTTGAGTTACAAGTTGCTTTAAAAGCTTAAGCCATTAGATCATTTGGCCCAGAAATGCATATCGTGTTTAACACTCACTCAAGGCGTCTTACTTGTAAGGTTATGAAAACTGGATACAAAGGAAACTGGGCATAGGTACTGCATACTTTAGTGAACCTTGAACTCAACTTTACAGACGGTATTTGCATGTTGTTAAAGAAAAGAACAAAAATAATCACCCGTGCTACCTTTTTTGTGATTGGTTAAGATATATGCATGTTGTTTGACTCAATTTGGACAGGCTCCTCGAGTGTGATCACTTTTTCTCTTGGGGAGCTAAAGACGTACACACAGAACTTCAGTGAGAGAAACATGGTTGGTTCGGGGGGCTTTAGTCAGGTGTACAAAGGTCTCATTACGGGAAGAGCGGAAGGGGATCTTAATGGAAAAGAGGTTGCCATCAAGGTCAGCTTCAGCATGGTACACGGGCTACGCATCAATACATGTGGGAAGTAAGTATTAAAGACACTGCCTTCGTCATTAACATATAATTGGGCTTTACAACTGATATATATATATATATATATATATATATATATATATATATATATATATATATATATATATATATATATATATATATATATATACTCTTCTTTCAGGCCGAAGTAACACACTTGCCAAAATTCTCTCATCCAAAAATTATTCAACTAATTGGCAAGTGCGAGACTACCAAGAGGTTCATTCTTGTCTATCCGCTTATGCGCAGAGGAAACGTTCAGGAAAACTTGGCAGGTATTTATGGAACTTTTAATTATCACATCAGTATTCCAAAAAAGATTCGGGATGCACGCTGCTGAAAAATGTGATACTTCACTTGATAAGCTAAATTCAAATGGTTTGTTGCACTTGATCCATAGTAAGTCCAGTTTTAATTTGTTATAAGGCATGTCAGCGGAATTGCACTTCATGATTTCATGTTATAGAGATGCCTTCAAGTACTTATTGTACTTCTTCTATGTCCGGTGATTACATTTAGCAGCATGACATAAAATAAATAGGGTTGCTGCTGCTAAGAAAGAGAATATACTTACTAATAGTCCAGTAACACCAACAAAAAGAAAAGTTTATTTCATATTCAAGAGTAGGAACTGACTTATCTGAAAGACAAAGATGAATATTGGAAGAACTGCCTGACCTTAATGTCAGTCCCCTTTCCTTTTATAGTCCCTGCTCAATTACTGGGTTGTTAGACACTATCAAACAGTCTGATACTCTACATTTACACGTGAGGTATTTTAATGGATGACCAAATAAAAGGAAGCTGCTGTTCAATTAGCTAGTGAATAGGAAAAAGAGGAACGAAGTAGCTCACCTAAAAGGATAGGAACGACTTCAACAAGAGGAACTACTCTTTAATTCGATAAAGAAAGAGCTTTCTGAAAGGTAGTTGTAGAGGAGCGGCTGCAAAACGATGATCCCCCCTTTCCATCAAAGTCGGGGGGATATTTGTTTAGAATTGAAAGTCAAGGAGCAGAGTAAGATGGGCATACTCGAACGCCCTAATCAAGGCCTTCTTTTCTGCACACGAACAAAGTGAGCGAGGAATGACTGAAAGGGTAGGGTACGAAGTACTCTTTCGATTAGTAAACCGAGTTCCTGTTGGAATTGCATCGTAGAGAAGCAACTTTGACTCAATTTTCAAATTGGTTCCAAATCATATTTTGGTTAGGAACAAATTGATTCATGATCCTCTATTGGAATAGATGATCATGGTATATTCACATGTTTAAAACAAATGAGAGGTGAATGAGAAAATTAAAGTTAAAGTTGGTGGTTCACCTTGAAGGGAAAAGAATATTCCACATTGAAGAGATAAAGCCAAGTTATCTCCTTATAAGGCTTAGCCTTGAGCTAAGTGTTGAGCCCCTTGAGGGTACCCATGTTTTGTAAGGAGGAAGGACCTAGGTTGACCCAAGGTCTACCACACGCGCACACCGCTCGCCCCGTCCTGATCCGTGGCTTGGGCCCATCAGGCTTTATTCTTTTTGGGACAAAAACATTTAAATAAATTTTATTTATTTTCTTTTTTAAAAGTTGTGACCTTTCCAGCTAGCAGTTTTTTCTGTGAAGAGTTGCACCTCCAGTGAATACTCTGTGTATTAAAACGAGTCAGTTAAAGAAGTTAAGAATAAAACTGAATCCCGAAATTATTTTCTGTAATATTTTGTCTCCGAATTTCCTGTGTCCGAAAGAGTTCTGTGCCATTATTTTGGTTCGTCGGGTCTGCAATTTGGAGTGCTCCTATTTCAGACGTATTGTCGTTGTATCCTGGGAGACTGTCGTCAAGAACCGTCAGCACCGTTGCGGGACGAATAAGTCTTAAGGACAGTGAATCAAATTCACGCGTCGGCCTTTTTCCTTTACTGTTCTGTAATCTTGTTGTGAGTTGTATATGTATTTCCTTCCTTATGTTACTGTTGTTTTTGGAACCTTAACATATGCATGTTAGTATATTGTCGAATTTATTTTATGCACAAATATACACAAGTTATACTATTTAGTACAACAGTTCCATCTTTGGAGCATTAGTTATTAACCACAAAGTGTGATCTCGTGGCTAAACCCTATGAACAATAAGCAGGAGGTAATGGAATTTAGCTATGCAGGGGAGTTAGTTGCTGTTGCCGAAAGCTTCCCAGTCAAATAGTGCGCAGAGGGAAAGGAAAAGAAATTTTAAGTATGTCCCGTGTTCGAAAGCAAATAAGAATCTGCCTGCGAAAGTGTATCTATACAACTTCCTTTTTCCTCTGGCAGCATACTATGGGATACGCAGAAATGCAGAATATCCAGTTGCAATTTTTACATAATTGCAGAATAGTCAGTTGGGGTCTCTGCAGATCTCGCGACAAGAAAGTAGAGCATTCTGTCTGATCATATGAAACGTGAAAAGTGACAGCATTACAAGTACATCACGTTACTGACACACGAACACGACAAATCCCGCAAATCGAAAAAAAGAAACATGATAATTCCCATAAAGTTGGATGTTAGCATGTTTGGGGTTCGTATACAAGAGTTTTCTATTCTATCCCTGTAAGAACAATAAGAACAGAATAGTGGATGAGGAGCCTTTTGTGGTCTATATTGGAAGGAGAGGAATACTTGCACTCTTTTGGGCCATCTTGAGCAGCCTTGTTTTTGGCTCAAGAACATTATGCATATTTGGCTCTGGCTTTTGTTGATTTCTTGGATGAGTTTTGCTTTGGAGTTAAGGTAGAGTTGTTTTTAATAGCTCTATGCCGTGGTTGAGGGGTGTTTTTTTTTATGGGTACTGGTTTGGTGAGTTTGGTTCTTTGCGCTTTTTTGTGTAGATTTGCATATAAACTTCTAGTCGACATGAGTTGCCCGACTTTGGGCTTCTTTGATACAATTACTACTTGTCAAGAAAATGATCAAAGAACTATCTTCTGATTAGTACATTCAGTTCAATTGGTAGTGACATTTGTACCTTATGAGTGATAACAGTATGGCGTGGCTAAATCCTCACATTGTTTCACTAAATCCAAACCCTTAAGCAAAAACCTATATTCGTGGCCTTTTTAGCCCTTAAGCAACAAAGGGATGGTATGGATTTAGCAAAAACTGTGGATTTAGCCCCACCCTGACAAGTATAAGGCACCCAATTTTGTAAAAGAGCAGATCTATGTATATGAATTGACATTATGTACACTGTATACCTTTTATGATGCTTGCCCTTTCGCTATAAGAATGCATCTTGTATATGTACACAAAATGTTTTCTTTCTGTAAATCTTAGTCTATGCATGTATATTGACATGTTCACTGCTTAAAAAAAGTCTATGCATGCCTGGTTCAATTCCTTTCACTTAATTGCAGCTCAATGCAAGAGTCCCATCACTTCCGAAGCCAGGGAGAATGGGGATATATACAGCCCATATGCATACATTTTGAAAATCTATGGTATTGACATGGTCACTCCATTAAAAAAGTCTATACGTGCCTGGGTCAATTCCTTTCACTAAATAGCAGCTAAATGCACGAGTCGCATCACTGCAGACCCCAGGGAGAGTCGGGATGTATACAGCCTTCCTCTTCCTAATTCTGTCGAGCAAAAATGGCATTCTACTGGCCATACCCAGTTTCCGAATTAGCTGGTCTCCGAAAGTTAAACAACTGGATATACTGAATCCTTGTATGAATGTGCGTTGAGTTCATCTACTCCATGCAACTTTACTTTTTGTTTTTCTGAGAAACTACGGTTCAGTTTGAACATCACAGATGTCAACTCCACGTAGGAGATGATTATTTGACCAGTATCAGCTATCAGTTGCATTACTATGCAATTTGTTTGTGTTTCAACAATCTAAGTACTATCTCTGTGAATCTTATGTTCGCCATCGGATAAACCAAGATGCTGCGAGTTACTAAAGGCAAAGCAACAAACCTAAATGAACAGGGGAAAAGGGCCAGTAATGGTTTGGAATCTTTAGATTTAACAAGCTGAAAAATATCTCCATTTCATACATAGATCTCAATATATATAATTAAAACTGCCTAGAGATTACTACGATGGTAGATCTCCCGGGAGTTTGTAGGCCTTGGTTGACTCAACTAATGATAACTTATCCCATTGATACGTGGACTGATTCTAGAAAACTAGAAGATCCATCTGCATAAAGTAGAGAACTGGAAACAATCATTTCGTTCGCATAAACCCGTCAAAGAATTACCAATTATTGGTGGAATTTGGTGCTATGCTGGGTTGCATCTGTCTCAAGTGGTTACCGAGAACTTTACCTTTGTTTTGGCCTATCTGCTTTGGTTCTCGCTAGAGTAAATACTTATGTCTCTTTTATCCAGTTCAGAATAAAGTTTGAGGTTTAGAGCTAGAAGAAAGAATCAAAACTTAATTTGACAGGCCTCTCTCTTGCAAGGAAGCGAATTTTCAGTAATAGAACATTCATTACATTTATTAGGGATGGCAATGAGGCGGGTCGGATGCGGATCTCACAAAATCCGCCCCCGCCCCGGTGGTCCTAAAACCCTGTCCCGCCCTGCCCCGCCACCGGGTTATGTTATTTCAATACCATAACTGACCCTAAGGACATTTAGAAGACCCGCCCCGCCCCGCCCCGTTTTGTTTGCTTTGGCAAAACTATTTCTCACTTTGAACATGTATTACAAAAACTGTGTACTACAAATGTTGCACAAAACCATATCACAAAAATTAAAATAGACTGATATCAAATTAACGTTCAAAATCCTAAAGGAGAGATTAACAAATTACGTTGCACTTCAAATAAATTACACCACAATTCAAATTAACGTTCAAACGGATTTTGCCCGCAAACTCTCGTCAATAAGCTCTCTGCTGCTCAACAAAATCTCGCAGCTAGGCATAAACTAGATCAAAGTCAACCGCCCATTCTTTTTGCTGGCATCATCTAGGTTCTGCCATCTTTTCTTGCTGGGATGCTTCTGATGGAAAACATAATCAACAATTAACCATCAACAACGAAGGCTTGATACAAGACACATTAGCAAGACCAGTTCGGACCAAACTCCAAAAATTACATGTAAAATCTTTTAGACAATTTCAATGACAGAAACTTGACAAAGAGTAAAACAAATTAACCCAGAAATTAAGCAAGTGATAAGATGAATTTAGCTAATTTTGCGCTACCGTGAAGGGCGGGAGCGAAAGCACGGACTCCTTGTTCAAACCGTGCTTGCCAAATACTGGTATGAGCAAGTGCTTCATAGCGCTCGCGGAGTCGTTATTTGATGGTAGCCGGTGGATCGTGGGATTTGATGGTAAGGGTTGGATCGTGGGCAGCGCAAAGAATGGTGGACGGTGGTGAGGCCATGCATGAAGGGATGAAGGTGTGGGGTAGAAAAGTCGAAAAGGAAAAGGTTCAACTGCCGTTTTTTGGAGAAGAGAAAGAAGGACTGCTGTGAGGCACATGAAAGGGATGAAGGTGTAGGGTTTTTTTTAAGACATCTTATACCTAAGATTGAACTAGAGAATTAGGGTTATATATATACTTAACGGGGCGGGGCGGGTTACACTTACCATATCCGACCCGTACCCGTTGCGGGTTAAAATTTAAAATACCATACCCGCCCCATAGTCCGGTCAAAGTCAAAAAAATCCGCTCATAACGGGGCGGAGCGGGGCGGATATCCACCGGATCGGATTTAAGTTGCCATCCCTAACATTTATTCTAATGATTGGAGAGACTATACCGCTTAGGGAATATTATCGCTAAGAGATTTTGTGTCTTTGTTAATTCCATGACTTCTTTGCTAATTATTTTAGAGATAATGTCCTAATTGCACTTGGTTATCCCAATGTACAAGCTTCCACGCTCACAATTCAAGGCTACATTGTTTTAGTTCAAACCGGTAGTTTGTGAGTTCAAATGTTTATTGCCTCCATATTCATCAATTGTTACAGCTCTTGACTGGAACAAATCCCTGAGAATAATGAGGGGATCAGCCTCAGCTTTACGTGAGTTACATAGTCAGTCACCTTCCCTCATTTTCAGGGATTTCAAGCCGGACAACATCATGTTAACAGCGGTAGGAATTTCATTTGTTCACTAATATGCAAAAATTCACGTATTTGAGTAACGCATTATTAGTTTAATTACTTCATCATGATGACAGGATTTCACTCCAGTCTTGTGCGACTTTGGCACGGTCATGCCGGAAGGTGTTGGATGCGATGCCGGTACCCTGGGCTATACTAATCCTCTTACCATCCAATATGGTAACAATCGATGTCTAATACATTTTTATTGTAAACCTTTCTATTTCTTTCCTCGTATGCCATTTATTTATGCCCTTTCTCTTGCCATATATTTTACAGTATATTTAGGCATCAGAGTTTGGGCGCATCTCTCCTGCTCTGAATGCGCTTGTATTTTCCATTGCCAACAATAAATTAATTAGTTTTAACTTGTATTCGCCTTTACACGGGGTTGGGGGGGTTCCTTTCTAACTAGCAAAGAAAGTTTGTGTTTTAAGTCATTGCTGGCCGTTTCGTCCACAAAATTATTATGTTGTTTAGAAGTTTTTTGACTTCTCCTTTCTTGACTGCTGCAATCATGGAAGTCAACGTGCTCAACAATCTGAAATATACCGCAACTCCGAGGCATGCAACCCCCGCAATTGACCCAGTTTGGTGCTGCTGATAAGAGTAAACATGAACAAAAACTCATTTATAAACAGAGCAGAGTCGGGGAGGTTCTCCCGGTGAATAAAAGTTAAGCAATTTTTGTCGGCAACTTGAAGATCCTTGACTCGCTGAGTTCCTGGTTCATTGGCTTTTCTTCTACCCAGTTGTTCCACCTTGATAACCCCTTTTTAGGTCAAGTTGCAATAGCAAATGTTCGATGTAAAGCTAATACTAGGTGATTCTACAGAAAAAACGGGTTTATATTTATGTTATGGTTGCCAACCCAAGTTGGGGACAAAGTAGTAGTTGCCATTAACAGGAAGATATGAACCAGTTTTTCTTGAAACTGGGTGATTTGTCTCAAAATAGGCTTGAAAAAAGAGTAGCTTTTTCTTTACTGAAACTGTAGTTGACTAGGCTAGAAGGGCTTAATAGATCAAAAAGGATTGGGTCCTTTGTGAGGTTTTAGGTGGCCAATACCAAATTCATCGGTTGACCTTTATTCTGAGAATTACAAACAAGAGATGTAACATTGCCCGTCAAGTTCTTCAGTCAGATAGGCAGTTTCCTGAAACTACCAGCCCTAGCCACAACTAGCTATGCACCCAAACCACAGATGATCTTGACCTCAACACGCAAGCCACGTAATATTTAAACCATGCATTAAGTAAAACCAAGGAAATGAAGCCACAAAGCCAAAACATGGCCCATCTCAAACAAAAACACAATAATGATGATTTTTTTTTTTTTGTAAGGATGATTGTAGGTTATATATTCAACTCTGTTGCCAGAAAAAGTACAGAACAAAAAACATCAAAAACCATTTTTTCCCACCCCAAAGCATCTTTTCATAACCAGGCAACAATAGTTCCTACAAGGTATGCCCCTTTCCTTAAACACAGAATACCAAGTTTGCAGCAAATGGGAGCATTACTCAACTTTCGGGGTTCAATACCTTCTTTATCAGGAATTGTTCGACATTCAATGATCCAGCATCAGTCTGTTATTTCATAGGGTTAACTCTTGAGGAAAATCCTCACTGTCAAAAATGTAATCAACATGTGCTTTAAGAATAATGATATCCATTAGAATCAACAAACCTCCACACAGTCATTTTCTTCAGGCATCCACCAATGGACCTATTGGAAAAGAGGGCAACAGAGGTCAAAAGAATGAAGTCAATACATTGAGATCACGTATTGATAATTTTTTACGGGGCTTTCTTATGACGTGTCTTCTAAGATACAGGAACGCACTTTATTGCCCTCCGGTGAGCAGTTCGAGTCCCTCGCAAGGTTTGTAAGGTTGGAGCTCAGTGAGATTTTGGTTTGATACTCGGTGCAGGGAGGAGCTTATAAAATATGATATTTTTGGTTGATGTCGATTCATGCAAAGAAGTTAGATTTCAAAACAGATTGTAATATCTGTGAAAAAGGTAAATGCCATGCCAGATTGAGATGATGAAGTGCTTCGGAGGGCTCGTGCGACTTGACCATAGAAAGTGCTTGTTTCCCGTGGAAGTCAGCTCGGTAGTTTTTGGGATTGGTCTTTAAGGGTTTTTAAATTCTCAAGCAAAGCAGGAGGAGTTCATTATGCGTGCTTTCGTTCTGCATTCTTGGTGGCTAGGTTAGTTCGGGCTTCAGCTTATTGTCACGTTGATCCTTCTCTTGATTATACCCTAAGAACGTAATTCGCCCTTCGTGGCATTAAAGAAGTGCTGAATCTGTACGGCGCATAGAGTGCAAAATCCGGTCAAGATCGCATTCTCAGCTAGTCACAGTCGCACTCTAAAAGATGGACTCAATTTCAACCAATTGCAATGTGCCACATTCACAATGCTGTTACCACGGATGGAGATGCCTTCACCAATGCTGGAAGTTTGGGGACCATAGACGGGTGAGGAAAGGTCGAACCTCCAACAATCAGGCCCATTTCGCATGCTGTAACCCAGTACACCAAACGCTATCTTGTGTAAATGTTCATGCCTATTATACATCAGATGCTTACCCAAAAAGAGCTCAAATACAATGAAGCAAATATAGATATCTATTAACACGTTATCCAAAAATTAAAAAGATTGTATCAACGGAATTCACATAAAAGGTACGTGTGTAATAAGTATAAACGTATAACCTAAGTAAACACTCCAAAGGTGTCCTGCACTAGTGAAAATTACAAATTGGCGCATCCATGCACCCCCATTGGCACGCGCACTACAAATTTGTCACTTCGCTTAAGCCCCAAAATTCAATTCGCCGAGCATGCAGAGAGGGTTACCTAGGTTTTCACTTCCTGCATTTATTTAGGTTCATTTGGAAGGAGAAGAATAGAAGGTTTAGGTACATAGCTGGGCCGAAGAAAGCCTTTTGAGTTTCGTACACTCTACCTAGATTATTGGTTTATTGAACTTCTCGCTCCATAAGTTTTGCCCCATGAATGAATTATTGCACATAAGAGAAAAAAGAAAGGAAAAAAAACAAAGAAACTGCCACTACATTCATTCCATCTGCCTCAAGCTAGGATGACGCATAAACAAAAATTGCACCGATAGCCACAGAAGGAATGACTAATAGAAGGCTATGTTACACGGACCTTTCACTTTGCGGTGAAGGGTTGGTATCAACACGACCCAAGACGAACATCAAGCAGGATCCGTGTCAGACTTGTCATTTGCTGGAAGGATATGTCACATTGACAATTCTGGTGGAAGAGGATCAAAGAAGAAGAAAGGGCTGCAGATCTGGCCCGTAAAGGTAGAAGAAGAGGAGGAGGAGGAGGAGAGGAGGAGGAGGAGGAGGAGAGATATTTAAGGGTAGAAGATAAAGAAGAAGAGAAGAAGAGAGGACAGAGAGAGAGAGAGAGAGAGAGAGAGAGAGTAGAAAAAGAAGAAGAAGAAGAAGAGAGGTTGTACCTTATATCACGTGGAAGGTAGGAGGTTGTTGACAAATTTAATTGATGAGTTAACTGTTTCTTTTTCCCCTTTTCTTTTGAGAAAAATATCATTCTCAACCTCAAGTTTCATACGATAATTAAATAATACCCAAATTAAGTAAAAAAAACTCTGCGTGACCCATATAACATTTACAAGATTACATATATACCCTTACGGTCTGTTTGGAACCAATTTTTTTAGGATTTGGATTCAAATTCGGAATTGGATTTGGAATTCATTCACTTCTTTTTTTGTTTGGAACTGAAGGGAAGTCAAATCACATGAATTCATCTTTTGTGTTTGGAGACCAGGATGCAGTCAAGGTGCGAGTTTAACAAGCGAGGAGATTGATTTGGCCCATAGAAGCGAGGATTGGAAGAGAGGGTTGATATTAGGTCAACTATGGCAGTGACCGAGGGGAACTTGTTCCATAATAAACAAGTGACCCTAACCAAGAATCATTTATACCCAACAAGGGCCGATCCATCCATAGGCTAAGGCGCAGTGGGGAATTTGGCGGCGAAAGCTTGATGGAGCAATGCCGCATAGAGGTAGAAGGCCCAAAGGAAATGGAAAGATAGTAAATTTTTAGACATTTACATCCTTCACTTACGATGAAAAACGAACTACGGTAAATGTTTTTTTAAGTGTGCTAGTTCCACCACATGGTGGTGATGATGGTGGCGGCACCACACGCGGTAGCGGCATCGATGGTGGAAGTAGTGGGGTGGTCAAGTGATGGTAGTGGTATTGAGGTGTAACTGGTGGTGGTCAAGTGACCTCGATGACCGTCGTGATGGCGGTAACAGTGGCGACAATGGTGGCAGTGACGGTGGTAGCGGTGGCAGTAGTGGTGGCAATGGCAGTAATGGTGGCGGCGGTAATAGTGGTGGCAACTATGGTAATGGTGGCAATAGTTGTGGCAATGGCAGCGATAGTGGCAGTAGAAGTGGTGTGATGGTGGTGGCAGTGATGGTGCTAGTGGTGGAGCTGGCAGCAGTAGTGAAGGTGGTGCTAGTGGTGTATGGCATCCGACGCCTCACCAACACCTCCCAACACGTGTCTGATACCTCTCAGCCGTGTCCTAATTCATTAATTTATTTTTTTAATTACAGACAGTCTCGAACATATTTTGAAGAAGTGTCCACAGGTATGGGGCCAAAATATAATATTTCGGGAACTTTTTTAGAAATGAACTTTGAAGCCAAACTAATCAAATCGACTCGGAAAAAGGTACCCCCCCTTTCCCCTCGTTTTGTTAACAAAAGGACCCAAACTTACTGGTTCATAAGAAGATGTGTCAGCATATCCAACCTCATTTGTGTTAAGCATATCCCGCCTCATCTACATACCCATCTAGCTATATATAACTCCTCCTCGATCCTTTTGTCCTATGTTTTTTCCTTTTCTATCCACCGTTGACTCTAATTTTGTTAGTGTTGAGACATTCATACTACAATATTTCTGTATCATCCCTTTTGAACAAAATTCAGCTACTCAAAATGATGTTTATTCTTATTCATTTAATACATGTGTGTATATTACATAGATTTAAATATATACTGAAATAAAATAAAAACATATTAAAAAATTCAGCAGTGTCCTGCAGTGTCCAAAATTTGATTTTTTGGAAATTCTAATGTTGGGTGTCCTGGTCAGTGTCGAACGCGGTGTCCGTGTCTGACTACCTAGGGTTGTAGTAAATGGTGTGGTGGTAGCAACAATGAAGACATTGACAGTAGGTTCACTATTTGAGAGATCTATAAAAAAGTAAGATAGGTAATAATTACTTTTAATTCACATAAATCCAGACGCCATGAAATTCGACCGCTTTCATTGAATTTCACACTGAAGAAACAAATCCGGTCAAATACCATAAAATTCAATTTCAATTCCTTCTTTTAATAATTCAAACAACAAAATTCAAGTTTTGAAAATGAAATCCCATCAATTCCATGGTTCCAGACACACACTTACTATTCAAAACGAGTCCTATATGTTCAGACATGTCCCGGTGTCCTTGTTCGATTACGGATAAGTGTATTGATATTTCAAAAATCGACGAGCCAACACTTGGACACAGTTCAATCCGAACACTGCCATTGAGTCCATGTAATTGATATCGAAGGTCAATATTTTCATACCCGTATAGAACACTATGCAGACATGATGGCTAGTGATGTATAGAACCAACCAAACAACTAAAACTCTTGAGTCCTCGTTCAAACCGAGGTACTAAAATAGACGTATGCAAATTTGAGGTTAATTGAAAAGGGACACCAAAATGCAGGGTTTCCACCATTGCAAGTCTGACGTGTCCAAACCTAAGGGTGGATATATATATATATATATATAAGCAGCCTTACCCCACCCTTGTGGAAAGGCTATCTGCTTTTTGCAAACCTTAAGGTCAAAACTTAATAACCCTCTTTTCACCCAAAATTGGTTATTATGTTCTACATATCTCACAACAATTCTATTAGAATAACTAGAAAGCGCCCAAGGGGAGGTCCCACGTAGACAAATTTTGCTTTATAATATAGAGGACAAACATATCAAGCTAGTCTACTGTGGTTCGGAGCCCCAAACAAAGTATTTTGGGTCACGTGTCAGCATGACACACACTAGATCTAATAGGCATATCCAAGTCTCCTGTATTGAAGAAATATCGTCAACAAATAAGAATGGTGTACTATGGTGAGCACATTCTAGGTCTAATCTACTTAAGTCATCCAGGACTTGAGGATAATTGCAATAGTTAACGATTGAAAGTTTTGTTAAAAGAAAATCATTTATTAAAATTGTTTGATTCTAACATCCCGAAATTTTCCGGAACGTTAACGCTCAATCGATCAGTACACTAAGATAATACTATCTCAAACGCAACCAAATAATACCATCAATTTGTCAGAGCAACTATTCGTCAATCAAACTATACTCTCAATCAACTATCATAATTGAAATACCAAGTCTAAGTCTAAGAAAATTTAAACAATAATATTAATTTACCCACGCAGGGGTTCTAACTATCAATACTAAACTTAAATTTAAATTCCTTAGCTAGCTCGGCTCTAATCCATGCTCGGGTAATCTACGGCTAATGCTACCTGCAGAAAGGAAGTCAAAGGAGAGTGAGCTTTCGAGAGCTCAGTAAGATCGATCAAAGATTTAAAAACAGTAAAACGATTCAGACAAGTTTTCATATAAAACTTTTTAAAGAATATTTTCATTGAAATACAACATTTAGACAAAGATGAACAAAACGAACGATTTTACATTTAAGTCCAATAACATCTTTTTGAGAGGTTTGCTTTCGATAAAATCACTACAATACGATATAAACATATGGATGAGTATTTAACTCAATCCCTTAAATAATAGTCATTTGAAACACTTCGGGCATAATAAAGCATGAATGGATAATATTCAAAACATTTCAAGTGAAATAAAACATAAACATGAAACATTGAACATGAGCAGTACAGAAGCAAAGCCACCCCAGCAGTGCTCGATCGCTTTACATATGCATATGTACACTGACTAGTCCATCTAGGTACTAGTTAAACCCATCCAACAGACCATCCTTATAATGCCAACAATACAGACCATCCTTATGGCTCCCAAGTTACTAACTCATGTCAACATTGAGAAGGAGTAAACTACAATTGAAAATGCTTTTCAATGATCGAATTCAATAAATAGATGAGCATGAAAAGAGATAATTACAACTCAAAATATGTATTTTATGATGGTCAGATCAATAAACATATGAGAATGAAACATGAATTTCAAACGATCGCTATCAGGCTCAAATTAGGGTTTCATAGACAGTTTTAAAAACATCTTTTATATCAAACATAAAATCAAATCAATGTAGTTTGTAAGGCTGTTTTATAAGCATTTGAAAAACAGAGTAATGAAATAGGGTTCGGACAGAATTCCTTACCTCGGTCCAGGCTAAGCGATGCTAACTGACCTCGATCTAAAAATCTTTGAATAAACCTAAATTAGCAATCCATTTGTTAGAACATAATCTATACTAATATACTATAAACCTAGTATCAACTACCCATACAGCGCTCACTTCTAATCCTGAAATCGCGCAGCTCAAACAGTTCCCGCACACGGCTAACCTAACCGAAATCCTCGCACGCTTCTTAATGGGTAACGACACTCTAGAATTTATAATAATTTACACTAAAACACTTTTTTTAGCTTAAAACATTATTAAAAGTCAAAATATGAATTTTCTGAATTTTTGAATATTTTTGAATTTAAAATAATTTCCTTAAATGCAATAAAAATCCATAAATTGCCAAAATTACTTCCAGCTGCAAAATAAGTCCCATAATTTTCATAGAACTTTAAAAAATATATAAATTATAAAAATTAAAATCATAATTTAAAAGACATAAAAACTATTTTTAAATTTTTCGTTTTGCTAAAACCAATGCGATATGGAAAACATAGCAAATAAACTCAAAAAATTATCAAATTCAAACTGAGTCTTATTTATACCATAGAGACATCACTAAAAGTTTTCCAATAACATTTTCTGGGTTTAAAGGCTCCAAATTGTTTTTTACAAATTCTAAAATTACAGAAAATACTAAATAATCATACGATCTCAGAAAATTATAAAATTTTTCCAAGCATCCTAATATAGCGCATCGTGTTATACTGTAAATTTTCATGTGCTAACAATAAGCGTGCATTAACATATACACATACGAATTTAACGTCAAACCCGTTCCGCATTTTCCTTCTTCTCTGTCACAGCCCACATAAAATCTTACAACCTACTCACATCACAGCTATTGCCTCGTGGCAGTAGCTTCTTCTTCTCTCATTTTACTCTTACACCCATAGCTCACCCAACTCACCCAACACACACAACACTTACATAAGTATGTGTATATATATCTATATATTACACATAACACACACTATTTACGTATGTAGTACAAGCAGCAGCACACACACACACACACACACACACACAAGACACACAGCTGAGCACACAACCACCTAACTCACACACCCAACACAACACACACTAACAGTTGCTGGGTTTTCTCTTCTCTTCTCTTCTCCTGTCCAAACCACCCACAATACCATTTTTCCTTGGCAGCCATGGCTGCCTTTGCAGCCATTGTTTCTGTTCTTTACCCACAAACACTACACAAAGCACACCCTACACATGCACATAACTCACTCACTCAAGTTACATTCACACACATTCAAGCACACCTCACGGCTGAATTCAGCGCTTCACCTCCCCACAAACCTTTATACACACACATTGCCACAACCAAAAGTCTTTCAAACCCATTACAGGTCATGGTAGCCATGTCTCCTCTCCAACACCCTCACGGCCCATTTTAATTTGCCACTTACAGTAGCTTATTTCACTTCCATCTCATACACTGTAATTTACGCTTACCCATTTCCAACACTCATTTGCGATACCCATCTAAAATACACAGTTACGATATCCATTTGAAATACTCATTTGAAATACACATCACGACCTATATATATTTGTATGCATCTAACCACACTCCAATACTCATCTTCTACCCAACACTTATATAACCACACATATATCATTCCCTTACTGCCAACCATCACACAAGCAAAACATATTTGCATGACTCTTGCAGTGGGTCTTCCCTACTCTTGTTTACCGTGTGGACATACCCCCACATATACATGCATACCACATACGCATACCCACGAGACCACACATACCAATGGGTAAAAAAGAAAGACACACACACACACACACACATACACTCATATAAATACCCAGTTGTGCATGCCTTCTTCATGCCCATTACTCTCCCTCTCTCACACAGGTAATGCTCCTCATTTCCACGTAACTCAGAATGTATTTGCACACACTCACATGCTATACACGACTGCATAGCAGCCTACACAATACACATGCACACCTTTCACCTGTGCACACAACACACACAAATGCGCACACGGACACAGGGCTGTCTTCAAGGCAGCCCAACGCACACTCACAGCATTTCCAAACACACACTAGTGCACTCAAATTATTCCACCCAAAACTTTATCTTCACAAACCCTCATAAGCTGCAAGACAGCCACTGCCCATGGCAGTGGCTTCTTCTTCTTCTTTTGCCCCACATTTATATACATATATATACCATAATCACACAATACACATACACCCGTATACACAACCTCAAAACACATGCAGACAGTTGAGTTAAAACGCACACACCTACAACAATCTCACTACCACTGATATCACCCATTGATATCACCTATCACAATCACACTACACCCACTTCCTGCACACCTTGCACACACACAAATATATACACACATTAACGCACACAACACCCACAAAGAACTCACCACGACCAACTGCACCCATACTCTCTCTCTCTCTCTCGGTTATACACGCACGCACTCACAGCTGCTTCGGCAGCTTCACGCATGCATCCATAAACACACACACATTATACCCTGCACACAAGCACCCAGTCACAGTCACCATGGCTGTGACCTTCTCCCTTTCTCCTTCAACACATCCATGCACACACATACACTCACAAACAAAAATCTCCACTCCTAGTCTACTCTCGGCAGTCTTCTCCATGCCCCTTCCTCACTGTCATAAACCCATACCCTCACAGATATATACACAAACACGTAGATAAGAGACAGATCTTAAGGAACCCTTCCCACAAAACTCTCACGGCAACCCCTTACAAACCCCCATAAACAATGCATAGATCTGAAAATATGGCTAGGAAACTTACCTGAAAATCAATCCTGGTCGTCGAAAAAATCCTGAGTTTCCCCCCTTTTCTTCCTCTCCGTGCCCTTCTATCTCTCAGTCGTTTCTCGGATATTTTGGATGAAAACCTTAAGGTCGGCTGCCTCTCAAAGTTTGTGCGTATATATATTAAAACCCTAAATGGGAAAATATCAGAGAACACCCCTACGTTTTCTTTAGTCCCTCAAATATTTACCTGAAATTTTATTACCGTGAAACAGTCCAAAATAAGCATCTACAATAATTTAGGTGCTAGGAAGATTATTTAAAGGGTTGTTACGCCATCTCGTTTCCCACTTCGTCGCTAATAGTTGCTATGTAAATACGCCAATCCCAAAAGTGAGTTGTCGCTAAAAGTCACTAACTAAAATATCAATGCTATCTGAAAAAAAATTTGTCGGTAAAGTTCCAAACACAAAATATATTGATGTTAACTAAAGTTTTGTCGCTAAAAAATTTTACCGTAAAATTTCTAATTAAATCCGAAAAAGTATCGGGACGTTACACCGATGAAGAACTCTTTAATCACTCTTATCTCTTTCTATGACTCGACCGGGTGAGCAGAGGTCAGTCGACTCCTTTGAAAATAACGTGTATACTTGATTAGGAGCCAGTCCACAAGCTTACTTAAGTGCTCGTTCTCTTGTAGGATGAGGTTTAATCGAAGGGGCATAAAGATAATTTTGTCCCCCACTTCGTAAATGTGGTTATGAAGATGCACGCAATTGCCAAATACATGTAATGTCATATTTGTACACTTGACTTGGCTGAGGAACTAGGTTAAGCTACAGAAGCTCGTCCACTCGATAGGCCGAGGGACTAGGTTGAGGCATTGAGCTATGGGAGCTTGTCTCCTCGGCTTCGCGGAGGGACTAAGTTTAAGCAATGGAATCTCACCCCCTCGACAAACCGAGGGACTAGGTTGATGTTGTTGTAGTATAATTAAACCAAAGCCAACACAAGCAGCTGTTTTACATTTGCACTTTGACCTTGACCAAATGGTGCAAGCAAAGCTAGCTAGTAAAGAATTACCTTATGTCTCGTCGAAGGAATGAGGCCCAATTGCACACGCCAATGGTGATGGTTATAGTAGTAAGAGGTACCACAATGAAGGTTGTTTATACATCGAAGTGGGTGACCTGTCATGTCCTTGTATTGTGCAAGGACTTGGAGTGCTATAAATTGGCTACATTGTAAATCACTCTAAGCTAACTCTTGTTGCAGACTTGCAGCAGTGAGCAGCCTACTCCATGTCCTCCCCATCCAAATTTTGAGCTCCAAGTTCGTCAACTTCAACTGGTTGTTTCTCCACATTGTCATCAAAGGTGACTGCTTCAAGATCTGGTTCATCTAGGGATAGTTCTGCTAGCTCAGTCAACGCGTGTCCATCAATATCAAACTTGTCTCCACCTACAAAAGATTGCAACCATTGTATATTCTTAACAAATGCTTGATCAATGTTGAGTCTTCTAAATAGACAAAAGAATTTAACCAAAGAACTTACATAGGTCCCAATACTTTGTAGCTCCCTCAGTGTATGCCTTCTTTTTTCTAGCCAATAGTCGAAGATTGCAATGAACAAACACCAAATCCTCAGCTTTACTTGTTGCCAATTTGTTCCTTTTGATACTTTGAATCACAGAATATGTGCTCTAATTTTTCTCACAGCAGGACGATGATGTAGGTTGTGAGAGTAGCTTGAACGCCAAATCTCGCAACAATGGTGTGGAAGAACCATGATTAGCCCACCACGATAACGGTTCTTCGTACATTCTAGCCTCAATGACATGAGCTTGGTTGAAATATCCAGAGCCACTTGAAAATGCACCATACTCAACACAAACTTTGCGAATATCTTCCTGATTTGGGAAAAGCCGCTTGAAGCATTTCATCCTATTCATTGACACCTCTTGATCTTCGTGAGGGGATATTCTCTCACTCTCAGTTCCGTTAGTTCTTCCTTCAAGCCATACAACACTGTAGTACTTTGGAACCAAGGAATATGCCATACAATGCAACGGAGTGTTGCTTTTTGTTCCATCTAGCCTCCAAAACATTGTGGATGACATAAAAAAAGCTGATTTACCTGTGATTTCGTTCTCTCCTTCGTGGTCAAAGATTATCAACTTCACCTTCTCGATCATTGTATCCCACATGTCATAGATTAGATGTAACACTGGTGCATCGGTATCGGCAGCCCTTAACATGTCCATTAATGGCTCTGTAAAGCTCAAGAAAAACTCCAGCTTATCCCACCAAGTATCATTAACGATGCATTGCTTCACTTCTTGAGCTTTGATTTTTGTTGGGCTTTTTCCATCGCCTCGATAGGTCTTCCAACTAGAATCCATAACCATCTTCTCTAATGCTAGCTTCACATATTTCAAACGTCTTGCCATGACAATACTTGAAGCAAATCTTGTTTCAGCAACCTTTAGCAAACTTAAATCTGTGTAGCGATTGAAAATGGATAGTGCCATACCATGGTTAACAATAAAGTTTCTTATGCTTTGGACATCATTAACGAGCTCAGTTATCCATTTACACTTAGAATATTGGGGCGACTTTTCTGAAGGATCACACATGCTCTTAATCGCTAAATTCAGACTATGGACAACGCATGGTGTCCAAAAAATGCGAGGATACATCTCCTCAATCATCTGCCCAGCAGCTTTGAAGTTGTTTCCATTATCAGTGAGAATTTGAACAATATTCACTTCTCCAATATCCTCTATCACAGGGAGAAATAAGCTTAGTACGTAGTTTGCATCCTTAATATTTCCGCTTGCATCAACTGCACTATGAAACATAGCTCCTCCAGCATTCGCAGCCATCATATTTATGAGAGGTCTCCTTTGTCTATCCGACCAACCATCAGAGCACAATGATGTTCCTTTCTTCTTCCACGTATCTTTTATAGGCTGCAACTTGCGAAGTATGTGTGCTTTCTCTTGTGCAAGCAAAGTAGTGCGGAGCCTGTCATAAGATGGTGGAGAGTAGCCTGCTATGTTGCTGTTAGCTAGTGTCTGAGAATATTTCCTGAAATAAGGGCACCTAGCTAGGTTGAATGACAAATCTGAAGCATAAAACATGCGGGCTGCTCTCTTATCGGCAATATTTCTTTCCACCACGTTAAAGGCTTTCTCTAGAGGGCCACTTGCCTTGTGTTTTTTGTTTTGTAACAAATCTGATCCATTAGGTAACGTGAGGTAATCAGCCTATTTTCTTGCTTCCATAATACATACGTTCTTTTTTCTTTTTGTGTCATCGTGTTCTTTCTTGATTGCTTTCATGATCTCTGCACTCAAATTGTTGCATGCAGTAACTCCACAAAGAGGGATGGCCAACAGATGACCCTTCACCTTTGAGTATGAACCTGTTACCTTCTTGTTGCAGTAGTTGCACATCCAATGACTATTGTCACCTCCACCACTGACTTTCACATGGTTCTATAGTGGTGAATCATCCACACCCCCAACTTGAATCTGGGAGAGACACAGGACAGCCTTGCCTTTACCCTTTGCAGTTGATTGAGATGAAAACATACTGCCTTAAAGAAAAAAGACTGAGTTTCTTTTGGAAATACATGCTTGAATGTAGAGAAGGAAGGTGAAGACTTAATATCCTAAGAGAGACATGAGCTTCTTATGGAATTATGCACTTGAATGTAGAAAATGAAGATGAATACATACCGTCAATCCCAAAAGAATAAAAGATTATGAGTAGCTTATGGGAATATATGCTTGATTGTAGAAAAAGGAAACTCAAAATCAATATTACCTTTGTGCTGTGATTTTCTTGTAGTATTGCTTTTATCAGTTTCTCTCTTTGGACATTCACTAGAACTTCCTCTGTTTCTGTTGTTTGTGGGAATTTGGACACATAAGAGTGAAGAAGAAAGCTGAATAGTGGCGAAATTGGTGGGATTTGGCGGTATGGGAGTGTGATTTGGTGGTATGGGAGAGGCTTGGTATGTTTAAGTCCATCACATTCTTTTCTTATTTGGAACCTAAGTCTACTGACTTAGACAACTTTGTTTTTTCCTACTAGAGTTCATCTATCATCTATGAGCTTTGGTTCAAATAGTCAGGTGACTAAGGTCAAGTCTTGATCTACTCTAGTAAAGAGTACTATTTGGCCACCGAAATATTTGCTAGGAATGCCAGGGTGTTGCACCCAAAAAGTTTTTTTCCTAAGGCAAATTAAATTTAATGGTTATATCCAAAATTATCTAATTTAATTTTAATTTGACTAGTTAATCGTGAAATTCTTTGTTTCAAAATTTTAGTCCCTTATAATCCTTTAATAAATTTAGTAAACTATACTAATACTTGAATGACACAATCTACTTGTGTAATTTCATGTTGCATCTATAGTTCTTATTATTCTACTATGATTAAATTCTACCACTAAAAATGATAGTGTTAATGAGATCGGAGTATAATTATATGAGTATATTTTCGTGTTATCCATGTACATTGGACATACATTAACATGACATACGAGTTGTAATCACAATGGAAGTTATGGTGTAGCTGCACTTTGGTGAAAGTGATCAGCATGGAGTGGCATTAAGTGGTGGGTAGCAAACTGCAATGTTAGTAGTCGTCGTGTTATTAAGGCGTCCTTAATGGTGAAAGTGATTAGCATGGAGTGGCATTAAGTGGTGGGGTAGCAAACTGCAATATTAGCAGTCGTGTTATTAAGGTGTCATTAATGGTGGTGGCGGTGACAACAGTGGTGGTGGCAATTGTGGGCAGTCTAATGAAGGTAACATGGTAATGGGGATTTTGTTATTGAAGTGTCGCTAGTGTTGGTGACAGTGATGATGGTGGTAACAGTTTCTGTTAGCGGTGGTGGTGATGGTGTCGCATCAATAGTGGTGGTGTTGGGCGGTGTAGTGATGGTAGTGCTCGCGGTATTCGAACATTGCTGGTGGTAGTGTTGGTGACAATGGCGATGCAATGGTGGTGGAGGATAGTCTCGCAATAGTGGTGGTGTTGGGCGGTCTAGTGATGGTAGTGCTCGCGGTATTCGAACGTCACTGGTGGCAGTGTTGGTGACAATGGTGATGCAATGCTGGTGGAGGATAGTCTCGCAATGGATATGGTAGTGGTGGCAACAGCGATAATGGTGGTATTAAAGGGTAGCTAGTGGCAGCATTGGTGACAGTAGTCAGTAGTGACAGTGCTCACAGCAACAACGGTGGTGAGAACATGGTGCGGAGGCAGTAGTGACAATGATAGTCAAGTGGTGGTGATAGTAATGGTGGTCATGGTGCTAATGTAACATACTATAGTGGTTGTTGTGGTGATTGGCGGTGTTGGTGGCATCAGTGTGGTGAAAAAGATATTACTATAGACAAAAAGACCTTGTTGTATTAAAATTCCTAATTAGTTAGCAATGTGTTGGATAACATGATTGTAGCAAGAGTTTTTTGCAATTTTATGGGTAATCTATACTTTTAAGCTGGCAAATTGTGGAATTTCTTGTTCTCTCATTGTTTTATTAAAGTTAATCAGTTTTTTTTCGGTGTATCGTGGTTAATCTAATTACGATAAAACAATGAATTAATTAGCTTTAACTTCAATTAAATACGATAAAAGCTGTTAGAAAGTGAGATTTGTCATAAATTTGAGTTTACAATCTATTTTTTGTCTTTGAATACAGCTATTCATAATAATAGATACATAAACACAAGCACACACGTCTATACACATATATCTACACGCAGAATATAAACATCTATGACATATGACAACTGTAACAAACTATTTTTCCTAATAATCAAAAGTTCAAATGATATGGCACGTAATTATTTGATGCGAAGTCATTTTTATATTAACGCATATTTTAGATTTTTCATAGGTAGTATATTCCACTATATTTGAAAATAACATTCATTTTCAGTAGTTAAACTCCTCGTTTGAACCACATATGCCATATATGGTTAACGCTAAGCATATCAATAGTTGTCTAATAAAATCTTATTTTTGTTGTTCAACCGCATAATATATAAAGCAATATTTTTTGGGTAGCTATGGTCTATGAGTTATGGCATAGATTTTTTTTTAAAAGTTAATGGCATAGAAAAATTAATCATGGGAATGAGATTGCCTCAATAATTCTTTAACATTAAAAATGTACAATATTACAATGAGTTTGTCAAAATTTTCTATTTTTAATTACATTAGTCAAACATTCTGGTAAAGGATTTACAGTTGCACTCTTTTTTGATCATTTCTGTTGTAGCTGACACTTAAAAATTGCTCGTAAAACTTAAAATTGCGTGCAATTAAAGAGAATGATTTAAATTATAGTGGCAAAAGTGAAGTGTAACACAACGTAATAAATAAAATGCAATTTTATATGCAATGTAAATGTTGAATTACATTTTTTTTTCCAAGTTTTACATACCCAATATATTTTAAAGAGATATATGAATTAAAAAATTAAGCTGCAATTAAGATTTATGAATTTAAAATTTGAGTTGCCATTGTCAAAAATAACATATTTTAAAATTTTAACGTAGTTGGAGATATTGTACACTGTTTTTAACTCTAACCCAAATATTAAATAAATAAATAAAAAGAAAATCTGGAGGCCGCCGCTCCCCGTCCCCAGTAGTTAAGAGGCCATGCTTTGCATTTAAGAGGGGCCATGCTTTGCATCCCATCCCAGGATGTGTGGTACAGTACTACAGTAGTACTAGTACCGGGCTTGTGGTAGATTACACGGCAAAAATGAAAAGAATGGTCTTCATTTCAACTTGCAAGAGTGCAAGACAAGTTTGTGCGTCTCTCGAGGTGAAGGTACATACCCTTCTGTCTCCCTTCTGCTGCTCTTCCTCCTCTTCCCTCATCTTCTACTTCTCCTTCTCTTCCATCTCCGGCCACTCTCCTTCTCTTCTTCTTTCTTCTGCAAGACTGCAACGCAATTGACAAACAAATGAAACCAGTTCACAATAACAAAGATCAATCAATTAAAGGATTTCATTCATTAATTTGACGAAAAACAAAGAGGAAAAATGGGTAAACAAGATCTGCAGATTCATCTTTTCCTTCTTCATTTCATCCGGATTAAAGCCCAAGAATCTTCTTCATTCTCTAAGTAGCGACAGGGAGATAAGCCGTGTCCGTTCTCAATCCAAAGGGTCCGGTACGGCTCCCGTACCCATGTCAGGGTCGTGTCGTCTGGACACCGCCCCTTCACCCCAAAGTGAAGGGTCCGTGTAACATAGCTTATAAGACAGTTCTGCGCCATTGTGTAAGTAGCTATTGTATGCTTGAGCAAAAAGGATTGTGCATGATTTACAAGAACAAAGGCATATTGACTTGATGTGTCATGTGCCAAGGTTATAACTCGGGATCCTTATAAGCGGAGGAGCAAAGGTTTCAACAACGGCGCATCAGCGAGACATGCTATGGATACACAACAAGAAGGAACATTCTGATGGTGCCATATTTCAACTCCCATAACTACAGAACAACTACGATGGTTTGCACCATAATCCCTCGATTCTGCTGCCATGTATGGTTTGACATATATTTAAGATACGTGTCACCATATAAGAGAAGAACATCGGGTAGGGCTCTTGAATGATGAGCCATGCGTGATAGTTCTTCTTCAAAGCCCAGACACGATTGTCAAGTGTATGTGTTGTCATATTCGTTTGCTTGGCTTGGCAAAAGGGCTTAGCTGAGCTATGGAAGGCCGTCCCCTCAAACGGCTGAGGGACTAAGCTCAAGCTGCGGGTGCTCAGCCTCTCAGTGGCCGAGGGACTATGTTTGGACACATAGTCCATCAGCACAGCTCGACATCCGTGGTACTTCAGAGAAACGTTAACGCGACAACCCTACAGCTTAGTTACATGGGCAAAAAAGATGGCATATGATGTAAGAAGCATAAAAAAAAGATGCAATTCTCTTTGCCTTGCTATATCTGGTAACAATTACAGTTGAAGTGACAAGTGTTTGTTGCTGTGACGCCAAGTGAGAAGGTGCAAGGAATTGGGGCCTCAAGATTGCCACTCCCATATACAACAATTAGATCTTCGAGTCTTTGATTGTTCGTAGTGGTGCCATATAACAAGTCCCGACCTGTGCAACTGATTAAGTGATAAAGGTAGGACATGGAGCCCTCCACGTTGCCAATCCCATATACATGTAGCCCCTGACTAAGAAGGTAAAAGTAGTTACCAGTGAGATTGCCCCACTCACAATATTTGAATGTTAAGGTCATGCTTGCAAAAGGACCTACATGAGCAACAAAATATTTAGGACCATCATCTCTGTAGATAGAGCTAGACGATGTGGAGTTCATACGAGTAAATGGTCACGTAATGAGCAACAAGGATGCTGCCAATTCTTCGAAGCAAGAATTGACTTTGATTCTCGAGTTACACGGGCATGAGCTCTCAAATTTATCAAATGTGCTGGTTGTGTGTGCACCTCCGCTACTATATGATCAGCTCATCTATGGGCAAATGTGTAATATCCCGAACTTTGGGAGCCGGTTAAAATAACCATCTGGGCTCCGAAAAATAAGCAAGCGCTAATTTTGAGCAATGCTCGGGTACTAGTAGGGTATCAAAGCTTAAAAAAATTTTGGGACAAAAATATAATTTTGAAAATTTTAGGGGTATTTTCGTAATTTTGAAAAACTTTGGTGGCATCAATGTTCTTAGTAATGAAAAATAATGAAATGAGTCGCGGTATACATTTTAGTGACATTTAATTAAATTAACGAAGATTAGAAATTTTTGGGGCTTAAATGTAATTATATGAAATTTTAGGGGCTATTTTGCAAATTTTGGAACTTTGGTATTTAGGTGTCAAATTTAAAGAAGGCACTCCTAATTTATTGCCACCTCCTGCCTGGTCATCTGCTGACTAACCTAACTATTCAATCAAGGGATAAGCTTAACAAAATAAAGAAATAGAAAGGAAGTTGGGAAGGAAAATAGAAATAAAAAAAGAAAGAAAGAGGAACTTGTCATTTCGGGAAAGATGAACAGTGTCAGAAGAAGGAAAAAAAATAGAGCAGGAAGAACAGAGAAATGGAGGCAAGATCAGCGGAAAAAGGGGGAGATTCAAACGAATTCTTTGGGTAACCACCCTCTACTATTTTGGTGTGTGAGTTTGGTGTTCAGTGTTTTTTTTTTAATGTTCAGTGGGTGTTTAAACATTGTGGGTGTGTCGTGTGTATTGGTGGGGCGCATTCATGGCTGCCGGGGGGGGGGGACTATTGGTGAGTTAGCCGTAATTGTTTGTGTAAGCGAGGTTACAATGAGTGTTGGAAGGCTACAAGGGGTGGTAGCAGTGGGTGTGAGGGTGCCGTTCATGAGGTTGGTGCACGTTTTCGTATGTGCAGTGTGTGGGTTCTGAGTGTGCTTCAGTGTGTGTGTTCATGTGTTTCGGGTGAGTGATAAGGTGTGTGAGGGTGTGGTTAATTGAATGTTAACGTGAGTATTTAGGTGTAAATTCATTCGGGTAGAGGTTTTGGGAGCACTTGGAAGGGTAGTCGTGGGTGAAAGGAGTGTATCGGTGACTTGTGTGTGTGCAGTCGTGAGGAAGAAGATGATGTGTGTGCAAAAAAAGGTGATATAGTGTGTGTTTAGATCTCAATAGTAAGTGTAGTTGTCGCTAAAGGTCAAAAATCATTTAATCAGTTTTAATCCGAATTTTTATAAATAGTAAGGGACAAAATTAGATAAAGTCCAAAACTGTAACCCTAGATATTTTAATGAGAGGTACGCTCTGAAATTTTTTAGAAATTTTTGGGGTCCGCGAAGAGTGCTAAATTGGGGTATCGATTAAAGAAATTTATTGAATTAATTAACCTCGTAAATGAAGTTATTTTAATTTGAAATTTTTATGTGAACTCTATTTTACATATATGAATTAAAATCTAAAATTTCAGGCCATTCCAAGGCCGATAGGTATTTTTTGCAAAATTGGCCTTTTAGCGGTCGGTCTAGACACCGGTTCGGGATTTTCTGGCAAAAATTTTTAAAATAATTTTTAGGCCAAAAATAACATCAGGATGTTTAAAATAGCATTTTAAGATATTTTGAGATTTTTCCAGTGCCGGAAACCCCCAGGGGTGTTTTGGTAATTTACCACCCCGAAGGGATATTTTTGGTAATTTTACCTATAAGGGGTATTTTGAAGTAAATTTACATACAGTAAGGTTATTTTAGTGACTTTGCTTATGGAAAAGTCATTTTGAGAATTAAAGTGTAATGGGGGAATTTTGGTAACTTGCCACCCCAAAGGGGTATTTTGGTAATTTGACCTAAGAAAGGTATTTTTGCATTAATTTACAAATGAGAAGTTTATTTTAGTGATTCTACTTTTGGAAAGACTATTTTGGTAATTTAAGTCCGAGGGGCATTTTGATAATTTTACACCCTATGGGTGTTTCAGAAATTTTACATACCTGGTGAGGGGAGGTTCATTTTGGGAGCATGTGTGAGTTCGTATTAAGTTATAATTTTGTTATGTAGGTTGTATTCTAATGGTTCGATTATCCCGTTTAGGTTAAAGCTAAAGACTTCCGGTTAGGATAATTTAGCTGTGGATCCAGGTAAGGGATTCTATCGAACCTTGGGTAAGGACTTTTGTCCTAACCCTTATTTGATTACTCGTACTCTTAAGTACTCCTTTGATATATTTACGGCTAATGCCGAACTCTGAGTTATGTATTGATATCAGCATGTCCTTGCCCAAAAACCCTGATGTTGAACCTGAATCGGTTATTTGGAAATCTTGTGATGCTCACATGTTATTGCGTGCTGAGCAAATTTGATAATTGTCTATATCCATTCTTCTGAATTGTTGTGATTATATTCGATAATTATTTGCAGTCATTTTTGTTGTTTATCTGTGATTTTCTTTTGAAATTCTGATTTCTTCTGAAAATTCCGAATGTTGACTTATGTCAGTATGATTATTGTTATCAGAACCCGAGTTGATTTTGGGGATATGAGCTTATGTTAATGCTCATTGATATTGTTAATTTCTGTGTTGACCTAGGTACTTGTTTAGTGGGGAGGCGGTATAAGGCTGGTTGAATCCTGCATGAAACGCAGGCTAGTACCCAAGTGGACTAGTAATTACTTTAGCACATCATGCATGTGTACACTATATTAGCTTGCCATAATGGCATTGCAATCGCCCAGGATCAACATTGATTTTTGATTTTATTAGCTAGAATGATTTATGCTTGGGTTGAAAGCCCTTGACAAACATTCATTGTATTTAGTTAGAAGGATTTGTACTTGGGTTGAAATCCCTTGACAAGCCTTTATCATATTATTTGATTTGATTTCTGCTTGGGTTAGAATCCCTTGGAAAATCTTGCTGTATTTTCGAAATGAATTTCTACTTGGATTGAAATCCCTTGAGCAAGGGAAATTTTTGTGGTACTTGGAAATGCTGATTTGAAAAGGATCTTTTATTGATCGTTTTGGATTTTGTTCTAATTGTTAATATTTATTTTGGCATCTATTTTTGATGAACTTTGCTCAGATTAGGTAATTATTGAATTTTGATCGTTTGAAGTGTTTTGAAAATCATTGTTAGTTGGATTTTTTGGAGTCGTGTTATAATCTATTTTGTAGTCCTTGTACGACCTTACTGAGCTCTCAAAAGCTCACCCTCCGTTTGGCTCCCTTCTGCCGGTGATGATAAGCTGTAGTAGGTTCGTTAATGGGTTAGAGTCTGCGTGAGGTTCCAGTAAGCCCAGTCTGCTTGAGGTTCCAGTGAGCCCATCACTACTAGGTAATGAGGCCCTGCGCGGGTCGGTATCGTCGATTTATTCATAAGGACTCGAGTTGTAAAGAACTTAGATTTTAACAGTTTGAGTTCGAGCAGCCTTGTAAGCTTGCATTTGAAGAATGTTGAGATGGTATCGGATTAGATGTTTTAAAGTATGTGTTAGTGAACATATCTGACAGGTTTGATGTGATCCGGTAGATTAACGACCCAGGAGTTCGAAGCGGCGGAGCTCCGGATTTTCGAGGGCGTTACAAAATGTGTCACACAACTTGGTTAATGTAAGATTAGAGGTGAGCTAAAAAGCACAGACACAGTGATACATCATATATATATATATATATATATATATATATATATATATATATATATATATATATATCTATTTCTGTTGTTTTAGCAACAGGGTCTGTTCTATAGGCTCGTACCTCTGTATCCTTGACTTCTAAGGAGACAGGGACAAATAGTGTGTTTGCATTAAAATATTAGCTTCTTGGAAAGAAACAGTGCCTTTATACCATGGATTAGGAAGATTTCCTACTCCTCCTACCATTGCTTCAGGGTAATGTTTAAAAATGCCTGGCATAACACCTCTAAAAACACAATAGAAATTAAATATTTTCGTGTCTTTTAACTTATTAAAATAAACTGCTACGGCATTCATTGTGTTTACAAACCAACCATTGTCTCTTTTTAAAAAGGATTGCCATAGGTTATCTAATAAAGTTCTTTAGTCAATGGGAAAAGGGACCTAGTCTATGGTCTTTTACTTGGAATCTACTACCGGCTCGTATTACTTCTAAATTGTTTCCATCAAAATTAATCCTACTTTTTCCTCTAATATCTGCGTCACTAGTGTATTGATTAGGAAACATAAGGTTTGCCTGGTTTTGTTGTTGTTGTCTGAATGTATTTGAAGATGATGCCATAATCCTGCAAAAAGTAATGATTGCCTAGATTTAACAATTTTCTCGGATTAGTATATTTCTACTGAAACAACTTTCTAAATAAAAGGTCTGCTACAGAATTGTCATTGCCTTTTACATGCTGCCATTCTATAAATTATTTATTTATTTTTTCTAACAAAATTTCTGCCTTATCAAGTTGTTTTGGCTTTTCTACAAGTTGTTGTAAAGTGTCTTTTATATAATCTAAATTTTCTCTAATTGTTTTAAGCCTTTTAGTGTCTGTTTGTAAATTAAGATATTCAATTTTCTTTGTAGACATGATCTATATTCCTCCTAAGGTACTGTATAAATTAGCCAGGGCTTCTTCATCCCATGGATAATCATTTTCTTCTTCATTATAGTTTAGATAATCTTCATAGATATCTTCTTCATTTTCATATATAGTTAATTGTCTAGTATTTTTGTCATAATGGTCTTCATTATATATATCTTCTTCATCATTGTCTAGTTGTAAAGTATGCATGTTATTTATTATGTCTGTGGGTACTCCTAAATTTTCTACGGCTGTTTTTTCGTCTCTTTGTCTATACACCAATGGGAATTAGAAAAATGATTAGATAAAAACACATGTTATATATGCAATTGGTACCAAGCTATTAAGGTTAGATGTAAATGCAATTTATGCTATAAAGAAGCATGCACTAAATGGATAAAACAGAAATACAATATAAATATTACCAAGCCTACCAACTCTTCTAAACATACTATAAGTGAAAACACTTATTATGACAAAAATGTTAATAGAAGATTAGAATATTTAGAACAGAAAGTTATACAATTAGAAGATACCATGACAACTTTAAAAGAAAACTATACCGAAACTTTACTCTTAAGAGAAAACAATAAACAATTAATACAAAAGTATATATATATATATATATATATATATATATATATATATATATATATATAGAGAAAAACTACAGAATAGAGAGCAGATTTAGAGAATGTATGGCAAAAACTGAGAGAGAGAGAGAGAGAGAGAGTCTGGGTTCAAGTTTGATATCCAAAAGTTCAGGATGCTGGGTAGACTTATAGCTAGACTAAATCTCAGGATGCTGGTTAAACTATCAGGGTTTTTTTTTTTGAAAAAAACTCAGGGCATGCGTTAGTCTGTGGATTTTCAAAGCCATCACTCGGCAACTAGCCGTAAATGACTCGCTCCCACTTTTGTTTAAAACCTTGAAGATAACTTATGACAGTTCTTTAGAAATCATAATCAATTTAAAATCTAGCTAACAGTCTGAGGTAAGCATAATCATTTTGAAAAACAAAATGGACAGAGTCTCTCTTTTTTCAAGTAAATGCCATATGATCTCTAAATCTTGCCTATATTAACTGCTCTTTGGCATGTTAAGTTTTGTAATATTTAATTTTCAATTCATAGAAGACTTTTCACCACTTGAGCATTTTCACCCCAGAATAACTAAAGAGCTAAGTAAAATGTAAGGAATCTTCCTTGGAAAGTTGGAGAGCGTAAGAGAGCTATGTGCAGAATTTGGCAGTAGAACATGAACAAGGGAGAGATGAGAGAAAGTTTGAGAGAAATGTTGAGAGATTTATTTCTTTCAAAGAACTCCCCTACTTACAAATGAATGCTGATGCCTATTTATAGGCGGGAAAAGGGGATGTACAGGGATTTACATAATTCCTTAAACTTTACATACATCCTACTAATTATGACTTAAAAGACTACATTACAAAATTTCATAAAGTAAAAGCTGCTTTGACGCACCAGCTGTTTCCTTTTTGCAAGTGTTCTTCTGAGATGTCTTCAATTATTTGTGTCTTTTTGTCTTCAAAGTTGAAGAATTTGCTAAGAAAGTAGTGAAGCAAAAGCAGAGGTCTGCTACGTGGTTTGCTCTTGATTGGGTAGATATTCACAGATGCCCTTTGCTTTTCTGGAGATGCTTTCTCAGTTGTCAAAGGTTGCGGCTTGTCTTATCTTTATTGTTTAATGCATCCATGAGCTGTAATCTTCGTCCAGCCTTTCTTCAATTTTTCGTTGTTTTCTGAAAAGGTTTTGAGTGTTGTCCTGTCAAGTTGTTTGTCTGTTGCTTTAGTGCTGTCTTTCACGAGTCTTCATTTGTCTTTTAAAAGAGAGAATCCAGCTGTATCTGATTTTGCAATTTGTCGAGAGTCTTCTTTAAATTCATAAAGCAGATGCTTGCTGTCTGGCCAGCTGTTCTTATTTACTGTTTGCTACTGCTAGCTTCTTTGTCTTGGTTTGTTGTTCTATCAGCAGAGTCTTCTTCCTCTAGAGCTTGGGTCAAGGAAGTGTTGTCACTTGGACGTTGTGCAAAATCCATGTCTTGAAAGACACTTAATGTCACGACCCGAACCCATGGGCAGGCCCGCGAGCTAGGCACGTGACCGGCCGCAGACCCTATGGACTCCAACCGAGGGCTCTGACAAGCCTTACTCTCTAAAACAACATATAATCTGCAGCGGAAATTAAAACTTCTACAAACCTTAATTTCATTTTCATTTGAATACAACACTTATGTTAAAACTCTTCATAACTCTGATTTGTCAACAAATAAGGCTAAACCAACAATCTAAATGTTTAGCAGCTCATTCAAAGCAGTGTCCGAAGCTTCGCGCCAAATTTCCCCATCCTATGCTCATCACTATCACCTTACTTTCAAACCTGAAATGATAAGTAAGGGGTGAGCTTCCACGTGCTCAGTAAGTAACCAATGATTCAACTAGCTGGACCATAGCATGTCAGAAAATAACTCACTTATATTATAGCATCATTAAGATATCTAAAAATCATAGATTTGATAATCATCAGGTAAAACAAAATAGAGTACATTAAACCAAAAACTGAAGTATAAAATCATTAGCACAAAACTCATGACAACCAGTTCGATTCCAACATTCGCTCAAACGATATGATGCGGTCAGCGTACAGGCCCCACTGACTAGGGTCCGAAATCCCTCCTCCATTCGGGATAAAATTCTGTGGACGCATGGGCGAACCACGAGCAACAGTACTGTGCATCAACGTACAAGCCCCGTTGACCAGGGCCTAAAATCCAACTTCCCCCGTGGATATAGGGCACAGCAATCGAGTAAACCAAAAACCCCCCTTTGGGTTCATCGTGAACAAAATCACTCATCAATTGATTCTCAACCATCCTCACATCCTTTCAATAATCATCAACATGTTCAATATTCACAATAACGTCAATACAATACATTTCAAATCCGAGTTCCATTTCAGTTTCTAGGCAAAACATCATTTACATGCTGGTCCGGTTTTTCTTTGACGAGAATAAAACACTAAAACCTTTTTGGTAATTTAAGCCAGAGCAGTTAAACGTACTTAAAATGGTCAATACTAATAAGCAACACATTTTTAACAGTCGATAAAGATATACGTTGCATATAAAAATACTAGTTGAATCAAAGGTCACTTACTTGATGCTACGCGTTTCCCACCTCACAATCTCTGGAGCAACAACCACACTGCTGCATTTAGCTAAAAGAACTGGTACGGCCATTCTTTTCCTTTGCATATCCTCATCCGTTCTGTAACTCGAAAGCAATGTCGATCAACACAATATTCCTTTTAGAATTCTCCTCAACCATTCGAACGCCGTATTCAAAGTCCAACCTTTACATTCCCACAACTCACCCGTTTTCATGACCCCCAAAGTATTCCAAGAAATAATGTCTCTCCTCTCCATCACCGTAAACATTTTCTACACTTCATTCACATTTCCACCTTCTTTTCCCTGTCAAATCATAACACCGCTTTATACCCGTTGATAACTCACGCAATTGCTATTTTGTACACCCATACCCACAATACACACACATACAGGCACACCCTGTATATAAGTACGCCCTTTGCACGTGCACCACTGCACACCGTACACACTCACATAACTTACAAACATGCACGCACTCACATTACACACTCCACAATACATAGTGCAGATGTACACTCTATGCACCGCCGCCCTACACAAACCCGCCACCACACGTAGCCCTCCATGCACATACCCGCCTGCGCCCATAAATCTCTATGTAAACACACCCTCTACGCCCAAACAATTACGACGCATCAATAACACAGACAACACCAATCACGTGGTGCTTCCTCACCCAGAATACGTACTCCACAACATGTAATACACCTAGTCGCACTGCACACTCTATCCATACCTAATTCACACCGCCATAAACACCACCAAAACTACTCCGGCCAAACCACTGCAAACAATGCCACGATACTATTTTGACTGTGGTAAGCAGTGCCATGATCATCACCATTTGCCAACAATACAACCACACACAAACATACTCTCTGTCCACCAATAATTGCGTGACACAAACAGACTTTCTTTCCTGTGCACACACTTGTGCTGTATATGTATACCAACTTGTACAACACCTCCATATAACAACTGTCAATACATACACCACATTTCCACACATACATAACTGCACACCACAACTAATATATACCCACATAACGGTGCCCCACAAGCACCGCTATTACACATCGCCCAACAATAACCACACCTACATATTATATACACCTGCATAAAACATGCACCGTACACCCGCCAATGTTTGCACACATATAACCAAACTACAATCGCTGTAAGCACCACTATTAAAAATCACAACACCACCAAACCCCGCTTCACAAACAATTACACAAACCAATTCTACACCATGGTCATGGTATCCCGGCAGCGACGACAATTGAAAGGTAGGTGTGGCTGCCTTGATGTTACCTTCGTTGTTTGGTCATCCCGTAGCTGGAATTCTGCCAGTGGCCGTCAAGGTTCTTCCTGTCTCCCCTAATAGCGACCTTTGTTTTAGTCATTGGTTAGTACTCTTGGTGTGGCGTCGGACAAAATCGGCCATTGAAGATCGAATACGTTGCCAAAAATAGCAATCGCACGGCTTGGAGATGGCAGTGGGCAATGCCTCTAATGGAGATGAAGGAATAGTGTAACGGTAGTGAAGGCTATCAAAATTTGACACCGACAATCTGTGGGTGTGGCCAGAATCTGGGGAGGGGCTGACCGGAGATGGCACCGGTGATGGTGATCCACGACAGCTTGACGGTGGCGATCGAAAAGTTTCAATGGCTGTCATCGGTACTCATTGTAGCGATTGGCCACTGGCTGAAGTCGCGGTGGCCACAACGGCTACTGGTAGTCCACAACTGCAGCGGATCTGGCAGCAACAGTGGTAGTTTGGCGGCATGGCGACAGTGATTAAGTTTAAGGCCATCGTAGCGTTGAAAGACTGCCAGTGATGAGTCCCGGCGGTGGTGGCAATGGTACGTGGACTGCGGCATGGTGGTTGTGGAAGTGTTGGGTGGTGGCGTTCATCGAGGGTGCACCGGAGTTGATCGTCGGTGATGGGTTCCATGGTCAGCAGTGGGGCTGTCCAGTGGTGGTAATGGCGCCGCCGATCTAGGGTCGGCTGCTCTCCCGTTTTCTTCTCTCTATCTTTTTCCCTTTTGACTCTTTTATTTTATTTTGCCTAAAAACATATATGGTTTTAATTGCTTCAAAAGTCTCCTCCTTTTTCTCCCAATCAGTCATTTCAAATGCCACATTTTTTTCCCCATAAATTACTCTCTTTGTCATATTTGAAATAACCAAAACTGATAACTATATACTAAATCCTAATTTAATAATAATTTCTCAAGTTATTTCCCTCGCTATCAGTAATTGAAGATCAGATTGTTCATGTCAATCGTCACCAAAAACAAAAATATTTTTACTTGTAAAATTTGCCGCTAAATAAGAATAATTAATAAGTAAAGCTGCTAAAATTTTACTAAAAAGTTCAAACCTAGGTTCGGGGTATTACACTTAAAATTGCTTATGCTGCTTGTTTTTTAAGGTTACTTATTAGTATTTTCTTTTTTGCTTCTTTATCTACTTGGCGTCGTTTTTTCATTTTTCCCAAACGGCTAGGGGTCTCAGGGTTTGTTTTATCTTTACCAACTATCTGTGAAGCTGGACTAGGAATACTTTTTCTCGTATCCAAAGGATTTTTAGCGTTTTTGAGTAAAATGCCAACTGTAACAGGACTTGAGAAGTCTTTGCCTGCAACCTGTGAAGCAGGACTAGGAATTCGTTCTCCTTAATTCAACGGATTTTCAATATCTTTGAGCAAGATACTAGCTGTCACAGGATTTGAGTTACCTTTACCAGAAACCTGTAATTCTGAGCTAGCTATCTCTTTTGTACCCGAGATAGTGGGTTTAGATGTTTGTTGTTTATGAACAAGACTAGTGTATCTGTTTTTCCAATCACTTGCCTCTAATTCTAACACTTGTATTTGAACTTTTAACTGAGATATCTGACTGTCAAATTGTGTTTTCTCTAAAATCAAATGATCTGCTCTACTTTTTAAAATATTAAAATTTTTAATGAGTGTATTGCAATTTTTGCAATCATTAATCGTGTTTGTGGAAGATTGGTCTTGACAAGCAGGGCTAACATAGTAATTAAGTCCAAAGTGTGTTTGCATTTAAATATTAGCTTCTTGAAAAGAAATAGTGCCTTTGTACCATGAATTAGGGTGATTTCCTACTCCTCCTACCATTGCTTCAGGATAATGTTTAAAAATGCCCGGCATAACACCTCTAAAAACACAATAGAAATGAAATTTTTTCGTCTCTCTTAACTTATTAAAATAAACTGCTACAAAATTCATTATATTTACAAACCAAATATGTCTCTTTTTAAAAAGGATTATCATAGGTTATCTAATAAAGTTCTTTGGTCAATGGGAAAGGGACCTAGTCTATGGTCTTTTACTTGGAATCTACTAGTGTATGCCGGAAGTAGTTTAATCTATAAGTAATAAAAGCAGAAGACAGCTGGAATCTCTCTTTTAAAAGACTAATGAAGACTCGTGAAAGACAACACTAAAGCAACAAACAAACAACTTTAGAACAAGACATGACAGCACTCAAAACTTTTTCAGAAAACAACGGAAAATTGAAGAAAGGTTGGACGAAGATTACAGTTCATGGATGCACTAAACAATAAAGACAAGACAAGCCGCAACTTTTGACAACTGAGAAAGCATCTCCAGAAAAGCAAAGCAAAGCAAAGGACATCTGTGAATATCCACCCAATCAAGAGCAAACCACGTAGCAGACCTCTGCTTCTACTTCACTACTTTTTCAGCAAATTCTTCAACTTTGAAGACAAAACGACACAAATAATTGAAGACAACTCAAAAGAACACTTGCAAAAAGGAAACAACTGGTGCGTCAAAGCAGCTTTTACTTTATGAAAGTTTGTAATGTAGTCTTTTAAGTCATAATTAGTAGGACGCATGTAAAGTTTAAGGAATTATGTAAATCCCCTTTTCCCGCCTATAAATAGGCATCAACATTCATTTGTAAGTAGGGGAGTTCTTTGAAAGAAATAAATCTCTCAACATTTCTCTCAAACTTTCTCTCATCTCTCCCTTGTTCATGTTTTAATGCTAAATTCTACACATGGCTCTCTTACGCTCTCCAACTTTCCAAGGAAGATTTCTTTCGTTTTACTTAGCTATTTAGTTATTCAGGGGTGAAAATGCTCAAGTGGTGAAAAGTCTTCTATGAATTGAAAATTAAATATTTCAAAACTTAACATGCCAAAGAGCAGTTAATATAGGCAAGATTTAGAGATCATATGACATTTACTTGAAAAAAGAGAGAATTTGTCCATTTTGTTTTTTAAAATGATTATGCTTACCTCAGACCGTTAGCTAGATTTTAAATTGATTTTGCTTTCTAAAGAACTGTCATAAGTTATCTTCAAGATTTTAAACAAAAGTGGGAGCGGGTCATTTAGGAATAGTTGCCGAGTGATGGCTTTGAAAACTCGCAAACTAACGCATGCCCTGAGTTTTTTCCAAAAAAGAAAACCCTGATAGTTCAACCAGCATCCTGAGATTTAGTCTAGCTATAATTCTACCCAGCATCCTGAACTTTTGAATATCAAACTTGAACCCAGACTCTCTCTCTCTCTCTCTCTCTCTCCAGTTTTTGCCATACTTTATCTAAATTTTCTCTCTATTCCGCTGTTTTTCTCTCTAATATGCTACCTTTTTCCAAAACTGGTGTTTCGGTCTAACCGGGGACTTGTTTTTCGGCCAACCCCCCAAGAAGAATTTGATATATTCTTTCAACACCTTATTGGCTTTTACATACATCTAAAAGACCAACAAAATAATGCACTTTGTTATAGTGAGTTTCATCGTAGACTTAGACAAAGAGACGAACAAACAGCCATAGAAAATTTAGGAGTACCCACAGACATAATAAATAACATGAATGCTTTACAACTAGACAATGATGAAGAAGACAGATATAATGAAGACTATTATGACAATAATACTAGACAATTAACCATATATGAAAATGAAGAAGATATCTATGAAGATTATCTAAATTATAATGAAGACGATAATGATTATCCATGGGATGACATGTTAAATTTATACTTACTACATCTTCACCTATACATTTATTTTGTGTTTCTCGGTAGTGCATAAATAATCGTGTTTGACTAAGAGTTGCATTATTCTGATAGAGTATTTGTGGTGAAATTAAATCTAATCTGTTTTGTCTAAATTGTTCGATTTGCCTATCTATGTCTATTACTTGTTCTAACGAAGCAATAGGTGCAGGTGGATTTCTAAATAGTCTTAGAACTCTATTTCCAACTGTATTTTCATTTCGTCTTCTTGTTTCAGTTGCTAATACTTATGTTCTATTTCTGTCTTCAGCATTACCTCTTCCTAAAATATTACTACTTCTTCTTATCATAGACTAAAAATTTTAATTTGTCTTGAGCTTTTGGCGTTCTTCGTTTATCTTAAATCCTAGACATGTTCAAAAATATGACAATAGAAGAATCTATAAAAACAAAATTACATGCTATTCTTGTGGAGAACCAGATTATTTAAGTTTTAGTTGTCCTAGAAGACAAAATAATAATAATTTTAAAGCTATGATAGTAATTAACACAAACGAAGATTTACTAGAAGTAGATGAGACTTTAAGTGATACAGAAAGCATATATAGTATTAAATCTATAGAAGAATATACCGAAGACATTATTTCTCTAAGTAGTGATGATGAAGAGGAAGTTCTTCCCGTCGAAACTACTGATCAAATAGACATGTTTATAAATTCTTTAAAACAATCTAATATCTATAATTTTATGTTTAAACCCTCAGAACAAAACTTAAACATGGAAGACAATTGCCAGCATCAATGGGAATTAGGAAAAGGATTAGACACCAATACATGTTATATCTGTAAATGGTATCCCGCCCTTAAAGTAAGATACAAATGCAATTTATGTTATAAAGAAGCATGCACTAAATGCCTAAAACAAAAATATAACTTAGACATTAATAAAGCAACTACTTAAAAATCAACACAAGATAATACTTATTATGATAAAAATGTTAATAGAAGATTAAAATATTTAGAACAAAAGGTAATACAAATTGAAGATACCTTAACTCATATTAAAGAAAATTACATAGAAACTATAAATTTAGATGCTTCTAACAAACAGCTAATGCAAGATTTTAATATTGACAAATTCTGTACACAGACAAGATTTAATAATCTAATAACCATTAGATTACAACTCACACATCATAAGAAAAGCGTAGAAACAAATGCGATTATTGATACTGGTTGTACAATTACAGTACTAGACACCTCTATAATTAATAATAATTACATTAAAACTTTAGACAAACCCGTGACTGGAGTTGGTTTTTCCAACACCCCAATTCAATATACTAACTATATTACAAATGCAACTATCACCTTTTTAACTCCATGTAATACACAATCCAAACCTTATTCTCTTAAACAAGCCTTTTGTGCCCCTATATTACATAATGAAGGCAAAATTATTCTTGGTATAAAATTTTTATTAGCGCAAAATAATACAATAACCATTTCAAATGACTTTTTTCAAATTACACAATATACAACCCAAACACCCATCAATATTAACACACCATCAAAGTACGCTCAGAAGCGTGGTGGGACATACATAGACCTAAGCGATAACGACAAAAATAAAATATGTGAAGAATGTAGCAGGGGCAAAACAAACTGCTGCATAAAAACCATAGATTATTTAGACAAATGTCTTCATACAGAAGACGTTCCTAATGATAGCGAAGACATTTATAATACAAATAGAATAAGTTATAATCTAATAGCTCATTTTACAAGCAAACGTGATATTCTTAAAGCAATAGAAAGACTACCCTTTTTAGGAGAAGATCCTATCAAACGATGAGATTTAAATAAAATATACTGTAAGTTAGAAATTATTAATCCTGATTATATTGTCAAAACAGCCAATATAGAAGCAAGTAGTCTAGATACAGAAGACTTTAAAATGCACATAAAATAATTAACACAATTAGGAGCAATAAGACATAGCAACAACCCTCATAGATCTGCAACCTTTATAGTTAGAAACCATGCAGAAACAATTAGGGGAAAAAGCAGAATGGTCATTAACTATAAAAGACTTAATGATAATATTAAAGATGACAGTTACAATATTCCTAACAAAACCTTTCTTTTAAGCAAAATACAAGGCAAAAAGATATTTAGCAAGTTTGACTGCAAATCAGGCTTTTACCAAATTAAAATGTGGTCCGAAGACACTAAATGGACAGCATTCACGACACCAGAAGAACTATATGAATGGTTAGTAATGCCATTTGGTCTCAAAACAGCCCCAAGTATCTTCCAACGCAAAATGGACGATATTTTTAGACCATACAATGATTTTATTTTAGTATACATAGATGATATCTTAATTTGTAGTAAAACTGAAAAAGAACACTTATCACACTTAGATTTAGCTTTTAAATTATTTGAAAAACATGGATTAATATTAAGCAAAAAGAAAGTTGAGTAATTGAAAACAAATGTTATGTTTCTAGGAATGAAAATAGGAAATGGTAGAATTAAATTACAAGAGCATATAGCTAAAAAGATTCTACAATTTCCAGACAAACTTGACGGATTAAAACAGATACAAGCATTCTTAGGCCTAATAAACCAGGCTAGAATGTATTTCAAAGACCTGAGTAAACTAATAGGATCCTTATACAAGAAAACTCGAAAAAATGGACAAAGACATTTTAATACAGAAGACATTAATTTGGTAAAGACAATAAAAGAAAAAGTTAAAACATTGCCAGATTTATACTTGCCACTAGACATAGATTATTTAATTGTTCAGACGGATGGATGTAAAGAAGGCTGGGGAGCAGTCTTATATTGTAAGCCAAATAAATACAACAACAAAAAAGAAGAACGAATATGTAGATATGCAAGTGGTAAATACAAAGAAAGTAATCAATATTTGACAAGTTTAGATTTTGAATTATTAGCTATAATTTATGCTTTAGAGCATTTTAAAGCCCTATTAATTAGTAAACACGAGTTCTGTATAAGAACTGATTGCGAAGCAATCGTTAGATACAATAAAAACAAAGATTCTAGATATACCAATAGATGGGTAAATTTTTTAGCTACTCTTAGCAATTATAGAATAGACAAAATAAAATGGCAACATATCAAAGGAAGTGATAATACTTTAGCCGATTTATTATCACGAAAATTACTTAGCTAACAATGACTGTTTTCTTTCAGACATTTGAAGGATGATTGGCCACAACATTACAAAATTCCTCAAAGCAAATACCAGATACATCATACAAACTTTGGAATTTATACAATGTCTTAGAGAAATGTCCTTCATTACAAAGGAGGCTGAAGAAGCAAGGCTTCAACAGATCGCTTTGTTAGAAGAAAATGTGCAAGACATTAAAGAAATTTCAAACAGATTATGAGCTCTTTTCTCTATGTGACAAATGTTTTATACAACAAATCAACTATGATTTTAAGACAAACTCTCTACATTTGACAGGACACATGGCATCCTCTTCTGATGGACATCCAATGCAAGCTCGTTTTGCTAACCAAACAAATCTTTTATTTCCTGTCCTTTATACAAGTTATGTTGGTAATTCAGGCACCAGTCGTATAAATTACGACAGCATTAATTTAGGAATCATACAAGTAGGAAGCAAATTTCAAATAAAAGACCCTAAATTAGGACCCTTTCCTTTGGACCAAGTTACACTTTTAGACAATCTATGGAAAGCTTTTAGTCGTAAAGACAATGGATGGTTTGTTAATGCCTTAAACGGCTTAGCGGCTTATTTCCATAAGCTTAGAGAAACAAAGAAATTTAATTTTTATTGTGTCTTTAAAGGGCAAAGATCCGGTATATACAAGCATTTTCCTGAAGCCATGGTTAATGGTGTAGGTAACCACACTAGACCTTGGTATAAGGGAACCCAGACATATGAAGAGGCACACAAACTTATGACAACACACTATGGTGTGAATTATTTTGTTAGTCCAGAATGCACTGCCCCTTCAGCTTTAACAAATACACAGACACCAGTTCCTTCTTCTTCTGGATCACAATTTTGCAAAAATTGTGACGTTTTAATTAAACATTATAATTTATTAAAGACAACAACAGACAATTAGCTGTAGATAAACAAAATCTAGAGCAACAACTTTCTCTTTTCAAGACACAATTACAAGTATATGAATTAGAATCTATGGACTGGAAGTCAAAATACAACACTCTTTTAAAATCCAAGTCCACACAACCCTCTACGTCCGGGGTTAAAGGCGTAGCTAGTCCTGTGCAACAGGTTACAGGTAAAGACAAATCAAATCCTGTGACAGCTGGAAATTTGCTAAAAATTTCTAAAAATTCTTTTAGTTCAGGAGAAAGAACTACTAGTCCGGCCCTACAGGTAGCTAGTAAAGACATCTCAAATCCTGAGACCCCTATCCGTTTGAAAAAAACAGAAAAAAGAAGAACTTCTCACAAAGAAGCTAAGAAGCAATTAAAGACCAATATTATAAAAACACAAGCTGCAAAAGCGCTCTTAAATATCCTTCAAGACATAGACTTCCCACACATGGATTTCCCTCAAAGACCTAACACCAACGAATAAGACAGACTTTCTGAAGACCTTAGAAGAAACTTCGTCTACAACCTCTTCTTCAAACAAGGATGACAACACAGAGACCTAATGACAACACAGAGACCTAAGCCTGGAACCTTACATGAAGTTTCCTGGCAAATTCCAAAAAGAATACTATTATGGTGTTTTCTTCAGGAGTTGAAGAATAAGTAATAACATCTTGTGTATAATCGCAATAATAAGAAGGATTTGCAGGTCGATTACTCATCAAATATGATTCAAAAGGGGTTAATTGCTCTGGGTTACTCAGTACTTCTCCTTTACTTATAAAATAACATCAAAAGCCAAAGATTTATGGCTCTGATACCAAAAATGGGGGGGAGGTTTTGGCCGGAAAAAACACTAGCGGTTCAGGAACCACACATAATCAAAATAATGATGGCAGTAGATTCTATACAACTCAACCTACAAACAGACCACAATATGCATACGACAATTTACCTAGACAAAGTGCAACTATAGAAAATACAAAATATGATAAACCTAATTATAGACCCAAAGGTAAAAAAACACCCTTTAGAACAAAATTTTAAAATACAAAAGGCAGCAGAACCTTTAATTTTAAATATAACTGCTGTTGACCCTCAACAAAGAACAAATTACATACAAGTATGGAAAGATGCCGTCCTAGCTAATTTTATAACCAAACAATCAGACAATTCAGAAACAGGATTAGAAATGATAAGATACATGACACAATTTTTAGGCCCAATAGCTAAGGCTATTTTGAGGAATGGCAACAAGCCTATCCAAATGACCTAAAAAAATGGCTGACTTAGGCCCAAATCCTTATAATTTTGTAAACACAATACAATTAATTTTGACAGGAAGGAATCCTAATACAGGAGACGCTATTATACAAATAGAAGCAGTTAGAAAATTAGAGCAAGTACATTTATATAATTGGCATAATATAAAACCCTTTATGCTACTAATTCCTCTTCCTACACATATAGTACCTGTTTTTTGATTTAATATTTAAAATTTGTTGTTTTAAAGATCTCTAAATTATTCATTTATTTCAGTTTCTTGAGTGTTTGGGTTATTGATTGCTTCAATGTAATTTGTAAATCTAACTGACATTCTATCAGATGTATTACGATACCAAAAACTGTCTGTAGGTACAATACTCGTAGAAGAACTAGTTCCTACTATTTTGTCTACTTGCCATTCTTGACCTGGATTTTCTAAAGAATCTACTTTGTAAGGGGTAAAAGTCTAATTATTCTATTTATAATAAACTTAGCTATATCTTCTATACTTAATTGATAACCTACTTGGCTATTTTGTGTAAGTTTTCCTATAAAGGTAGAACATATTAAAAGATTTTTGCCTTACTGAAAATCTTCATATCCTTTGGTCATAATCTTAATTTTAATATTTCTAGCAAAGTCTCTTGTATTTAAACAAAAGTCTGGTGCACAATAAAATATTCCTTCATTTTTATTCATATCTACTTCTATGGCTCCTAGAATTGCTTGTTCACTAGTAAACCTATCAACTATTATTGCTAAAAAGACTTTAGCTCATGTATCTCTTCTTGTTAAGCCTTTGCTTATGCAAGATTTTAATATTGACAAATAGATGCACTCAAACGCAACTTTTGACTCGGCAGACCTCCTTTCGATAGAAGAAGACAACTAAAGAAAAAGCAAAAATGGCCGACAAAGACCTTTTGACAGCACAACACAAAAGAAGACACGTGAAATTAACAGAGATTCCATTCAAGACAAAGTGGTAGACAACTTTCACTGTTCCCTTTATCTAAAAAGACTTTTCGTACAAATGGTAATAATGTAGTCTGACGTGTGTAAAGGAAGACAATTATAACTTCCTCTGTAGATAACTTTCCTCTGTAGACTTTAAGACTTTTCTTTAGTCTTTTGTAATGTAGTAGGTTAGTGGGAAACACCTTTTGTAAAAAGGAAGACAGGTATATCTTCCTGTATATAGTTTTCGGTCTATAAAAGACCTTAGGATCCAATTCAAAGGTACATCTGAACATTTTCTGAGGAATGAAATCTTGCATTCGCTCATATTCTCTCTAGATTCTCTCTAAACTCTCATGCTCAAGAACTAGGATCAACAAAGCTTACGTTCGCACTTATTTTTTCCCTGCTATATTCTTCACATATTTTATTTTTGCTGTTATGGCTTAGGTCTATGTATGTCCCACCACCCTTCTGAGCGTACTCTGATGGTGTGTCGATATTGATGGGTGTTTGGGTTGTATATTGTGCAATTTGAAAAAAGTCTTTCCATTTTCCCCAAACGGACAGGTGTCTCAGGATTTGAGATGTCTTTACCGGCTACCTGTAGGGCCGGACTAGTAGTTCTTTCTCCTGAAATAAAAGGATTTTCAAAAATTTTTAGCAAATTTCCAGCTGTCACAGGAGTTGATTTGTCTTTACCTGTAACCTGTTGCACAGGACTACCTATGCCTTTAACCCCGGACGTAGAGGGTTGTGTGGACTTGGATTTTAAAAAGTGTTGTATTTTGACTTCCAGTCCATAGATTCTAATTCATATACTTGTAATTGTGTCTTGAAAAGAGAAAGTTATTGCTCTAGATTTTGTTTATCTACAGCTAATTGGTATGTTGTTGTCTTTAATAAATTATAATGTTTAATTAAAACATCACAATTTTTGCAAAATTGTGATCCAGAAGAAGAAGGAACTGGTGTCTATGTATTTGTTAAAGCTGAAGGGGTAGTGCATTCTGGACTAACAAAATAATTCACACTGTAGTGTGCTGTCATAAGCTTGTGTGCCTCTTCATATGTCTGGGTTCCCTTAGACCAAGGTCTAGTGTGGTTACCTATACCATTAACCATGGCTTCAGGAAAATGCTTGTATATACCGGGTCTTTGCCCTTTAAAGACACAATAAAAATTAAATTTATTTGTTTCTCTAAGCTTATGGAAATAAGCCGCTATATATATATATATATATATATATATATATATATATATTGATCAGTTGTTTCTACAGGAAGAATTTCTTCTTCTAAGAATCTTGCCAGATAATTGATGTAGTGTCTGGATTATTGAGAATCTGCGGTCTTCAAGTCGTTTCTTCTGTAGATTTACTTGAAGAACTGTCTTTAATGTTATCGTTTAGATCTTGTGAGTATTAGAAAATCCTATTCCCGTTATGGGTTTGTCTAAATTTTTAATGTAGTTAGGATTGACTACTCTAAATATATTACACAGGCATTCATTACCTTTTTAACACCTTACAATACGCAATCTAAACCCTATAAGTTAAAACAAGCATTTTGTACACCCGTTTTACATGAAGAAGGCAAAATTATCCTTGGTATTAATTTTCTATTAGCAGACGATAATACTTTAACAATTTCTAAAAACTTTATTCAGTTAGCACAACACACTACACAAACACCCATTAATATTGACACAGCATCAGAGTACGCTCAGAAGTGTGGTGGAACATATATAGAATTCAAAAAATAAAATAAACTTAAAGGAAAAAATAAAGTATGTGACGAATGCAGCAATGGGAGAACAAACTGCTGCATAAAGACCATAGAAACTTCAGATGAATGTCTTCATATAGAAGACGATACTAGCGAAGACATTTACAATAAAGATAGGATAAGTTATAACCTGATAAATAGATTTACAAACAAATAGGATATAGAATGGCAGCATATCAAAGGAATAGACAATTCCATTGCTGAGATTTAATCTAGTTAACGTCTATCCATCATCCTGAACCTTTGAAAATCAGATTTTAACGCAGACTCTCTCTCTCTCTCTCTCTGGATAATAAATTAGCAATGGAATTGTCTATCCCTTTGATATGATGCCATTCTATATCGTATTTGTTTGTAAATCTATTTATCAGGTTATAACTTATCCTATCTTTATTGTAAATGTCTTCGCTAGTATCGTCTTCTCTATGAAGACATTCATCTGAAGTTTCTATGGTCTTTATGCAGCAGTTTATTCTCTCATTGCTGCATTCGTCACATACTTTATTTTTCCCTTTAAGTTTATTTTTGTTTTTGAATTCTGTATATGTCCCACCACGCTTCTCAGCGTACTCTGATGGTGTGTCAATATTAATGGGTGTTTGTGTAGTGTGTTGTGCTAACTGAATAAAGTCTTTAGAATTAGTTAAAGTATTATCGTCTGCTATAGAAAATCAATACCAAGGATAATTTGCCTTCTTCATGTAAAACGGGTGTACAAAATGCTTGTTTTAACTTATAGGGTTTAGATTGCGTATTGTAAGGTGTTAAAAAGGTAATGAATGCCTGTGTAATATATTTAAAGTAGTGGATAGGAGTATTAGAAAATCCTATTTCAGTTATGGGTTTGTCTAAATTTTTAATGTAGTTAGGATTGACTAGTGTAGGGTCTATTACGGTAATTGTGCATCCAGTATCTATAATTGCATTTGTTTCTACTAGTTTTTTTATGGTGTTTTATTTGTATTCTAGTGGTTATAAGATTATTAAATCTTGTTTTAGTACAGAATTTGTCTATGCTAAAATCTTGTACTAATTGTTTATTGTTTTCTCTTAAAAATAAGGTTTCGGTATAGTTTTCTTTTAGAGTTGACATTGTATCTTCTAATTGTATCACTTTTTGTTCTAAATATTCTAGTCTTATATTGACATTTTTGTCATAATATGTGTTTTCATTTGTAGTATGTTTAGAAGAGTTTGTAGGCTTGGTAATATTTATATTTATTTTTGTTTTATGCATTTAGTGCATGCTTCTTTATAGCATAAATTGCATTTACATCTAACCTTAATAGCTGGGTACCAATTGCATATATAACATGTGTTTGTATCTAAGCCTTTTTTCTAATTCCCATTGGTGTATACAATTATCTTTTGTATTTAATTTTTGTTCAGAGGGTTTAAACATAAAATTATATATGTTTGAGCTTCTTAAAGAATTTATAGAAGTGTCTATTTGATCAATTGTTTCTACAGGAAGAATTTCTTCTTCGTCATCACTACTTAAAGAAATAATGTCTTCTGTGTATTCTCCTATGGATTTAATACTATATATGCTTTCTGTATCACTTAAAGTTTCATCTACTTCTAGTAGATCTTCATTGGTATTATTAACTATCATAGCTTTAAAATTATAGTTATTCTGTCTTCTATGACAACTAGAGCTTAAATGATCTGGTTCTCCACGTGAATAACATGTCATTTTGTTTTTATATATGTGTCTATTGTCGTATTTTGGAACATGTCTTGGGTTGAGAAATGGTTTTCTAGCTCTACTCTTTCGTAAAAAGCAAGTTATTCTAGGTTGTTTGTATTTTCGTAAGGGCTTCCTAGTGTATTTAGGTCTGGACTCTTCTTGACCGTAATGTTGCGGTGTATAGATTTCTTTACAAAAGCTTGTTTCGTTTTTAAGTTGCCTAGCTATATGTATATTAGTACATTTAGAAACTAAGATTTCTATAACTTGTTCAAATATACTTCCTAATGCATGGGTCCATCTAGGGTCTTCTTCATGTGACTTTTTAATTGTTTCGTATATTTCTCTTCCTAAAGCGCATGGTAATTTATTTAAAAATTTATCAACTATTGTTCGGTTATAAATATTGCCACTTTGTGAAGCAACGTAATAATATTCTTGCATAAAAGGTTTTATATTATGCTAGTTGTATAAATGTACTTGTTCTAATTTTCTGACTGCCTCAGTTTGTATTATGGTGTCTCCTGTATTAGGATTTCTTCCAGTTAATATTAATTGTATAGTGTTTACAAAATTATAAGGATTAGGTCCTAAGTCTGCCATTTCTTTTAAATCATTTGAAAATGTTTTTTGCCATTCTTCAAAATTGGCTTTAGCTATAGGGCCTAAAAATTGTGTCATGTATCTTATCATTTCTTCTCCTGTTTCTAAATTATCAGATTGTTTTGTTATAAAATTTGCTACTACTGCGTCTTTCCATACTTGTATATAATTTGTTCTTTGTTGTGAGTCAACAACGGTTATATTTAAGATAAAGGGATCAACTGCCGTTTGTATTTTAAAATTTTGTTCTAGTGGGTGTTTTTTACCTTTAGGTTTGTAATTAGGTCTGTCATATTTAGTATTTTCTATGTTTACACTCTGTCTAGGTAAATTTCCGTAAGCATATTGAGGTCTTGCAGTTGGTAGTGACGTATAAAATCTGCTACCATCATCGTTTCTATTATTAATGGTTCCAGAACCACCACTTTCATCCATAAGTATGTACGGTGTTTCATTCATTAAATTGAAATTTATATTGTTTGTAGTAATTTGTGTATTGACAAATTCTATTTATGTTGTTATAGAACTTGTTTCGAGTTTTTCCAAATATTCTTCATGTAAACTGTCTTCTATTTTGTTATCTTCATCTGTGTCTATTGACAGTGTATTCTCTAGGCGATCTATATTTTCTAATAGATTATCCATTTCTTCTATTAGAAAATTATTTTCTTTTTGTCTTATCTTTTCTATTTCTTCTAATGCCTTTTTAATTTTGTTGTCTAATTCTTCTTTGTAATATATTTCAAGTTCTGGTATATCTATGCAAAAAGACTTATGGGTAGGCATTCTGCCTATGTCTATGTCTCTTAAGCTTTCCATTGTGTCTATTTCTTTTTTCAAATGTATATTGCATTCAGGTTGATTAAATATGTCAAGACTGTCTTCTTGTTCTATAGATTGTAAAAAGTCTTCTTCTTGTTCTGTAAATTGTATAAAGTCTTGTAATTGTTTAAAGCTTATTCCTTTTCCTATTGATGTCGTACCTACGGTTTGATTTAAGATTTTTATATCAAAGTTTTTAAGAAGATCAAGATTATTCATCTGTTTCATTATCTTGAATGTCTGGATTATTATTTGCTTCAATATAATTACTAAATCGAACTGACATTCTTCCTGAAGTATTTCTATACCATAAACTTTTTGTGGGTATAATGCTATTGTTTGAACTGGAACTTATTATTTTGTCTACTTGCTATTCTTGTCCTGAATTTTCTAATGGGTCTACTTGGTAAGGTAGTAAGAGTCTAATTCCTCTATTTATAATAAATTTAGCTGTATCTTCTATGCTCAGCTAATATCCTACTTGGCTATTTTGTGTTAATTTTCCTATAAACGTAGTACAAATTAAAAGATTTTTACCTTGTTGAAAATCTTCATAGCCTTTTGTCATAATGTTAATCTTAATGTTTTTGCAAAGTCTTTTGTAATTAAGCAAAAGTCTGGTGCACAATAAAATATGCCTCCATTGTTATTCATAACTACTTCTATTGCTCATAATATTGCTTGTTCACTAGTAAATCTATCATCTACTATTGCTAAAAAAGACTTTAGCTCCAGTGCCTCTTCTAGTTAAGCCTTTAATTCCTATTACAATTAATCCTATATGAATTAAATTAAAATTTCCTCTGATTAAATCTTGTTCTGAATCTGGGTGTTTTAAATTTATGCTTACTACATCTTCTCCTAAACATCTGTTTTTTGTTTCTCGATAATGCATAAATAATCTTGTTTGGCTTACTGTGGCATTGTTTTGATATAAAATTTGTGGAGGAATTAAATCTAATCTGTTTTGCCTAAATTGTTCAATTTGCCTATCAATATCTATTATTTGTTCTAAAGAGGCAATGGGCATAGGTGGATTCCTAATAGTCGTAAAACTCGGTTTCCAACTATATTTTCATTACGTCTTCTAGTTTTTGTGGCTAATACTTCTGTCCTGTTTATGTCTTATATATTTCTTCTGCCTAGAAAATGACTATTGCTTCTTATCATAGATTAAGAATTTCCATTCTTCTTGTGTCTTTACTGTTTTACTCTTGTCAATTTTAATATTATTTAATTCATTACATAATTCATCTATGTCTGAACTATTTTCTTTTTCCTTTTTAGTATGTATATATTGTTCTAAACTTTCTATTTTTTCTAAACAAGTTACTAATAACATTATTATAATATTGTTTTGTTTTCTAGATATTATATCATTTTGGGGTTCCTAAACTATTTCTTGATATGCCTTCTGCTGGAGTTATAAATTTGTTGCTTTTGCTAAAGGCTTGCTTATAATCTGCATTTTCTTCGTAGTCTTTAGAAATACTCATTTATATTCTAAGCCTTGAATTTTGAAGTAGCGTCTTAAATTATCTTCTAACTTATTATTTTTTTTCTAAATTATTTATTCTTAGTTTAAATTTATCTAATTCTTGTTTATATTCTACAAATTGTTTATTTATTTTTTCTAATAAAATTTCTGTCTTATCTAGGTGTTTTGGTTTTTCTATGGTTTGAGTTAAAATATTTTTTATATAGTCTAAGTTTTCTCTAATTGTCTTAAGACTTTTCGTGTCTATTTGTAGATTAAGATATTCAATATTTTTTGTGGTCATTTATTATTCAAAGGCGTTGTTTAGATTAGCCAGGGCTTCATCGTCCCATGGATAATCATTACGTTCTCATTATAATTTAGATAATCTTCATATATGTCTTCTTCATTTTTTTTCTTCATTATCATATATGTCTTCTACCTCATTGTCTAATTGTAGAGTATTCATATTATTAATTATGTCTGTAGGTACTCTTAAATTTTGTAAGTCTGTGGTAAAATTCATTATAGTATATTTCATTATTTTGTTGGTCTTTTGTATATATATAAAAACCAATTAGGTGTTGAAAGAAAATGTCAAATCCTCTAATAAGGAGTCTAAGTTCAAAAAATATCTAATATAAAAAGATAAAGGATTATATAAAAGTGTAATACAATCTGTATCTATATAATGTCTTAATCTATTATTTGTAGCATCTATTGTTTCTATAGCCGTAAAAAATTTATTAAAAGTATCTAAAATATCTGACGTTGTTTGTTGACTAATATTAAAGTTATTAATCATGTCTTCAAAGTTAAAAGGTTCTTGGTATGGTTCGAGATCTAAATGTCTAGGATTCAGGTTTAAATTTTTTCTATCCATTTCTATTCACTTGGATCATGTATACTATCATAATTTTCTGTATACTGTATGCTATTAGCTTGCCTATCTCTTATAATTTGTCTTTCATTAGAAGCAGCTTGAGTGTTTGATCTTAAAAGTTGTCTAACGTACTCATCATGATATAAAGAATTGTTTTCTTTATCTAACGACACTATACGATGTTTCAAAAGTTGTTCTAAGTAGTTATTAACATGATTAAAATAAGTTTCTAGATTTAAGAAATAACAAACATATGTATTAAAAGGGTTTAAAACTAATCTAAATCTACCAAATTGTATATGAAATCTAATTCTACTATTAACGTAATTTAAAGCATTTAACGATGCATAGAAATGATTAAATTGCATAATGCTAACTGCATATTCTTCAATGTCTTCTGAATAACTACTGAAAAACGTAGGATTTGGAGGTCTGTTACTCATGAGTATGATGCAAAAGGGGGTTACTTGCACTGGGTTACTAAGACATTCTCCTTTACTTGATAATTATCTCATCAGAAACCAAGGATTTATAGCTCTGATACCAAAATGGGATATATATATATATATATATATATATATATATATATATATATATATATATATATATATATTTGGCATGTTAAGTTTTGAGATATTTTTCGTTCAATTCATAGAAGACTTTTCACCCCAAAATAACTAAAGAGTCGAGTAAAAAGTAAGAAATCTTACTTGAAAATAATAGAAGATCGCAAGGGAGCTTTGAGAAGAATTCAGTGACAGAACATAAGTCAGGGAGATGAGAAAGGTCTGAGAGAACTTCTACGCTTTTGATTTCAAAATTTCTTGATGCCTTCTACAAGAAAATCCTAAAGCCCTTTTATAGGCAAAGAAAGACCAGCTACAGCTATTTACATAATTCATGGGCTATCTACAGAGAGTTACATCATGTCTTTTCTTTACACGCGTTAACTACATGATAAGTTTAAAAGATAAAGTTATCTTCAATCTGCTGCTTTCTTCTTTGTTTTTCAAAAGTTGCGGCCACTTTTGTTTGTTTCAACAGGTGCTTGTCTGTAGATGCTTCCAGCTGTTGCTCATATGGCCGAAAGTTGTGATGTGTCTTCTTTTACTTTTGCCAATTCGTCAAAAGTATATGTCTTTTCTCTTTTCTTCTTTTGCAGTTTTAGCCGAAAGCAGTGGTCATCCTTTCATGTGTCTTATTGCTTCGGTTGTTGTAGTGAGGGCCCAGCGTCTCTGTTTTCTCCGTGTTTGTTTTTATTAAAAGATGCTTTATTTACTGTTATTTCATTTGTCTTCAAATTTCTGAGTATAAGTGTCTTGCTTTGGTCTTCGTGCTTGTCCATGGTCCAAATTAGTAATTGTCTTTGCAGAGATGCTTCTATGTGTCACTGTTTCCTTCCTTTTCTTTTCCTTTGCTTGAGGCATGATTTGAAGAATCTTCAGTCTTCAGCTTCTAGTGCTTTAAGAAATGGATTGATGTTGTCACTCCGTTGTTGTGCGAACTCCATGTCTTGAAAAATACTTAAAATGGCCTCAGCTGCTTGTTTTTTAATACTACTTGCTATCATTTTCTTTTTTGTTTCTGTGTGGTTGGCGTCTTTTTTCCGTTTTTCCCAAACGGACAGGAGTCTCAGGATTTAATTTGTCTTTACCAGCTACCTGTTGGGCTGGACTAAGAATATTGTCTCCTGTATCCAACGGATTTTCAGCGTTTTTGAATAAAACGCCATGTAATATCCCGAAATTTTTCGGAACGTTATACAATCGATCAATCGATAACACTAAGACAATAATGTCCTTAACCTTAATAAATAATGCAACAAGCTGTCAGAGCAACTATCCGTCAATCAAACTATGCTCTCAATCAACTGTCATAATTGAAATACCAAGTCTAAGAAAAATTAAATAATAATATTTACCCACGCAGGGGTTCTAACGATAAATACTAAACTTAAATTTAAATTCCTTAGCTAGCTCGGCTCTAATCTGTGCAGGCAACCTCAACCTAAAGCTGACTATTACCTGCAGAAAGGAAGTCAAAGGAGAGTGAGCTTTCGAGAGCCCAATAAGGTCGATCAAAGATTTAAAAATAGTTTAAAAACGATTCGGACGATTTCATATTTAAACCAAATAACAACTTTTTAAGAAAGAAACAGGGCGATTCAAACAATCTCTCTTTATACAATCAAACAATAATTTTAAAAGGGTTTTCAAAGAAAACCACAACATTTCAATATAAACAAAGGGATGAGTATCAACTCAGTTCGCTTAAATCGATAACCATTTTTAAAGCACTTAAAATGCAATAAACATAAATAAGAAACGTTGAACATGAGCAGTACAGAAGCAAAGCCACCCCGGCAGTGCTCGATACACTTTACATATGCATATGTACACTGACTAGTCCATCTAGATACTAGTTAAACCCATCTAACAGACCATCCTTATAACGCCAACAGTACAGACCATCCTTATGGCTCCCAAGTTACTAACTCATGTCAACATTGGGAAGGAGTAAACTACAATTGAAAATGCTTTTCGATTATCGAATTCAATAAACAGATGAGCATGAAAAGAGATAAGTACAACTCAAAATATGTATTTTATGATGGTCAGATCAATAAACATATGAGAATGAAACATGAATTCCAAACGATCGCTATCAGGCTCAAGTTAGGGTTTCGTGGACAGTTTCAAAAAAATATCTTTTATATCAAACATATAATCGAATCAATGTAGTTTGTAAGACTGTTCTATAAGCATTTGAAAAACAGAGTAACGAAATAGAGTTCAGACAGAATTCCTTACTTCGGTCCAAGCTAAGCAACGCTACCAAATCTCGATCAATAATCTCTGAATGAACCTAGATTGACAATTTATTTGTTAGAACATAATTTATGTCGAATATACTATAACCTAATATCCACTACCCAAACGATGCTCACTTCTAACTCCGAAATCGCTCAACCCAAAGCGCGCCTCGCAAGCGGCTAACCTAACTGAAATCCCTATACACTCTTTAAATGCGTCATGATACTCCAAATACACATTAAATTATAATAAAACACTTTTATGGCTTAAAACATTATAAAAAGTCAAAATATGAATTTTCTGAATTTGTGAATACTTTCGAATTAAAGTAATTTCTTTAAATGCTATAAAAACCGATAATTTCCCAAAATTACTTCCAACAGCAAACTAAGTCCCATAATTTTTGTAAAAACTAAGTCCCATAATTTTTGTAACAATTTAAGAATATATATAAAAATTATAGAAATTGAAATCAGAATTTAAAAGACATAACAACTATTTTTAATTGTTTTCATTTTGCTAAAACCAATGCGACATGGGAATCATAGCAAATAAACTCCAAAAATCATAAAATTCAAACTGAGTCTTATTTAGACCATAAGGACATTACTATAATTTTTCCCGGAACAGTTTCAGGGTTTAAAGGCTCCAAAAAGAACTTTACAATTCTAAGCTTACAGAAAATATGACAAATACATATAATCTCAGAAAATTATGAACTTTTACCAGAAATTCTAATATAGCCTAAAGTATTATACTACAAAATTTCGCGCAGTTACGATCATTGTATGTTATCTCGTGTGTGTATCCTACTTAACGCTAATCCGATAACCACTAATTGCATACTCAAAACCCACTTCCTTTCTTCTCCCTCACACCTCTGTCCAAACCCAGAAGTTACTGTTCACGCAGCTTCATTTTCACCTCCTTCTCCTTACTCTGTAACACTCCAAAAGACCCCACTTTATGGATCTATATACATACCCACGCAGCATACTACACCCACTTTCATTCACTCAACACACGTGCAAATATATGTATATATTCACACACGGGTTCATACAGAACAATAAAAATTCCACCCACTTGTGGCTGTTCTATCCCTCTCCTTTCCTTATCTTTTCCAACCCACTCCATCACCCATTTACACAAACCTTCATGCATCTCACCACCTTGCAAACTCATTACTTAGATACATGATTATACACCTTGCATAACTCCAAATTGCACACATACACAGCACCTTGCTTCTCATTCCCCCTCAATACACAATCTGATACACACCCACATATATTTACATCTCCTCATACACCCACTGCTTGTCTCCTCTTCTTTCTTTCTTTTACCTACACACTCATGTATATGCATATCTATATATTGCACACCCACTTCACATTAGCAAACAACTACTCACCCTTTACATACATACAAACACACTCACACACTTACTTACACAGCACACAGGTAGTATACTGCTCCCCCCACTTTCCATTTTTCTTTTCTTTATACACACACACACACACACTCCCATGGTCACTCACCGGCTTACACACAAGACAAGCACCCAAAAACTCCTCTGAACTTCACATTAAAAGGCATGGCCATGGCAGCCATGAACCCATTTACCACTCTCACGACACACCCAAAACCCACTCACGGCAGCCATATTAGCACATACATGCACAATTGTATATGGGGCTGTTTTGGCAGCCCCTTCTCCTCCTCGAACACACCAGCCCACACACTTACATCTGCACTTATTTAAATCGCATAACTTCACAACATTCTCACACCTATACACAGCACATCACTCGCACTCTCATACCTGCACTTCCACACACTAAAACACATAAACCATTATACTGTGTCCACACATATACATGCTATACACAAGATAAGTTTTGCCCCGTTGACCTGATTTATATCTTTGCCTCTCTCTCTCTCTCTCTCTCTCTCTCTCTCTCTAAACCCATATACTTCTCAGTGCTTCACAACACAACATACTCACACACACAACACACGTACAGTACCCATTTCACCCACTTCTTATTCAGTCCCTTTACTTCTCTTCTCTTTTATTTAAACCCACTCCCACATCACTTAAGCACGCCCTCAAATAGACACAAAACACACATGCACCCATCAAACACTCACTGAACCTGTGACTTCTCTTTTGCCATCCATCACCCCTCATACTCACACAAACACTCCCCACTTGCACATAGTTACTTTCACGGCTGTACAACAGCCCAAATACGCACATATCATGAGTTTGCAGCTCCCTTCCATACACAACACACCCCTAAGCAAAATTCTCAGCCCCTATACAGATAAAAGATTAAACATATTCAATGGAAAAATGGCAGAATGTTTACCGAAAAATCGCACTTCGCCGGATCGAAAACGTTGCCGAAAGAAGTCGCGCTTTGATATATCGCCGGAACATTGCCGATTTCAACCCTCTCTCTCTTTCCCGTTCTTCTTCTCTCTATGACCGAAAGAGCAAGTCTGCTCTACTTCTTTGGTAACCGAAAATAAAATACTAACCCCCTCCTTCTCTGTGACTTTTTGTAACCGAAAAACCAAGATCCCAAATTTTCTCCCTCTATTCATCCTCGGTCTTTCCAATTATATAGTTGACTTTATATTTTAAATAAATCGAATTTCCATTTTTTTGATTTTATGTATTTTATTTATTCACTAACCCGCTTCAGTAATTGTTGTTAAAAAAATTTTCCGAAATGTTTCTCATGTTTAATCATACTAAAGGCTCCAAATTAATATCACTTATGACAGCTATCATTAAATTTCAACTCATGGGATCTTAAAATTTGTCGCTAAAGATTGTCGATAAAAATTCAGTTACGCTAATCGTCACTAAACACTTCAATCACTATCCCTAATAATTGTTAGTGTTAGATTATAATTTACGGCTTCTAAAGTTGACAAATATGTTGCTCACCAATTCGTCGCTAAAGTTCCAAACAAAAATATATCGATGCTAACTTATATTTTGTCGCTAAAAAAATACTCGCCACTAAAATTTCTAGTTAGATCCGAAAAATATCGGGGTATTACACGCTAACTGTAACAGGACTTGATAAGTCTTTACCTGCAGCATGTGAAGCAGGACTAGCTATTCCTTTAACCCCGGAAGTAGAGGGTTGTGTGAACTTGGAATTGTGAAGAAATTTATAATATTTTTTTTTCCAGTCCAAGGTTTCTAATTCTAATACTTGTATCTGAGATTTCAATTGAGCCAACTATTGCTCAAAACTTTGTTTGTCTAGTACTAGACTGTCTGCTCTAGTTTTTAATAAATTAAAATGCTTAATTAAGACATCACAATTTTTACAAAACTGTGAATCTGGATTAGAAGGGACAAGTGTTTCGGTGTTGGTAGTGCATTCATGGCTGACATAATAATTTACCTCATAGTGTGTGGTCATTAAGTGATGAGCTTCCTCATAGGTCAGCATGCCTTTATACCAAGGTCTAGGGTGGTTACCGACACCTTTTACCATGGCTTCGGGAAAGTGTTTGTAAATGCCTAGATTTGTCCTTCAAAAATACAGTAAAAATTAAATTTCTTAGTATAACCAGCAAATCCATTCATAACATTAACGAACCCGCCATTGACTTTTCTAATAAAAGCTTGCCACAAATTATCTAATAAGGTTGCCTAGTCAAGTGGGAAAGGTCCTAACTTAGGGTCTTTTACATTAAATCTAGTCATAAGTCTACTCAGCATCCTGAACCTTTGAAATATCAAACTTGAACCCAGACTCTCTCTCTTTCCAATTTTTGCCATACTTTCTCTAAATCTACTCTCTATTCCGCTATTTTTCCTTTTGATATGCTACCTTTTCCAAAATGGTGCTTCGGTCTAACCGGGGACTTGTTTTCCGGCCAAACCCCCCCCCCCCCCTATCAGAGCCATCAAAGTTTCTTAAACTTAAAGATTCTGATGAGATATTTATCAAGTAAAGGAGAAGTACTGAGTAACCCAGAGCAAGCAAGTAACCCCTTTTGCAACATTCAATGAGTAATCGACCTCCAAATCCTACTTATTATTATAGTTATACAGAAGACCATGTACTATATTCAGTAAATCCCAGATACAAGTATTAGAATTAGAAACCTAGGACTGAAAAAACAAATATTACAAACTTCTTCACAATTCCAAGTCCACAACTCTCTACTTTCGGGATTAAAGAAAAAGCTAGTCCTGCTTCAGAGGTTGCAGGTGAAGACTTCTCAAGTCCTGTTACAGTTGGCGTTTTATTAAAAAACGCTGAAAATCCGTTGGATACAGGAGACAATATTCCTAGTCCAACCCCCGCAGGTAGCTGGTAAAAACAAATTATATCCTGAGACCCCTGTCTGTTTAGGAAAAATGGAAAAAGACGCCAGTCACACAAAGAAACAAAAAAGAAAATGATAGCAAGTAGTATTAAAAAAACAAGCAGCTGAGGCCATTTTAAGTATTTTTCAAGACATGGAGTTCGCACAACAACCGAGTAACAACAGCAATTCATTTCTTAAAGCACTAGAAGCTGAAGACTAAAGATTCTTCAAATCATGTCTCAAGCAAAGGAAAAGAAAAGGAAGGAAACAGTGACACATAGAAGCATCTCTGCAAAGACAATTACTAATTTGGACCATGGACAAGTACGAAGACAAAAGCAAGACACTTACACTCAGAAATTTGAAGACAGATGAAAACAACAGTAAATAAAGCATCTTTTGATAAAAACAAATACGGAGAAAACAGAGACGCTGGGCCCTCACTACAACAACCGAAGCAATAAGACACATGAAAGGATGACCACTGCTTTCGGCTAAAACTGCAAAAGAAGAAAAGAGAAAAGACATCTACTTTTGACAAATTGGCAAAAGTAAAAGAAGACAAGAAGACACATCACAACTTTCGGCCATATGAGCAACAGCTGGAAGCATCTACAGACAAGCACCTGTTGAAACAAACAAAAGTGGCCGCAACTTTTGAAAAACAAAGAAGAAAGCAGCAGATTGAAGACAACTTTATCTTTTAAACTTATCATGTAGTTAACGCGTGTAAAGAAAAGACATGATGTAACTCTCTGTAGATAGCCCGTGAATTATGTAAATATCTGTAGCTAGTCTTTCTTTGCCTATAAAAGGGCTTTAGGATTTTCTTGTAGAAGGCATCGAGAAATTTTGAAATCAAAAGCGCAGAAGTTCTCTCAAACCTTTCTCATCTCCCTGACTTATGTTCTTTCACTGAATTCTTCTCAAAGCTCCCTTGCGATCTTCTTTGACCATATAATGATTTGACCATACAACGACTTCAGTTTTTTCCAAAACTAGAGTTTGTGGTCTAACCGGAGACCCTTTGTTTCTAAAAAAGGTACATCGGCTGAAAACCAGACGTCAATAAGGCCTAACCTGGCACCCCCGGATGGGTGTTGACGATTGGTAGAACAACGCCTTTTAGTGTTTTTCCAGCTAAAACCCCCCATTTTGGTATCAGAGCCATAAATCCTTGGCTTTTGATAAGATATGTTTCCTTGCTTCTCACAAAGAAGCAAGGAAACAACAAAGGACTAATACAATAAAAACACAAGCAGCAAAAGTTCTTTTGGACACACAGAATCTACGAACAAATGATGAAAAATTATCTTAGAGACTTTAGAAGATGAAGCATCAACAGACTCTTCTGCAAACTCCAAAAAGGACAAAAATAAAGAAATATGAAAACAAACCTCAGAACAGCAAAAAGAAGAAAAGACTTCTGCTTTTGACTAAATGGCAGAAAGAAAACAAAGAAAAGACGACCTCAGAAAAGGCTGGCCTCCAAAAGCATCTTCTGACACATATACAAGAACAAGACTTGACAAGAGAAAGAAATCAGAAGAAGCCAAACAAATATAAGAAGACACAACAGCTGGAAAGTGACCGCCAACTTTTGACAAAATGGTTGCACAAAGACAACAGACAAGACTGAGCAAGCACGAAGCAGACATCATCTACTTTACTTTAATTCTGCTTTAAGACTTTTGTAAAAGAAGCCCCTTTTCTTTCAGCAGTGTAATTATGTAGATTCTTTTCTACTGTTTTAGAACGCGTGTTAGGACGCGTGTAAAGTAGGCAATCATGTAAATCTCGTAGCCTAGTCCTCCTTTGCCTATAAAAGGGCATCATCTTCAATTGTAAATACGCTAGTCTGGCACCCCCGGTTGGGTGTTGACGATTGGTAGAACAACGCCTTTTAGTGTTTTTCTGGCCAAAACCCCCCATTTTGGTATCACTGTGTATTATATGGTGTTAGAAAGGTGATAGTTGCATTTTTTTAATATAGTTAGTATATTGAATCGGAGTGTTGGAAAAACCAACTCCGGTTATAGGTTTGTCTAAAGTTTTAATGTAATTATTATTTACTATAAAAGGGTCTAATACTGTAATTGTACATCATGTATCAATAATTGCATTAGTTTCTATTTGTTTCTTATGATGTGTAAGTTGTATTCTAGTTGGAAATAGAGTTCTAAGACTATTTAGAAATCCACCCGCACATATAGCCTCTTTAGAACAAATTATAGACATAGATAGACAGATTGAACAATTTAGACAAAACAGATTAGATTTAATTTCTCCACAAACTTTATTCCAAAATGGGGGGTTTTGGCCGGAAAAATACTAAAGTCTCCTAGTAAGGTAAAAGGCGTTGTTCTACCAATCGTCAACACCCGACCAGGGGGTGCCAAGCTAGGCCTTATGGACGTCTAGTTTCAGCCGATGTACCTTTTTTTAGAAACAAAGGGTCTCCGGTTAGACCACAAACTCCAGTTTTGGAAAAAACTAAACATAGTAGAGATGAAAACAGCGAAATAGAGAGCATATTTAGAGAAAAGATGGCAGAAACTAGAACAAAAGGAGAGTCTGATTTCATATTTGAAAATTCAAATTTTCAGAATGTCGGGAAGACATTTACCTAGATCTAAACCTCAGGAGGCCGGGTTGAACAGGCAAAGTTTTCCTTTCTGGAAAAAAACTCGGGGCATGCGTTAGTCTTGCGGGTTTTTAACGCCATCACTCGGCAACTAACCCTAAGCGATTCGCTCCCACTTTTGTTTAAAACCATTGAAAAAACCATGAGGGTTCTTTGAAAGCCTAAGTGATTTAAAACTAGCTATTCGTCTGTGGTAAGCATAATAGTTTTGAAAAACAAAATGAACAGAGTCTCTAGCTTTGTCAAGAAAATGCCATATGATCTCTAAGTCTAGTCTATATTATCTACTCTTTGACATGTTAAGTTTTTGAGATATTTTCTTTTCAATTCATAAAAGACTTTTCATCACTGAACGTGTTCACCCCAGAATAACTAAACTATGAGTAAAGAAGAAGAAGGTCTTACTTGTATGCTAGATGATGAGCTTTTGACAAGTGTCTTGAATCTCAGGTTGCGAACATGAACAAGAGAATTGAGAGCAATGGAAAGTGTTCTATTGATCTCAGCAAATGCTAGCGTATTTACAATTGAAGATCCTGATGCCCTTTTATAGGTAAAGGAGGACTAGGCTACGAGATTTACATGATTGCCTACTTTACATGCGTCCTAACACGCGTCCTAAAACAGTAGAAAGGAATCTACATAATTACACTGCTGAAAGAAAAGGGGCTTCTTTTACAAAAGTCTTAAAGCAGAATTAAAGTAAAGTAGATGTTGTCTGCTTCGTGCTTGCTCAGTCTTATTTGTTATCTTTGTGCAGCCATTTTGTCAAAAGTTGCAGCCACTTTCCAGCTGTTGTGTCTTCTTATATTTGTTTGGCTTCTTCTAATTTCTTTCTCTTGTCAAGTTTTGTTCTTGTATATTTGTCAAAAGATGCTTTTGGAGGCCAGCCGTTCCGAGGTCGTCTTTTCTTTTTTTTCTTTCTGCCATTTAGTCAAAAGCAGAAGTCTTTTCTTCTTTTTGCTATTCTGATATTTGTTTTCATATTTCTTTATTTTTGTCCTTTTTTTGAGTCTGCAGAAGAATCTGTTGATGCTTCATCTTCTAAAGTCTTTAGAAATTGTCTGTCTTCTTCACTCGTATTGGGTCTCAGAGCTAAGTCTTCATCATTTTTTCGTAGATTCTACGTGTCCAAAAGAACTTTTGCTGTGTTTTTATTGTATTAGTCCTTTGTTGTTTCCTTGCTTCTTTGTGAGAAGTTCTTTTTTCCGTTTTTTTCAAAAGGACAAGGGTCTCAGGATTTGAAATGTCTTTACTAGCTACCTGTGGGGCCAGACTAGCAGTTCTTTCTCCCGAACCAAAAGGTTTTTCAGAGATTTTAAGCAAATCTCCAGCTGTCACATGATTTGATGTATCTTTACATGTAACCTGTTGTACAGAATTAGCTACGCCTTTAACCCCGGACGTAGAGGGTTGTGTAGACTTGAATTTTAAAAGAGTGTTGTATTTTGACTTCTAATCTATTGCTTCTACCTTATAGACTTGTAATTGTGTTTTGGAAAGAGAAAGTTGTTGTTCTAAGTTTTGTTTGTCTACAGTTAATTGGTCTGTTGTTGTTTTTAATAAATTATAATGTTTACTTAAAACATCACAATTTTTGCAAAATTGTGATCCAGAAGAAGAAGGAACAAGTGTCTGCGTATTTGTTAAAGCAAAAAAGGCTATGCATTCTGGACTAACAATAAATGTTAGCATAGTAGTTTCCGTGATAATAAATTAGTTAAAGTATTATCACTTTCTTTAATGTGTTGCCATTCTATTTTGTCTATTCTATAATTGCTAAGGGTTGCTAAAAATTTTACTCATCTATTTGTATATCGAGAGTCTTTATTTTTATTGTATCTAACTATTGCTTCACAATCAGTTCGGATACTAAACTCATATTTACTGATTAAAAGTGCCTTAAAATGTTCTAAAGTATAAATTATTGCTAGTAATTCAAAATCTAAACTTGTCAAGTATTGATTGCTTTCTTTATATTTGCCACTTGCATATCTACAAATTCGTTCATCTTTTTTATAGCTATATTTATTTGGTTTGCAATATAAGACTGCTCCCCAGCCTTCTTTGCATCCATCTGTCTTAACAATTAAATAATCTGTATGGTAAATGTAAATCTGGTAATTGTTTTACTCTTTCTTTTATTGTTTTAACTAAGTTAATGTCTTCTATATTAAAATGTCTTTGTCCATTTTTTCGAGTTTTATTGTATAAATGTCATATTAGTTTACTCAGGTCTTTGATATCATTGGTAACGCCTTCTATTCGAAAACATTCTTCTGAATAACCTATGTTTTTTATGCAACAGTTTGTTTTTCCATTACTATATTCATCACATATTTTCTTTTAACCTTTATTTTTATATTCAATGTATGCCCCACCACGCTTCTGAACATACCCTGATGGAGTGTCAATGTTAATGGGTGATTGTGTTGTATATTGTGCAATTTGAAAAAAGTCTTTTGAAATGGTTATTGTATTATTTTGTGCTAATAAAAAATTTATACCGAGAATAATTTAGCCTTCTTTATGTAATATAGGGGCACAAAAGGCTTGTTTAAGAGAATAAGGTTTAAACTGTGTATTACATGGTGTTAGAAAGGTGATAGTTGCATTTGTAGTATAGTTAGTATATTGAATCGGAGTGTTGAAAAAACTAACTCCGGTTATAGGTTTGTCTAAAGTTTTAATGTAATTATTATTTACCATAGAAGGGTCTAATACTGTAATTGTACATCATGTATCAATAGTTGCATTAGTTTCTATTTGTTTCTTATGATGTGTAAGTTGTATTCTAGTGGTTACTAAATTATTAAATCTTGTTTGTGTACATAATTTGTTGATATTAAAATCTTGTATTAATTGTTTAGTAGAATCATTTAAATCTATAGTGTCGATATGATTTTCTTTTATAAGAGCTAAGGTGTCTTCAATTTGTATTATCTTTTGCTCTAAATATTCTAACTGTCTATTAACATTTTTATCGTAATAAGTATTGACGATCTAGACCTAATTGCTTTAACGTCTAAATTATATTTTTGTTTTAAGCATTTGGTGCATGCTTCTTTATAACATAAACAACTTACTTTAATGGCATGATACCATTTACAGATGTAACATGTATTAGTATCTAATCATTTTCCTAAATCCCATTAATGTATGCAATTGTCTTCTATGTTTAAGTTTAATTCTGAGGGTTTAAACATAAAGTTATAGATGTTTGACTGTTTTAATGAATTTATAAAAGTGTATATTTAATACATCAGTTTACAACGAAGACAGACATTCTTAATGCTCTAGAAACCCTACCTTTTTTAGGAGAAAATCCTAAAAAAAGATGAGATTTAAACAAAATTTATTGCAAACTAGATATTATTAATCCTGATTATATTGTTAAAACAGCAAATATAGAAGCAAGTAGTCTTGATACAGACGATTTTAAAATGCATATTAAAGAATTAACACACTTAGGGGTAATCAGACCAAGTAATAGTCCTCACAGATCAGCTGCGTTCATAGTTAGAAACCATGCTGAAATACTAAGAAATAAAAGTAAAATGGTAATAAATTACAAGAGACTAAATGATAATATTAAAGACGATAGTTATAATATTCCAAACAGGATTTTTCTCTTAAGTAAAATACAGGGTAAGAAAATTTTTAGCAAATTCGATTGTAAATCGGAATTTTATCAAATTAAAATGTGACCTGAAGATATTAAATGAACCGCATTTACAACACCAGAAGGCTTATATAAATGGTTAGTAATGCCATTGTATCTTCCAACGCAAAATGGACGATATTTTTAAACCATACAATAATTTTATTTTAGTAGACATAGATGATACTTTAATTTGCAGTAAGAATGAAAAGGAACACTTGTCACACTTAGATTTAGCTTTTAAATTATTTGACAAACATGGATTAATATTAAGCAAAAAGAAAGCTGAGTTATTTAAGACATGTTAAATTTCTAGGTATGGAGATAGGAAACGGCAAAATTAGATTACAAGAACACATAGCAAAAAAGATTTTACAATTCTCAGATAGACTAGAAGGATTAAAACAAATACAAGCATTTCTTGGCTTAATAAACCAGGCCAGAATATATTCTAAAGACCTAAGCAAACTAATAGGACTTTTATACAATAAGACTCGAAAGAATGGTCGAAGACATTAACTTAGTAAAAACAATAAAAGAAAAAGTAAAACAATTATCAGATTTAATCATCCAGACAGATGGATGCAAAGAAGGCTGGAGAGCAGTCTTATATTGCAAATCAAATAAATATAGCAATAAAAAGAAAGAACATATTTGTAGATATGCAAGTGGCAAATACAAAAAAAGCAATCAATACTTGACAAGTTTAGATTTTAAATTACTAGCAATAATCTATGCTCTAGAACATTTTAAGGCACTTTTAATTAGTAAACATGAGTTTAGTATCAGAACTGATTGTGAAGCAATAGTTAGATACAAGAAAAATAAAGACTCTCGATATACAAATAGATGGGTAAAATTTTTAGCCACTCTTAGCAATTATAGAATAGACAAAATAGAATAGTAACAAATTAAAGGAAGTAATAATACATTAGCTGATTTATTATCACGAAAACTACTATGCTAACCTTTATTGTTTTTCTTTCAGATTTTACCTGTCACAATATTAAGAGATTCCTCAAAACAAGCACCAGATACATCATATAAACCCTTGGGTTTATACATCTTAAAGAAATGTCTTTTTATACAAAATAAGTTGAAGAAAGGCCCCAACAGATAGCCATTTTAGAAGAAAATGTGCGAGTAATTAAAGAAAATGCAAGCAAACTAGGAGCTCTTTTCTCTATGTAAGAAATGTATTTTATATCAACTATGTTTTTTAAGACAAGTTCTCTATATTTGACAGGACACATGGCATCCTCTTCTGACAGACGCCCAATGCAAGCTAGATTTGTAAACAAGACAAATCCTCCTTTTCCTGTATTATACGCAAGTTACGTAGACAATTCTGGTTCTAGTAGAATTAGTTTTGATGGAAGCAATTTAAGAGTCTTACAAGTAGGTAGTCGTTTTCAAATAAAAGACCCGAAATTAAGACATTTTCCTTCAGACCAAGTCGTATTATTAGACAATTTATGGCAAGCATTTATTCGTAATGCCTTAAATGGCTTAGCAGCCTATTTTCACAAGCTTAGAGAGAGAGTTTCATTTTTATTGTGTTTTTAAAGGTTAGCAGTCAGGCATATACAAACAGACTAAGAGTACACAAGACCCTGGTATAAGAGTACACACACATCCGAAGAGGCACACAAACTAATGACTACACACTACGGTGTGAACTATTTTGTCAGTCCTGAATGCACCACCTCTTCTGTACACACTCTTACACAAACACCAGTTACTTCTTCCGGATCACAATTTTGCAAGAATTGTGATGTTTTAATTAAGCACTATAATTTGTTAAAAACAACTACAAACCAGTTGGCTGTAGACAAACAAAATTTAAAACATCAACTATCTCTTTTCAAAACTCAATTACAAGTTTATAAGTTAGAAGCAATGGACTGGAAGACAAGATACAACACTCTTTTAAAATCCAAGTCCACACAATCCTCTACGTCCGGAATTAAAGGCGTAGCTAGTCTTGTACTACAGGCTTCAGGTAAAGACAAATCAAGTCCTGTGACAGCTGGTATTTTGGTCAAAAATACTGAAAATCCCTCTAGTTCAAGAGAAAGAACTGCTGGTCCAGCCCCACAGGTAGCTGGTAAAGATATCAATTCCTGAGACCCCTGTCCGTTTGGAAAAAACCGGAAAAAGAACTTCTCACAAAGAAGTAAAGAGAGCAAATGACTAATACAATAAAGACTCAAGCTGCAAAGGTACTTTTGGACATTCTTCAAGACATGGACTTTACACAAAACAAAGGACAAATGAAGAAGACTTCGCTCAAAGACCTAATACGAGTGAAGAAGACAGAGAATTCCAAAAAGAATTTCTAAAGACATTAGATGACACTGCATCTACAAGCTCCTCTGCAAAGACACAAAAGGACGACAAGGACATAGAATAAAAAACCAAAGGTCACGGACTACAAAGAAGACAACAGGCTCAGATAGAAGAAAAGACTTCTTCTGACAAAATAAAGCATCTTTTGACTAAAACAAGAAAAAGCTAACAGACGCAACTTTTGACAAACTACACCGACAGCTGAGACATCTGGAAGAAAAAGAAGACAAACAACCTTTCGGCTAAAGAAGACTGATGTAAAGAAGAATAGACTGGCCGACAACATATTTTTACTTTTGACTATTAACACAACTTTTTCAAAAGTTGTTTGTCCGATGTAATTATTAGTTTTATTGCTTACATATCTCAAACAGCTGTAAAGATGTAAATTTGTCGGATAGTAAGTAGTTCTGCCTATATAAGGCATTAGACACTTCAATTGTAAATATGCTTATGCATTTGCTCACTCCGAGATCAATAGAAAATCTTCCATTGCTCTCAATTCTCTCCTCTATTCTCTTGTTCATGTTCACAACCTGAAGTTAAAAGAAGAAACTTTCAAAGTTCAAATCACATACAAGTAAGATTTTTTAGTACTTTACTCATAGTTTAGTTATTCTGGGGTGAACACGCTCAGTGGTGAAAGGTCTTCCATGAATTGAAAAGAAAATATCTCAAGAACTTTACATGTCAAAGAGTAGATAATATAGGATAGACTTAAAGATCATATGGCATTTACTTGACAAAACTAGACACTCTGTCCATTTTGTTTTTCAAAACTATTATGCTTACCACAGACTGATAGCTAGTTTTGAATCTCTTAGGCTTTCAAGGAATCCTCATGATTTTTCCAATGGTTTTAAACAAAAGTGGGAGCGAGTCGCTTAGGGTTGCCGAGTGATGGCGTTGAAAACCCGCAAGACTAACGCATGCCCTGAGTTTTTTCCAGAAAGAAAAAATTTGTTTGTTAAACCCGGCCTCCTGAGGTTTAGAGCTAGATAAATGTCTACCCGACATTCTGAAATTTTGAAATTTCAAACATGAAATCAGACTCTCTCTTTGTTCCACTTTCTGCCATCTTTTCTTTAAATCTGCTCTCTATTCCGCTATTTTTCTTCGAAATGTTACGTCTTTTCCAAAAAGACGGAGTTTTTTCAGTCTAACCGGAGGCCATAGTCTTCCCTATACAAGGTATATCTGCTGGAAACCTGACGTCATCACGGCCATGCCGGGCACCCCCGTTGGGTGTTGATGACTGGTATAACAACGCTACTTACCTTATGGGAAACCGACGGTTTGTGTTTTTTTCGGCCAAAACACCTCATTTTGTATATGGGAGCTGATCCGTTGAGAGCGCTAACAAAATAAGAGATTTTGATAGCGCAATCTGGCCATCCCCAGATCTTTTTTTTTCTTCGGAAGTTGTCAGTCGTCCGCTATATAGTGACAGACCTTTTTACCATATTGCCCCTCCTCCCTCGTCCAATACACTGTATGACGGACAACTTTTTCATTCGCTACAATGTGTAGCAGACGACTTCCAACAACTTTTTGACAGACACGACTGACACAATTTTAGACTTGTCTGTACCAATATTTCTGCACATGTCCGCTGCACAGTATCGCGGACAGAATTGCCTAAAGCTACTCAATTCCTTCAGTACAATGTTCTTCTCCTTCAGACTCGCTTCCATTTTCAGCTCCCTTCAAATTTCGAGTAACACTTGCTTCAAGTTTCACTCAAGCAAGGTCAATTTCTTTATGGATTGACTGGTAAAGTATAATTTATTTGTTTGGACAAAAAGGTATAATTCGGACGGAGAAGCAGAAACTCTCAACTTCAACACTTAAAAAATTTTCGTCTTGGACGTCTGCTACACTGTGTAGCCGACGGAGAAGCACAAACTCTCAATGTCAACACTTAGGAAATTTTCCCCCATTTTGTACCCACTTAAAAAAAATTTATTCCCTCTGCGCACGTTCGCTACACAGTATCGCGGACAGAATTGCCTAAAGCTACTCAGCTCCTTCAGCACAATTTTCTTCTCCTTCAGACTCACTTCTATTTTCAGCTCCCTTCAAGCTTCGAGTAACACTTACTTCAAGTTTCACTCAAGCAAGGTCAATTTGTAAATGGTGAATTGACTAGCAAAGTATAATTTATTTGTTTGGACAAAAAGGTATAATTCGAATGGAGAAGCAGAAACTCTCAACTTCAACACTTCGAAAATTTTCATCTTTGGACGTACGCTACACTGTGTAGCCGACGGAGAAGCACAAACTCTCAACGTCAACACTTAGGAAATTTTCCCCCATTTTGCTCCACTTTCCCTCTACGTCCGCTACACTGTATAGCGGACGGCGAAACAGAAACTCAACACTTAGTCATTTTTTGGGTCTATGTACATCCACAACACATGCAGGTGGATGGTATCGTCGTTGACACTGTCAATCACCGATACAACTTTTTTGTTACCAGTGGCTTTTCCCTAGAAATGGGATTAAAAACACGAGGGCAACCCTTACGCTCACTAGACTATCCCTTTTCAGACATGCTCGTAGGTTAGCCGACGGTCTCCACTGGTTCAACTTTTTCTTCCCCCTTTGTTAGACCCACTCATGCCATTCAACCACTAAGAGATTATGAAAAAAGGCATCCACCAAAAATACGTCCGCATACTCGTTCAGCCGCTCCCGACCCCTTTCCTTCAGAATCTCCACGTAGGTAGAGATGACACTGTTGTCTAACCAACTACCCGGAACCAGGGAGGACATTTCTCCCCATGAACAACAGTAATCCATGCGGGGAGAAGTATCACCCTAGGGGCACCATACAAACATTTGGCGCAACGGGTGTGGGAGTCGTTCGTCTTCACGCTCTCCGAGTTGCAACGCACGCCCCTGATCCACTTCGAGGTCACAGAGTGGTAGCTGCCAGATCGTGCTATGCGCCATTTTGACTGCCCGCAGGGGTTGCCAACCGATGGGCCGAATATGAGGCGTAACAGGAACCCACCGGGTGTCGAACGGTTTGGCAAGGCGAATGCGCACGAGAAATTAAGGTTTGGGATTCCTGGCAGGACACGCTGGCGGCCATTGTGTCGGAGCCTGACCCCGTGATCAGCATCGAACAGTACAATGAGTGATACTACAGCATCACCTGGAGGAGAGTAGCCCCAGTAAGGTTTGAACGCGGGTAGAAGTACCACCCTAGGAGTCAGATCGATGAGCATATGGAATACAGTCTGGTGAGTTGCCCAACCAGTGCTTTTAATTGAACTTGATGATTCTAAGTGTTGAAATGAAATTACTTATTTATTATCTCTTTGGATGTAGGTTAATGCATCGTTCGCCTTCTTCCAAAAGTTGAGCGAGCAGATGGTTCTAGAGGATGCAATGGGCGAGGAGCTTCGCCAACAGGCTGAAGCGTTGGCGTTTGACTAGGAAATTTTTTACGCCAAGCATCGGGACAGCCTTCGAGCGTCAACCCGGGAATGGGTTATCCGGAGTGGCAGCCCCCTTATGTGAGCAAGGGATACGGTGATCCCTCAAAACAGACTTCAGGGGTGAGCCAGGGATACGGTGGTCCCTCTGTACCGGGAATGGGTGGTGATTAGAGACCGTCAAGCACCATGGGCCAGGCTCAAGCGCCATGGAAAGAGTACAGTGCGCCCTCCTTCTCTTTGCTTCTGAACTCGGAACCCCAACCCCTCTCTCAAAATCAAGTCACGCAGGATTAGGGTTTCAAAAACATTAGATTGTTTGAGACATTACACATTGTCCTGTGGGCGGGACCATCTATTGCGGAAGGAGGGCAATATCCCCCGGTCGACCCCCCACCCCCCCACCCCCGAAGGAGTGCAAGATCTTTTGGTCGACCCCCGAGGGCAATATCGCAAAGGGCATCCATTGAAGCCCCTAAAGCCACATAAATGTCAAATAATCAGAGAGCGTTATTTTAACGGGTTCCCCCGGGACAAAGCATTATATAGTGTGAATCATCCGGAGTGCATGAATTACTTGAAGACATTAACTGAAAGATTGCTGAAGTAAGTTGCAGAATTCAAAGGAAGATGGATTTTCTAAAAAAAAAAAAAGATTGGATGCTTACATAGTCAACGCTTAGATCCGGCTCCCCCAATTCTCGGGAAATGATAATGATGTAAGGATTATATTGCCCCCAATTTTTATGAAATACAAGATGGTCCCAAAGTAAGGAATAACCAGTTACGCCAAAAGATGGATGCCGTGAGGCGGGCCTTGGAAAGTTAAGCGTAATTCCTCCTAAACAATAAAATATGTTGAGAAACATGAGGAAGAGAGTGTTACAAGCTCTTCTATATCTTCGTATGTTTACAAAAGAAGATTGCCTTCTCTGAAATAGGCAGATGAAAAGCTATGAACAGGATATTTACATAATTGCCTACTTTTACAGCTGTCTTACTGAATTCTAAACAATGATTACATCACAAAAGACTTTTAGAAAATGTGTCTCAAAAGTCTTTAAAGTAAAAGCTATTTTATGTAAAGCATAAAGCTAAAAATACTTCATTCGTTAGCTGTCTCAGCAATTGTTTCCTTCTTTGTTTTTCACTTGGCTAAGTGGTGAATAAAGCTGAAAACCTTGATTTTGCCGAAAGTTATGTCTGTCTTTGTCTGTAATGCCTTCTTTGTCAAAAGTTATCTGGCAATTGTTAAAAGTGCTCTAACAGTTCTCTTCAAGTCTTTAGAGAACTATTCGAAAAGTCATTTATGTTGATAAGGCTATTGCTTTGTCCTTGTGCGTCTTGAAATAAGCTACTTGTTGTAGCAGATTCATCTGGTTCTAGAGTTTTAAGTATTTTTCCAACTAACTCAGCGAAGGCTTCTGCTATTTGTCTCTGAATTGCATGAGCTTGCCTTTTTGCTCTATTTTTCTTGTCTTCTTTGATCTGTTTTTTCCAAACGGACAAAGATCTCAAAATTTAATGCGTCTTTACCAACTATCTATAGGGCTGGACTAGGATTTCTATCTCCCATAATCAAAGGATTTTCAGTGATTTTAAGTAAATCACCAACTATAACAGGACTTGATAAGTCTTTACCGTTAGCCCGTGAAAACAGACTAGGGTCTTTTTTCCTGAACCCTCAGGATTTTCTGAAATTTGTAACAAATTTTCAGCTCTTACAGGACTTACTTTGTCTTTACCGGCTGCCTGTGATGCCGAACTATCTATTTCTTTAAGCCCTAAAATAGTAGGCTTTATTTTCAGCTCTTACAGGACTTACTTTGTCTTTACCGGCTGCCTGTGATGCCGGACTATCTATTTCTTTAAGCCCTGAAATAGTAGTCTTTACCGGCTGCCTGTGATGCCGGACTATCTATTTCTTTAAGCCCTGAAACAGTAGGAGCATTTGCGTTTTTATGGACTAAAGAAGTATAACGAGTCTTCCAATCATTTGCTTCTAATTCTAAAACTTGAATCTGTGCCTTTAGTTGAGAAATTTGATTATCAAAATGTGATTTTTCTAAAATGAGTTGGTCAAAACGTGTTTTTAAAATATTAAAATATTTTATTAAAGTATTGCAGTTTTCACAATATGCTATGGTGTATGTATTAGATTTGTCTTGCCATTCTAGACTAATATAATAGTTGGGTCTAAAATGAGTTTGCATAAGATTAGTGGCCTCTTGAAAAGTTAACGCGCCTTTGAACCAAGGCTTGGGATGATTACCAACCCCCACCAACCATCATGGCTTCAGGATAATGTTTAAAAATACTGGGCATAATGCCTTTAAGAACACAATAAAAATTAAACTTCTTAGTATCTCTTAATTTATGAAAAAAATTGGCAAGTGCATTCATAGTGTTTACAGACCACCCGTTGTCCTTTTTAATAAGGACTGCCATAAATCATCTAAAAGAGTTCTTTGATTCATTGGGAAAGGACCAAGCCTAGGATCTTTGATTTGAAATTGAGATCTTACATGTATAACTTCTAGATTATTTCCATTAAAATTAATTCACTTTTTCCTAAGTTGTCTATATAATTAGTGAATTGCGTAGGGAAAACCGGGTTTGGCTGATTTACCTGTAGCTGTCTCGTATTTGCTGAATAGGAGGATGCCATCTGAAAGGGAAACAACAAATTGTCTAGTTCTAAATTAAAAATGTCTAGAGTTAGTTTAAAATTTTTCTAGATAATAAATCCGCAATAAAATTATCCTAGCCTTTAATATGTTGACATTCTATATTGTTTAGTCTATAATTGCTTAAGGAAGCCATAAATTTTAACCATTTATTAGTATATCTAGTGTCTTTATTTTTGTTATATCTGACTATGGCTTCGCTGAGTTAGTTAGAAAAACACTTAAAACTCTAGAACCAGATAAATCCGCTACAACAAGTAACTTATTTTAAGACGCACAAGGACAAAGCAATAGCCTTATCAACATAGATGACTCTTCGAATAATTCCTCTGAAGACGTGGAGACTTGAAGACAGTTATTAGAGCACTTTCAACATTTGTCAGATAACTTTTGACAAAGAATGCATTACAGACAAAGATAGACACGACTTTCGGCAAAATCAAGGTTTTCAACTTTATTAATTACTCAGTCAAGTGAAAAACAAAGAAGGAAACAATCGCTGAGACAGCTAACGAATGAAGCATCTTTAGCTTTATGCTTTACATAAAGTAGTTTTTACTTTAAAGACTTTTGAGACACTTTTTCTAAAAGTCTTTTGTCATGTAATCATTGTTTAGAATCCAGTAAGACAACTGTAAAAGCAGGCAATTATGTAAATATCATGTTCATAGCTTTTCATCTGCCTATTTCAGAGAAGGCAGTCTTCATTTGTAAACATACGAAGATATAGAAGAGCTTTTAACATTCTCTCAAACTCTCTCTTCCTCATATTTCTCATCTTCTTTTGAATTCTGGAACATATTTCAGCAATCTTTCAGTTAAAGCCTTCAAGTAAAAATTCTAATCTTTTCAAGTTCTTAGTTATTTTGGGGTGAACACGCTCTAGTGGTGAAAAACATTCTATGAATTGAAAGAAACTATCAAAAACTGCCTAATATAGTTATGATCAGAGATCATATGACATTTACTTGTCTTAAAGAGAGACTCTATTCCTTTTATTGTAAAAATTATTATGCTTACTCCTAGACCATTAGCTAGATTTTAATCGATTATGCTTTCTCAAAGAACTTTCAAAACTACCCTAAAGATTTAACAAAAGTGGGAGCGAGTCGCTTTAGGTTGTTTGCCGTGTGATGGCGCTTGAAAACCTATAGATTAACGCATGCCCGGGTTTTTTCTTTTAAGGTATACTTTGACAGTTCAAAATGGCATCTTGAGATTTTATCTAGTTAAATTCTTACCCAGCATTCTCAAATTTTGAAAACAAAACTAAAAACCCGACTCTAATTATAAGTTTTTGCCATATTTCCTCTAAATCCTCTCTCTATTCCGCTGTGTTTTTATTTGTGCTATACTTTCATCCAAAAAGGATACAGTCTAATCGGGGACTAGTTTTCCGACCAACAACCCCCCTCCCTTTTATATATAATATCACAAGGAATATTTTTACCAAGTTTGTTAAGTAAATTAAGTTTAATGGACTTTTTCATAAAGTTTGTGCGTGTATTACCGTTTTTTTTTAAGTACTGGGGCTAATTTTAACAGTAAGTTAATAAATGGTTGTTTAAATTATACAGCAAACTTAATCCAGCTGTCAAAACGATCGATAACATTGAGAAATTCTGCTCACGTTCTCGCTGCTAAATCACAACTTAGGTTAGGTCGCCGGTGACTTCTTCTTCTTCTTCTTTCTCCTTATCTTGTTCTTCTCCTCTCTTTCTCATGGGTCTCCTCTCCGTCAAAAAACCCTAATAAGCGATCTCTCGCCGGAGTTGCGGTCGTTGTCGGAGTCGCCCTTCGTTGCGGAGTCTCTGGTGGTCGCTGGGGTGGTCAACCTAATGGCTACTTCGTGCCGCTGCTCTCTCTCCCCCTTCCTCCCTCCCTCCCTCTCTCCGATCCCATATGCACTGATCCGCACTCGGTATTTAGGAAAATAAATAAATAATATCGAATACGCACCCGACACGCATCCAAGCCGCACCCCCGCCACACCCGCGCCGCACCGCACCAAATGTCGGCGATTCACTCTGATTGGCTCACATGTGCTTCATAGGAGGTAAGCGTACATATCAAATTGTATCAATCATAAGCATGTGATGTCCGGGTAGGTTGGGTATAAGCCAAAGGCGTAAGAAAAGTCACAGGGGGCTGTGAACATGTTTTCCACTTACGAAGCGGTTTACATGCCGTTATTAACGTTCATGGGCGCCTAACAAGCACTGACACTTCATATAAGTCTAGGTATGGTGTTTGACACCTACCAACACCTCTCAACACTGTCCGAATTTATTTATTTATTTTTAATTCACAAAAATCATGTCGCAAGAAGTGTCGGACACCTTTTGAAAAATTGCCAGACATCTCTTCGTCCAAGACCTATGGGGCTAGTTACCTTATCTACATTACCTTCATTGCAGGTAATGGATACAAGGCAAACGACATTTACTGCATGGGGGTATTAATCTTGCAGTTGATCATGAAGAAAGAAAAAGTTACGAACGAAAAGTCGAATGAGCGGATCAAAGACTGGGAAACTGAAGAGTACCAAAAAGAGGCAAATGCAGTTCATAGGAGTTTGCGAGGGAGTGGATGTGAAAGAGCCATTACCGAGTTGGGACTAAACTGCATTCAGGACAATACTGATGCACGTCCAAGTATTGAAGAAGTTATTGAAGTCCTTGCAGGTTTAAATAACACAGTCAAACGCAGTCCCTTCCAGAAGTTGTGTCTACCTTGCACAACAGTCCCTATGACAGATGAATAGACATCTTCAGTAAATAAGGTATCTTGAATCGGATTGTACAAGAATTAGATTCAAATCACTCAAAGTCACGGCTTTTAATGCAAGTAATAGAGCATGAAATCTGAACTTTACAGCCTACTTGATGAGATAAGGCAAAGTTAAGATTACCATTACCTCAGAGGAGCATTTTGCTTCTTTCAGCTTCTCTGTCTGCCAAAGACATCATCCTGTTAAGAACATGAAAACCTCCCATGACAAAGGGAAATGGAAATATCCAAGGAACACCTTTATTTACATACATGTAAACACAAACATGTGTGCGTATGTATATATGCAAGCATTCCTTTAAAATTATCATGGTCAAAGCCTTCTTAATACAGAAGCCACGGCAACCTATTTGATACATAATTTACAGAAGAAAAACTGGAAGATAACAAGGAGTTGGTGAACTTCTACATATATTCTCAACTTCATCTAGATTAGAAAATCTTACATCAAGGAAGAAACAGAAGAAAAAAAAAGAGCTAAACATAAACGTGTTGTCTAGAAAGAGGCTCCAATTTCTCTCAATTCAACCACGGAGTATGCAGGTACAACCAGTGGAGGGGCAAAGTTCTCTGCCAAACATTTCGGTTCAAAAGAACTAAGCCAGTACAAAGTGGCATATCAGTGAACCTGCTGAAGTTGGATGTGGAGGCATTTAGCGAGGTGCGCAGGAACTTGAAAAGGAGGGTGTACTGGGAGGAAGTTCTGCTTGCTTAAACAGGCATCTCATTTCTGCTTTGCACTGATCTCTGTCTTTTTCTTTCTTTTCTCTTTTTTACTTTTTCGTTCTTCATATTTTGCAGAGGCAGATCTATTTTCCTCTTGGCCATTGTGTACTCCATGTCTACTAGGTTGATTATTTAGGTTGCACCCCCTGTGACACGTTTTATATGAAATCAATTAGCTACCAAAAAAGGACTATTGCGTGTAAGTTTCGAGGAAGTTGCGCTGGGTTGGTAGCTGAGCAGATGGTATGTGTTTGTGGTGCAGGTCAAACCGGAAACATTGACTGTCGTAGCTGCGGTGTCTGGTGGGCTAGCCACAACGTGATTAACACAGTTTTCAGGGACAAAATGGAGCAAGGGCGGCAAAACGCGCACAGTTTTTAGAGAGTTAAATCGAGCATATCACCCACAAATACCTCTATGATTTTTTTGAACCTTCATTTGGAATCCAAAAGAACATCAGTTGTAGGACGTGCATCCTAAAAGTAAATGGACAAAGGAGTACTAATTTTTGGGCACACCGTGCAAAAGGTCCACGTCTGAGCGGCTAGGAAGATGGTCAGATAAAACTCTTAGCAATCCAGGCGTACCCTTAAATTGCCAAGTTTTCACGTTCACGATGTCTCAGGCGGATCGAAAACAACACAGCTAGCAGAACTTAAATATTTGCAAATCACGCCTTACATACATAAGGTTCAGTCGAAAAATGTCTTCTTTTTTCTTTATGTTTCGATCGTGTCCCAATATTAAAAAGCAAACTTGCAGGCAGCGGTAACTGAACTGAACAGAACAAACATTTATCAGGTAGACGCGAACATATCAGTTGACCCAGAAAAACAAAAAATCAAACTTGCAACAATTTTCTCATACAACAATATTTTGACGAATCCCATTAGCAAACCTGTATATCAACAAACAAACAACGACGACTTACGGTGCCTCTTCATAGATCGGCGAGATGCCGGTGCAACACGGTCGTGGACGTACAGATCTGCTATCTACCGGCATGGTAGCTGGGCTTCCGCTCGCTAGATCCATCAGCGGCTTCTTCTCATCTGAGGTGAGAGAGAGAGAGAGAGACGATACGGCCCATGGAGTCGGATCAGATAAACCTAAAGTCAAGCGGTGTTAGATTTGAGGTTTTCTACGTCTTTAGAAATACATAAGTACTGGTTGTTAGATACACTGCACATCACCCCTTGCGCTGCCCAATCACAAGAACCCCCACGTACCGGCTACCTTCAGAGCTGTGTAGGCAACTTCTTTTCTTTTTTTCTTTCTTCCGGATCTTATGTTTTGTTTGCAGACAGGCATTCTTGTTCTTGATTTTAAAGAAATACAGGAAAGGGAGGGATACTTCGGCTGAAAATGCAAACGAGAGAGAGAGAGAGAGAGAGAGAACGGAAAAAAGGCAAGTTTGGGTCGAATTGGACCGTATGCTTTCAACCTTGCCACTTCGTTAATATTCCGTTCGTTCTTAAATAATTGTTTAATTTTAATTTAATATGCATATTAAAAATATACGTTATATCCTTAATATGTGTCAGGAGAGTGGAAAGAAGTGTGTCAGGAGAAAAAAAATTAGTTGGTGAAAACTTAAATATGAAGAGAAGAATGGGAAAGGAAAGTAAGCGAGAAAATGAGTTGGTGAAATATAACGTGAAGAGATAAATAAAATAAAAAAGTGAAAAAAAATAAATATAAAAAAAAAACACCTACACAATTTTTTTTGATTTTGAAAGTGATCAATTTTTATTTTTTGGGACAGCCCAAAAATTGTTCTAAAAAAAAAAAAGTTGATCAATTATTTATGGACGATGGCGTACAAAAAAGGTGGCTAAGTCTACAAGGCTCTAGGGCTAAGCCTACATGATTCTGGGTCAATGCAGGTGGCTAAGTCTACAAGGCTCTAGGGCTAAGCCTACATGATTCTGGGTCAATGCAGTCTACAAGGCTCTTAGTCAATGCAGCTTGCTCGTGTTACCGTACCGAGTTGAAAACAAATTGTATATATTATTGTGTTTAGAATGCAGGAGAGCTTTGGAACCTTTTCCTGCCGACCTAATTGCAAAAAATGACATTGCATTAGGAAATGGTACAACGTACACTACTATCGAAGTTGTAAATGCAATTTATGTGTCATTAATCACGGGACAACAAACATTCTTGTGAAAGAGTGACGATGTAGTTCTTATAACGTTTGTCTAAATTTTTGAATTATGCATGGCATAATAGTCATATCATCATAAAGCCCTGATGTAGTTAATTAAATGAGTTAACCTAAAGTATAGTTGGAGTATCTCATGTTTTAAGCGTGACAACACCTCAAATTATTTTTTTGACCCAAACTGCTCCAAAAGAAGACCCAAATGAAAGGACATTCAATTTTATGAAGGAAAAAATGTCAGTCCTACAACAACACATCTTCGACACACGAGGCACTATCACAACCATGCGGTTTGCTTACCTTATTAAGATGGTGTCTTAATCTTATGCCTTAAAACAAAACAAGGAAAAACTATTTCTCCGGCTCATACACACACTCTTCAATTGTACTAACTCCCGCGCCGTTGAACACCACCATACCTAACATCAACGTAGACCACCACCACTACCATTAGACCTGGCAAAAATAAGACCGTACCCGCTACCCGAACCGTACCCGGTCCAAAATACAGGGTACGGGTACCAATATTCAATACCTGTCAAAATCTGACCCATACCCGAACCGACCCGTAATTTTAGGGTAGGTTCAGGTCGGTTTTCGGGTTACCCGAAATTACCCGTTTTTCATAGGTATATAATGGGAAAAACTTTGTGCCCTAAATCTGATTTTAATTCTTCTTCTCAGAATCTCTGTTCGTCATTCCTCTCACGCTGCCACTGGCCAACACCGCATATGTCGGCAAAGATCGTGCCGTTCGTCAGGCTCCGTGGCTCCGTCACTCATCAGCCGTCGGCCGTCGGCCCATCCTCACACAAGGTGGTGAGACACCGGATCTATTTCCACCGACCACCGCCGTAGCAACTATTCACGCCGTAGCAGCGTCAGCCTCCGAGAAGTCTCCCCCAGTCCACCACAGCCGTCTCCTCCACAAGAAGTCTCCGCCAGTCCACCGCCGATGTTCAAGCCGTCGACACGGACCTCCACGTAGAAGGTTAGTCAATCTCTCCAATTTTTTAAAGATCAATTCAATTTATACTCTTTGTTCTTCGAAATTTGTATGAAAATGAGTAGAAATGACTGGAATCTTACTGATTTATAGTTTTTTATTATAGTTTGAGCCAACAATGAACAACCCATGATCTTGATTCCTGATTCGTGTAGGACTCCTGTACAAAGTCACTGACCAGTGAATTTGTAAACACTTACTTTGTAATTGCAGAAATTGTTGGTAACCAGTTAATTTGTACAAAGTCAGTAACTAGTTAATTTTGTTTGGATAAGCCTTTTATCAGCAATTTCGCCATTAACAAGTTAATTCGTAAACATGTATGTTTGCAAATTGCAATTGCTGAATTGTAGAAGAGTAATTAATTACCTTAAAAACTGGGCTAAATCCCCTTCCCCCACTTTGTTTTGCATGTTGAAGTTGTTGGTAGGCTGGTAGCAGGGTAGCAGCCGCTATTTTGTAAAATTCAAACATGTGTAGCTCCGATAAATCTTGTCGTGACATGTTTATGTTCAAACTCCTTTGTGAGGCAGTTTGCTACTAAGTTGCTTATGATCTGAAGGGAGATTGGATTTGGGCAGTATTGTGGATTTGTGGTGGATGTTATTATTGTTGGATGATATATATATATATATATATATATATTTATTTTATTTTTTTTGCATTTGGATGTTATATGTATTGGCGTATTGCTGAATTTGTTGTTGGACTAATGGACTATTGAAGTGTAAATCTAGAATAATGTGTTATGTTGGTCCTGTTGGATTTGTTGACTTATTGTTCTCACTTTTTTTCTTATTCTTTGTTTCAGACTATCATAGAATCTATGGAATCTGTAAACAAAAATCCGCCCATTGAGAATGTTGAGGTTGTTTATGTTGAAGATGAATGTCCTCAAGTTTTTACCAACCTTGATGAAGTTGCTAATGATATTGAAATTAGTGTTGATGAAAAGTCTACTAGAGGTGAAGTTTGGAAAAAAAAATTGATATTGTGGAGGAGAATAATAAATATAGGGTTGTGTGTAGGTGGTGTAAGGTCTCTAGTTTTGTCATGGGGACAACTCCTGATGGGAAGCCAGTAAGGGTACACATGGGACTTCAAATATGCATAAACATCTTAAGGTTTGTAGTGTGTACAAGAAAGAATTTATGGATGTAAAACAGATGCATTTAGATCATTCTGTGAAATTGAGGTCTAGAAAGATTTCTCAAGATGTTTATCGTGAAAAAATGGCTATTGCAATGATGAAGCATAACTATCCTTTCTTGGCTGCTGAACATGAGGGTCTTAGGGATGTTCACAGTTATTTGAATCTGGATGTCAAGCATTATACTCGTAATACTGCAAAAGTCGATTATTTAAAAATATCGTTGAGTCAGAAAGCCATGCTTAAGCTTGCTTTGGGTAGTATTAGAGGGAAGCTATGTCTTACGGCGAATGTGTGGACTTCTATTAGATATGAGAGATATCTTTGCTTGACTGCACACTTTGTTGATGAAAATTGGAAATTGCATATTAGGATTCTTAATTTTTCTCATTTTGCTCCTCCACATAATGGTAAATCCTTGTGTGACAAAGCATATGATTTTTTGAAGGATTGGGGAATTGGGAAAAAAGTCTTTTCGATCACTTTAGATAATGCCACTAGTTGTGATAACATGCAAGAACACTTGAAGAATAGATTGCTAGTCAACAAAGTCTTGGTGAGTAATGGAGATTATTTTCATATACGATGTTCGCCTCATATCTTGAACCTCATTGTGCAAGACGGGTTGAAAGTTGGTAATGAGACTATTTACAAGATTAGAAAGAGCATTAAGTATGTGAAAGGATCCGAGGGTAGGAAGATAAAGTTTGCCCAGTGTTTGTGAGCAAATTAGTGTGGCTACTTCGATGGGTTTGCGCATGGATGTTCCTACTCATTAGAACTCTACTTTCTTTATGCTAGAGTGTGGGCTTAAATTTCGGTCAGCGTTTGTGAATTATTCCCTCATTGAACGTAGCTACAAGTATTGTCCTACCAATGAAGAATGGGATAGGGGGCTAAAATTGCAAAGTTTTTGGCCCCATTTGCTATGATGACCAATCTTGTGTCTGGGACTGAGTATGTAACTTCAAATCTGTATTTTAATTCAGTGTGGAGAATTCAGTTGCGTATAATTGAAGAGATGGAAAGTGAGGATCTAGTTTTAAGAAAAATGGCGATGGAAATGTACCCTAAGTTTTTAAAGTATTGGGAATCTTATAGTACTATCCTAGCTATAGCAACAGTGCTTGATCCTCGCTACAAGTTAAAATATGTTGAATATTGCTATGAAAAGATTGAAGTGGGTAGAGGGGAAGATAAGGCAAAAGAACTCAAAAAGAAGATCGAGAAGCTCTATGAAGAATATGTGGTTCAAAATTCTGTTGTTCCAAAAGATAAAGTTTCAGTTGGTACAAGTATCGTTTGCTTGAAAGAAGATGAGGCCGAAGTAAGTTATTTCCTTTTTTATGTTTACGTTCCTTGTTTACTTGTTTATATTTTTGGTTTAATACATTTCTCATTCAAAAAATGTAGGAGTACTTTAAAAAGTGACGGCTTGAGGCCAAGAAGAAGTCGGATTTGGATCTTTATTTGGAGGAGCCGACATATGATCGCGTGGAATATGCATATTTGGATGTATTGGAGTATTGGAAAGACAATCGGTCTAGGTATAATATTCTTTCTAATAAGGCACGTGACGTTATGAGCATTCCAATTACCACTGTTACATCCAAATCAGCTTTTAGTATTGGAGCAAAAGTTCTTTCAAAAGTTCGGAGTTCACTTGCTCCGGATAATGCCCAAGCTTTGGTTTGCGGACGTAATTGGTTGTATGGATATGCAATTCAAAGTAAGTTATTATTTTTAAAGCATTTGAATATGAAGTTTATATTTATGTTTTGGGATTTAGTCCAATCATATTTGCTTAAACGTAGGTGATGAGCCGGACGATAGTGACCTTGTGGTATCTTTGTCTATCAATGCAAACATGGATGGTTCGTTCACTTCGTTGGATTTGGATGCAAGAAGCTTAATGGAGATTTGAAGGCTTGAAGTTTTAGTCGACGACGATGGAATTGAAGACTTTAATTTCAATGAATTTATGCATGTGATGTGATATGATGATGTAATTGTTGTTTAAAGTCTTTGGATTATGGGCAGGGATTTGGGAATGGGGTTAGATGCTTGAATTTGTTCATATGGTATTTAACAAGGGTATGCTAGTAACTAGTAAGTAATTAGTAGTAAGTAACTAAGTAGGATATTATGAGTTTTAATGCTTTATCATTTATGTGTCATAACATTAAATACCAAAGTGAAAATTGTTTTTACAATAACAATCAAAGACAGGAAATGTGTTGATAAAATAAGCAAAAGAAACAAAAAGAGAAAACTTATAGTAAATAGGACTACTAAAAAAGTTAGTAACCAGCAAAAACTGTTTTAAAAGTGTGTTAAAATCTGTTTTGATTTATAAAAAAAAAAGAAAAAAAGAACATGACCCGCTGGTAATACCCTACAGTTCCCAAAAATTCGTACCCGAAAAATCCGGGTATAAATTACCCGACCCGGTTTTACCCGGATCCGACCGGGCGGGTCTAACCGTTTGCCAGGTCTAACTACCATGCATTGACGAACAACCACCATTACCACCATCCTATCATCGAGCAAAGATATAGCTGTCTACGCCGCTGCCATGCATAAGTTCGAACCCACAAACCTCTGACAAGATGAGAGTACAAAATGACAACAAAGCCACCATTATTGCCACCAAGGTGCCGGTCTTTGTGCAGTGTGTTGTGCTTGTGCAGCTTTGAGTCGTGTTGGGTGTTATGCGACCGGAAGTGGTGGTGGTTGAAGAACTCGCTCTGAGAAAAAAATTAAGAAGAGGGGAAAAGAAGAATAAATTATCAGAGCCATGTGAATTTGCTTAATGCTATTTTTTTATAATGACGGTCTTAACCTTTGATTTTTTAACTCCGGTTGGCAATTGAACTTATTTGGTTCAAAAGCAAATGTTAACACACTGATTTGGCACATTTTAAATACAGGGCCCTAAAGCTAGATATTGATGATACTCCAGGGTAGACATTTGATATTGATCCTAATAATTCTTTCTTATTCTTTTTGGTTTAGCAAAATTTGCACCTATTAATTCCATCATTTTCCTTCCTAGAATTCTTGATTGAACGCCATTCCGCCACCATGCTCAACAGCCTTCTCTGTAGTCTTCTATCACAGCCATCTCCCCTACTTATAGAGATACTATTCAAAAAGTTCTCTTTCTTTGATTTTGACTTGTCATCCTTTGAGTTCAGATCTACGTGCATTTCTTGTAAGGATTGACTGAAGTTGTCTTAAGCATCAAACTCGTGACTTGAAATGATAGGGGGTAAGAAGTCAGAGGAAGAGGCATTGAGGAGGGGGCTTCTTACGTAGATGGACATGGTGCGAACTTTGATAAAACGGAAAATATAGACAAAAATAACTAAGTTTAGGTGGATCTATGACGTAGTGAAACATATCTGTCATTTCGGGCAAAACCAAAGTATATGATGCAGCCGTACTACTATCCTTGCAACACACAATGCATGTGTAGTGCAACGAAGTTTCAGTAAAAGAAGTATACTTTTTGTTTCAAATTAATTAATCGTGTTTGACTTATATGCTTATTTAGAATATGAGTTATATTTTTTAAGTGTTTCTCATTCTATCCCGAGAGAGAGAGAGAGAGAGAGAGAGAGAGAGATAGGGAGGGGGGAAAGTAGGACAAAAAGAGAAAAATGTGTTAGTAGATGAGTAAATGTGGAGAGATAAATAAAATAAAAAAGTGTAAGAAGGGTAAACATAAAAAAACACATATGGAGTCCTTCCTAATTTAGAGAATGATCAATTTTTTTGGGACAGCCCAAAAAAGAAATATGATTATTTTTTTTTAAAGCGGAGGGAGTAATAGTTATGAAAATGGACAAATGTAGTGAATGATATCTAGAATTTGCATTATACACTTCTTCTTTTTCATTATCACAAATTTGGACTATACCCAAAAATGAAAGTCCAAATCCAAACTTGAATAAACCTGCAGTGCATGCCATTAACGTATCACATACCAATTTGTTTTTTAAAGACAATGAAGTTAGTAGTACCTTTTGCATGAGTTAATATTTAGGATGGGTCTATACTTGTATACTATATATATGTCTATATGTACACTTATATATGCATTGTTATACTAGTTACAATTTTGTACTATGCACGGGACTTGATACACACACGCACATTCAGGTGGTAATTGTGGAAAGTGGGAGAAATAAGGTCATGGGTGGGACGGTTAAAAGTCATGGGATAAAATGATTATACTTTCTGACCAATTATATCATAACACCTATTTAATTTGAAAAATAAAGAAAATAACTAACTTTTCTGGCCAATTATATGCTATCACCTATTCCGTTTTATTTATGAAATAGAAAAAGTCTAAAAATAACTTGAGGTTCGGAAGGGAAAGAAGGTTGGAATCAAATTCAATAAGGTATAATATAGATACTATATTAGATCAGGTGTAGTGGGTGCAGGATGGAGTGTGGCAGTTTCGATTGGACTTAAAAGAAGAGGGTGATGCGGAGCGGTAACAAAAGGTGGATGGAAATGGAAGCTAACGTGGTAATTATGCATATTGTGTTGCATTTTGAATTTATTACCCTTCTTTTTTAACATAAAGTATAACATGAGAATGCAAAAATATGGACAAACTCGAAAGGTAAAATAGGATTTACCGTAAGGGTACTCTCCTATTGATACCAGTAATTATGGACACAAGCAATGCATGTGTAATATACACATTAATGATCCATGACAAAATGCATGATAGCATAAGAAGCATGCTCCCATGATGCAATTATAACTCTATCATGCTTCTATCTCTTGACCTACTTAAGATGGAAGATAGAAGTAATGTGGTGGTGAAAAAACGAGGACAGTAATTTAGGGTTGGGGTTTGAAGGAAGTTAGCAGATCTAAAATTGTAACCAATTGATCACTTTTCATTATATTATATACACGTGAGAAAATGATGGAAAAATAACTAACTTGTAAAGTGACATTGTTATTACTAGCTCAAAAATCCTCGACAAGCACGAAACGGTCTGATTAATAATCATCCACTTAGAAGATTTGAACTGCATTACAAAACCTATTATCCAATTGATAATTTTATGATTATTTCATCAAAGATAGTGACGTTTATATTAAACGAGTGAACATCCTTTTAGCATTAACTTTTATGATACTCCACACACTGAGCTTTGGGTATGACATCAAGCTTAGCCTTTATAAAATGTTCCCAACACTTAACTTTGAGCTTTCTATCTGCCTTTTGGACTTCTGGCCGACTTGAGACAAGATTACTCAGTCCTTCCTCTCAATGAGCACTCATCGGGTGAAAAATAGGACAAGAGTTCTGGTGTTGCCAAATGAGTTGCGTTCTTGACTAAAATATTGTTGATCTTATGAAAGTGTACATTAAAAATCAGGATTATTTTGGTTAAAAACTAAAAATTTTAGGTGTCTTACCCACTGTTAATTGCTCTTGAGACTGTGCTGCTCGTGGTGGTGAACGTTTTGGCTATGTGATTTTGAAAGTCTTGAAGTAGACATTTTTATAAATGTTGGAGAGTAATAAAAAAATAAAACTGGCAAGACTAATTAAAATAGTAAATGACTAGAATTACTAAATAATACTGTTTATAAAAAATATATCACCTGATAGTTAAAGAATAGAATACTTGTAAGTGAAAAATTGAGAAGGTTAGTACTTAGTAACGAATAAGAATTCACAAGAAAGATTGAACAATGTAGATAAGAGAGGTTGTGAATTGGTGTGGAAAATGTGAAGATGATGAATCAATTCATAGATTTTTTAAGCCTCACAATTGATCAAAATGTCTCTAAAAACTAGTTGTTTATACTTGTTGGGTGGGTAAATATATGAATGTGCACAAAAGAGTTGTTGGAATATGGTTGGAGGAAAATACCCCTCAAACTAGCCGTTATATAGCTGTTGGAGGGGGTACAAGTGTAATTTTAAAAAATCTAGAGGTTAGTGGGGGAAGGGGGAATCTGGATTCTTTGAAATTTTTAGGGATGGGCTGGGATGGGACCGGGCTTGGATTGGGCCTTCATCTAGACCTTGCAAACGGGATACTTGCGGGGTATGAATAATACCCGGCTCTTTCTTAGTAAAACCGGGTTGGGTAAAGTTTACCCATTTCTTAGATAGTCATTTTCGTGCCCGTACCCTAATCTTGCGGATCGGGTATTACCATGGGGTAAATAATAGATTTTTTACTTTTTAATAAATAGAATTTAGTTATCACATTTTGATAAACTACCAACTGATTAGCCATTTCTTTTCTTTTGTTTCTTTTGCTTTTCTCAGCTAGACAACATGTTTCATATATTAATAGTTCTTAGAGTTCAACTTCAAAACAAAAAAAAAATAAATAAAATTATATCAACTAGCATGTAACATAACACATTCCCCACAGACAAGCCAAAATAAAACAAATTCAATTTCTAACAAATATACAATCCCAATTTCCCACCAATAATCCAAAATACAACAACTAAATTTTAATAGAGATACAAAATCCATCATACATAAATAATCCAAATTGAAATCTTCAACTCCTTGTAGAATTTCGCGTCGAACGACAGTGAACAACAACGGTGGGCATGTAAGCTTCACAGTCGGTGGTGGAGAGGAAGACTGGCTACTGTCGGCAGCTGATTTGCGAAAGGAGAAGTGAGGGTGGAGGTTAGAGAGAGATTTGTGACCGTAGATCTCTAAGAGGAGTGAAGTGAGGTTGAGAGATAGAGAGAGTGTAGCGGCAGCGGCATATCTGACGCTGGGCGGCGGTCAACAGTTGCCTTATTGGGGTGAGGGGGAGCACGGAGTGCCCTTTGGTGGTAGATCTCCGAGTGGGAGGGGCAGTGATGACAGCAGAGATGAACGAGGTGGCGAGGGATTGAGATAGAAGGGTCTGAGACTTAAAGAGGTGAGAAAAAGAAAATGAAACATAAGGGTTAGGGCACCAAAGTGTTCCTTATATATACATGAAATTTGAGTAACCCATTACCCGACTTAGAATGACTCAAAAATTATGGTTCGGTTCGGATCTAATTTTGACTAGTCTCTAATATATGTATCCGTACCAGAGTTTTTTTTTGACAGATATGGGTAGACCCGCGGGTACGAGCAAAAAATTGCTAGGTCTACCTTCAATAGGGCTTGGACTAAAAAGGGCCACATGCGAGCTTCGACTCTGGTTAGGACGAGCTTGGACTTAAAATGGACTGAGTCAGGGTGGGTTGTTTTTGGGAGAAAATGGAGCCCAGCCCTAGTTCAGGTCTAGTCCCTTTGGACACAGGTCTCCACTGTTCACCTAACAGGTGGAGTCGGTAGGGTCGGGCTTTTCTGGACTGGATGAGGCTAGCCCGCGCCTACGGCCTGGTTGACTCCTCTAAATAAAAATGGACTTTAAAGGTTCATGGCTTGCTTTACAGTCTGTTTGGATACTTTTTTAATTAAATTTATTTTTAAGTTTTGTAAAAATCTTCAAAAAGAAGCCTTTTTTATATTTCCAAGAAATCTCATTTTTCTGAATAAATCAATTTATATTCTTTCAAAAAGACAGTTTTGAAAAGACAATATAGTGCAAAAAAAGTAACCAAAAGAGGACAAGAACCACCAGATTCCTTTGTAACATCAAAATGAGATGACCATACCAACATGGTCCCCACACAGAGAGAGAGAGAGAGAGAGAGAGAGAGGTGCTATGTAACCATATATTTTTTTAAAAAGCATAGTACAACCTTTTTTTTTATGGGTCTTTTACTTATTTCAATGACACTTGTTTTGAAACAGCAAGGACATAATATTTTCACTTTTTTATCAGAATTTTCAATTGGAAGAAGTAATTATAACAAACAAGTAAACAACCTCGTTAATCACAAACTTAAATTCATATTACAAGCTAGTAACAACATAAAAAAAATGAAAATGCTTTCACTGCTTTGTTCAATATGCTCATTCACTACCTCAGGCAATCCCAAATAAAATGTTGAGCTCAGGGACATAGGGAATCATTTGGTTGTGCCATTACAAAGCAGTCTAATGAATATAATCCAATTTTAGCAACCAAAAAAAAAAAGTTACTCAACAAACTATAAATAGTAAAATATATATGGGTATGCTGTTGTCTCATTGCTTATGTACCTCTACAATTTCATCCCACATCTCATTAGTAGCAATCGAACCATTATTTTCTTTATCACAATCGATCTCTGAGTGTCTTTTTTCCAAGAAATATGGGGTCGGATGTGTTTTTTTTATCAAAATAATAGGTGTGGGGTAAGATGTGTTGGAATTGCAACGAAATGGATTTTGAAACGGTTTCCACCAACCAGTTTTCGCACGTAATTGAGCTCATTTTGTGTCATTGACAAATAGAAAATCAGAAGGAAGAAAAGGTGGCATGTTATTATGCGCAAACATCTTTATTCTTCACTTTGATTTTCAAATGAACTACACTACTTGTGGTAACTCTTTTGCAGCTAACCCAACTAGCCAGCCTGCATTACTTACCTCTAAATCAACGGTCTTGTACTTTCATGTCAGTGATCAAATCTACCATTTTACATGTATGAATTTAATGCCAGATGCCTGTATAACGTCTCATTCCAACACCTTTTTCTGATCCTTCCTTACCTTCTTCCATGCCCCATCTTTTGCCCTTCATGCCACAAGCTCCCACTTTACTAAGCACCTCCCTAATCCTTGGCATAACATTCATATCACATTTCTGAAACCTCTTAACACCTCCGGTCTCTTCCTCCACTTCTTAGTTCTTACCCAACTCTCAGCTTCTCAATACTAGAACTAGAATAGCCTCTAAGGAAATGACAAATAGGTACGCCAAGATCAAACCGGTCACCACCACCAAATCAAGATCCCTGGATTTTTCAGATCTCCCATATCCTTTACCTGAATACACAAACAGCAACTCTGAAACCCAGGAAGTTACCAAACAGATCAAGAACACAAACGCCCGTGAAGCCCCTTCAGATGTGGTAGGAGACAGCATTGATGGAGGAGACAAGTCTGCTAATTTGAGGCAAAGCAGCAGCACAACGACAACACTACAGTCTGCAGTGAAGAGGGCCTTCTCCATGAGAAGATCTTCATCAGTTTCTGAGAGGTACTGTCGAATCCATGACCAGTGTGTGACACTACCATCTTCCTTGGATGACGGTGATGACGATTTTGTTGAAGTGACGGACAATAATGCGAGTCAGACAAGGAGATCCGTGAGGAAGAAAAATCAAAGGAATAGCAGTGGCAGGATCTTAAGAGCCTGCAAGCGCACCCTTGGACTCTAGTAGTTACGAGGGTTTTTTTTTTGAATGAATGAATGATTGCAGCTTTGAAATTGAACTTACAACTTCTATTGCAGTTGTATCATTCGTTGTTTATTGCTTTTCGTTTGCCAGGATTTTGGACGAGGAAGAACCTCTTTTTCAAGGGTATCATTGTGTTGCCAAAAAAATGTATTACTGATAAAATAATTATTTTAACGATAAAAATACTTGTGAACATTAAAGTACTGATAAACAGAAGTCTACTAATCTCACTTGCTTTACGAAACTCCCAAGACAATCATAGTAAATTAGTCAAGCAAGTGAATTCTTAAGAACCAATTGTCAAACTTCTCCAAGTTTAGGCTGGTCATCATGTAGTCTGCCATTAAAATATGGATGATTAGGCACGAGAAGTATCTTACTGGCACTAGAATTATGCTAGCCAGTCTTGCATAAACTAAACAAGGAACTTATGTTGATTAGTATCCTTTGGTGGGCAAACAAGGATTCACTAGAATCTGGATTTTTGCAAGCCAGTGGGTTAGATCTTAAGAGCCCATTATTATCTCAATCTCTTATAATTAAGTTATATAGCCCCTCCAATTTTAGGACACAAATCTCTTGGTAAGTAGATGTTACACTGTCCCAAGGGACTCGTGAGGTACAAAAGTCTTGGGCCAAGGCTTCGGGTGAATCAAGGTGGTTTGCTTCGGCCGACCCCGTGAGCAGCTTTATATCGGTTGGTCCAGTCCACCAGGTATATGGGTAATGCTATAACCTTTAATTTTAGGGGCGTTCCTAAAAATGAAAACCTTTTAAGAGCAATAATCGTTAGTACGACTTTCTTTGGTAAATATCACATAGAAAACTTTTGAATCAGAGCGTTACAAATTACAAAACAAGAATATATATATATATATATATATATATATATATATATATATATATATATATATGCTATGCATTGTTGCAAATTAGGGAAATGAGACAGTAATATTCTATTTTCGAATAATCTGAAGTTATCAAAGCACAAATATGACATAAACAACATTTTACAGCATCGTTCACTTTGCTGCTTTAGCAATAACTGCCCCTTGATGATATCAATCTATTACTAGATACATATGACGTGATCGTCACGAGAGATTAGTCGAGCCAATTCGAACACCTCCGTTGTTAGGGGAAAACAGGTAATATATCATAGGATACATACTGATATAGTTAAAAATATCCCTCCAGTCTACGGACGACACGTGGCAGTTATGACACGTAACTCACACTGGCTCATTACTGATATGGCAGTTACCGTATCAATCACTCGGCAGAATCCTAAAGAGGCTCTGACTCTATCAGTTCAGATTGACATGAGATCCTCTAGGATCCTAATTATATTCTGATTAGAGTTGGTCAAAGCCCAGTCCTATTAGGACTTCTCCTTCTACCGCTATATAAAGGGGTCTGACCCCTCAGGTACGGACAAGTTCACACACAATCACACATTGTGTCTTACTGCTTCTTCAGAGTTCTACATTGTTAGCCATCTCTGACTTAAGCATCGGAGCGTTCCCCCGCCGGAACCCCACCCGGCGGTCACTCCGTGTTCTCTTTTGCAGGCCTGATTTCTGGTGTGGTTCCCGATCCAGTTTTTAGCTGCAACAGATTGGCGCCATCCGTGGGACTACTACAGGGAACATGGCCAATCATTCTTCTTCCAGCGACTCTTCACATAGTCGTTCTCCACACCGTCACACCCGAACGAGCAGCTCTCGTCGACTCAGTCGTGACCACCGTTCGACACCTTCACGTCGGCATGCCGATTCTGCGGAAGATGCACACGTTAAAGTCACATCTGCAACTCCCGAATCAGAAGGTAGACCTCGAAGAAATCACTCTCCGACGTCTACTCTGAAAAACGGAGACCTTCGTCATCGCCTGAACCGTAAGTTATTCAAAACACCCCATGCCGAACTTACAAAAGAGATCCACGAGCTAAAAAATGTCGTGAACACTTTCCAACAAAAGCTCGACATGGCAGTGGCTCCTCCACCCACTTACCATTCTCATCTTGACCCCGGTGATCTTCGTCTTCGTCTCACATTCAGATCAAGTTACGGCCGCAAATACCAATCAACGGCCGATCCAACTTACAATCACAAAGACAAAAGCGGAGATCACGTAACTAGGAGTGGATCATGCTATCGTCACGATTCTTCAGTCGAAGACAATACTGACTCCTCTCCCGCACAGGCCGCCAGAGTTAAAACCCCTCGAAGATCTATCCACAGGAAGAAGACGCCTGAGTCTCGTTCCCAAGAACGGGACTCCTGGAAGGTGGTCCCTAGATATCATTCTCCAGAACGATCTCGCCCAAGGAATGAATCCGGATATCCGTTGTCGAAGGCCATCGAGAAGGCAAAGTTGCCTCCCAATTTTCGGATGCCTCAATGTGACCTCTACGACGGGACTGGTGATTCAGGAGAACATGTTTACCAGTTTCAAACAAACATGCTACTCCTCCAGGTTTCAGACGCTGTCATGTGCAGAGCCTTTCCAACCACTCTAAGGAAAGCTGCACATGCATGGTTCAAATCTCTACAACCAAGGTCCATCCACTCCTTTAGCCAATTATCGGATCTCTTTCAAAAGCACTTTGTAAGCAATCGCTCCCGAAGGCAGAACTCGGCGAGTCTGCTAAACGTTGTGCAAGAGAAAAATGAGTCTTTGGCATGTTTTCTCGGACGATTCAATGCAGCCACTTTGGAAATTGACAACTTGGATGAATCCGTGAAGTATACTGCATTCCTCCGGGGCCTTCGACCCACATCCAAGTTCGCTTTCTCTGTGAACAAAAGTCCTCCAGGTAATATGAAAGCCCTTCTTGAGAAGGCTAACAAATATATTCAAGCAGAAGAATACCTGGAGACACACAGGGACCGACTTGGAGAAGGAAAACCGGAACAGAAGAAACGATCTCGAGAAATAACTCCCCCAGAAGGAAAGTCAGCAAAACGTCCTAAACATGATGAACGACGTCCAAAAGACACGTTTAATCTGACACCCCTCAATGCAAAGCCGTCGCAAATTCTTCACGAGATCAAAGACAACAAGGCTCTCCAGTGGCCAGACAGAATGAAATCCCGACCTAACAAGAGGAACAAAGATTTATGGTGTCACTTTCACAACGATCATGGCCACACAACTGACAACTGCGGGTCGCTCAAACGAGCAATTGAGGCCCTTATCAAGCGTGGCCAGTTAAGAAAGTTTGTAGCTCCTGGAGAAGGAAGACAACAGACACCACCGGCCATGGAAGAAAGAGAAAATCAGGAAGATAATGCAGGTACGATCAACACTATATCCGGAGGAATAGCCGCAGGAGGTTCATCGGGTAAGGCTCGCAAAGCATACGCCAGAGAGGTGTGCGTAACAAGCCAGCCCCCGAATAAGAAGCTCAAAACGGTACCCGCAGCGACCATCACCTTTTCCGATGATGATTCGAAGGGCATAAAAACCCCGCACGATGACCCATTAGTCATCACCATTAAAGCTGGGAACTTTGACGTCAAGCGTGTCTTGATTGATAACGGAAGTTCCGCAGAAATCTTATTCCATGATGCATTCGAGAAGATGAATATTCCAACGGACAGTCTCCGAAAGATGGAAGCACCGTTGTATGGATTTTCCAATCATCCGGTTGTAGCCGAAGGGATTATCGCACTCCCAGTTGCGATTGGCACACCTCCGGCACAAGCCAATCTCATGCTTGATTTTGTGGTGGTAAAAGTCCCCTCAACATACAATGCCATATTGGGACGACCAGCACTCAATCGGTTACAAGCGGTAGTGTCAACTTATCACCTCAAGATGAAGTTCCCCACGGAACACGGGATTGGGGAGGTGAAAGGAGACCAAACTACGGCTCGCCAGTGCTACGTAACTTCATGCCGATCCAAGAACAAAGAGGCACTGATTATCGAAGACCTCCGGGAGGACACAAAGATGCAAAGAGGAGAACCTGTTGAAGATCTGGTGAGCATTGAGGTATATCCCGGAGAAGAAAACAAAACGGTTCGCATAGGCTCAAATCTTAAGGAAGTCACCAAGCTCGAGCTGGTGAACCTATTGAGAACCTATACGGATATTTTCGCATGGACAGCGACAGACATGCCAGGGATCGATCCAGAGATCATTACCCATAGGCTAAATGTCGACCCATCCAAAAAACCTGTTAAGTAGAAGAAGAGGACTTTTGCGCCAGAAAGACAGGAGAAGATTGAAGAAGAAGTAGATAAACTCTTAACCGCAAAATTCATTGAAGAAGTCTACTACCCAGATTGGATCGCTAACGTCGTCATGGTTCCTAAACCCGGCGACAGATGGCGAATTTGTATTGATTACACTGACCTGAACAAAGCATGTCCGAAGGATAGCTACCCGCTTCCAAGAATCGACCTTCTGATCGACGCTACTTCGGGCCACGAATTGCTTAGTTTCATGGATGCATATTCTGGTTATAACCAGATCATGATGCATGAAGACGATGTCCCAAAAACGTTGTTCATCACAGAAAGAGGGTTATATTGTTATAAAGTAATGCCCTTTGGACTTAAAAATGCCGGGGCAACTTACCAGCGCCTGGTGAACATGATCTTTCGAGACCTGATTGGAAAGAACATGGAAGTCTATGTTGACGATATGCTCGTAAAGAGTGTAAAGTCTGAATTCCATGTGGAAGACTTAAGAGAAACTTTCGACATCCTTCGAAAGTATAGAATGAAGCTGAACCCGCTCAAATGCACTTTTGGAGTTGAATCAGGGAAATTCTTGGGGTTTATTGTTTCTCAACGAGGAATTGAAGCAAACCCAGAAAAGATAAAAGCCATTCAAGCCATGACGCCTCCAAAAACCGTCAAACAAGTGCAAGAGTTAACAGGAAGGGTTGCAGCTTTGGGAAGGTTTATGGCACGATCAGCTGAACGATGCTCGCCATTCTTTAAAGCCATCAGGAAGGCAAAGAATTTTGTATGGACGGACGATTGTCAGAGATCGTTCGAAGAGCTGAAAACACACTTGAGTTCTCCGCCCCTACTTTCGAAACCATTTCCTGGAGAAGACTTATTAATATACCTCTCTGTCACCGAAGTTGCCGTCAGCACAGTTTTGATCAGAGAGAAAAATGGGGTCCAGAAACCCATCTATTACGTCAGCAAGGTCTTGCAAGATGTGGAGACAAGATATCCGAAGATCGACAAGATTGCCCTGGCCCTGATCATATCAGCTAGGCGTCTTCGACCATATTTTCAGTCTCATACCATTATCGTTCTGACAGACCAACCACTCAGAAAGGTATTGATGAGCCCTGAGGCATCAGGAAGATTGGTAAACTGGTCAGTCGAGTTGGGAGAATTCGATCTCCAGTATAAACCTCGCTCTGCAGTAAAAGCTCAAGCCCTAGCGGACTTTATTGTCGAATGCACGTTGCCCGAAGACCCACCTCAATTGGTGATCTCTGAGGTTACTGATCCTTGGAATCTTTATGTAGACGGTTCTTCAGCTGTTGGCAATAGTGGAGCCGGGATTATTCTTATAAGTCCAGAAGGTTTTATTATTGAATACGCACTTCGTTTTAGGTTTGAAGCCTCAAATAACGAAGCCGAATATGAGGCTCTTCTCGCGGGAATAAGGCTAGCACATGCATTAAAGGTGGACTCCCTATCAGTTCACAGCGATTCCCAACTGGTGGTCAATCATGTCTTGGGAGATTATGAGGCCAGAGACGAAAGAATGGCTCAATATCTCGACCTAGTTAAAACTTCAGCTGTGAAGTTTCAAAACTTCACCATTCGCCAAATCTCCCGAGACCAGAATACTCAAGCAGATACGTTATCAAGACTCGCTTCCGCTGAAGAAACGAAGGCCCGACGCCCGGTTTACCTTGAATTCCTCAACGATCGCAGTATCAGTTCTCGTTATGAGATTGAAATCATAGATCAAGAACCCTGTTGGATGGACAGGATCATCAAATACCTGTCCACAGGCGAATTACCAAGTGAGAGACATGAGGCCAGGAACCTTCGCGTCAAAACTGCTAGGTATGCTTTAGTTGAAGGTATTCTATACAAGAAATCATTCAACCTTCCTTACCTCAGATGTCTACGCCCATCAGAATCCCTATACGCGTTACAAGAAGTACATGAAGGGATATGCGGTCAACATCTTGGGGGAAGGACGTTGGCGCAGAAAATCTTAAGGCAAGGATATTACTGGCCTACGATGCAGAAAGACGCCATCGAATTCACCTGAAGGTGCGACCAATGTCAGAAGTTTGCACCACTCTCTCATACACCCGTCGCCCCATTAACTTCAATTGTTTCCCCCATCCCCTTTGCTGTATGGGGAATGGATCTACTAGGACCTTTTCCCATGGCGTCGGGGCAACGACGGTTCGTGATTGTAGCAATAGACTACTTCACCAAATGGACCGAAGCAGAATCTCTGGCAACCATAACTTCAGCCAAGTGTGAAGACTTTTTTTGGAAAAATATCATCTGCCGTTTTGGGGTGCCCAGAGCTTTGGTCGTTGATAACGGCAAACAGTTTGACAACAGCAATTTTCGAACCTTTTGTTCAAACCTGTCGATCGATTTGAGGTTCACTTCAGTAGCCCATCCACAATCCAATGGTCAGACTGAAAACATGAATCGAGGCATCTTACAAGGATTGAAGAAGAAGTTAAATGAAGCTAAAGGCGCATGGGTGGATGAACTTCCCAAAGTATTATGGGCCTATCGAACAACTCCACACTCGGTCACTGGAGAAACGCCTTTCTCTCTCTGCTATGGTACCGAAGCGATGTTGCCAGTTGAGATCGGAGTCCCAACAATACGAGCCTTACATTTTAGCGAATTAAACAACGATGTTGGACTCCGCGCAAATCTTGACTTAGTGAAAGAGGCCCGAACTCAAGCCCATGTACGATCTGTTATCGTTAAACAACGAGTCGCACGATATTACAATCAGAAAGTCTGATCCAAGCAGTTTAACGAGGGAGATTTAGTCCTTCACAAATTAGAAGTCTCGAATCCAAAGGCAGCAACGGGAAAGTTATCTCCAAATTGGGAAGGACCCTACCGTGTGATAAAGGTGCTCAAGACGGGCTCCTATGCACTCGGCACACTTTCAGGAGAATCTATCCCTCGCACTTGGAATGCTGAAAACCTGCGCAGATATTACCAGTAGTGTCTTGGCCCGAGCCAAGACACTTTTCTTTTGGGGGATAAGGGGCTCAGACCTTGTCAGAACTCCGAATGGTCTTTGGCAGATTTTTTGGAATAAATGGGTTGTCCAGCAATCCAATGTAAACTTTTTCTCGAGCAATAAATTTATATTTCTCAGTATTGTTGTGATAGAAGCTTAGCCAAAACATTCTGTCCGAACAGAGTGATGGCCGAACACTCTGCCCGAACAGAGTAATCAGTTTAGCCAAAACATTCTGTCCGAACAGAGTGATGGCCGAACACTCTGCCCAAACAGAGTGATCAGTTTAGCCAAAATCAATCTGTCCCGAACAGAATGATGGCCGAACACTCTGCAAGAACAGAGTGATCAGTTTTAGCCAAAATCAATCTGTCCCGAACAGAATGATGGTCGAACACTCTGTCCGAACAGAGTGATCAATTTAGCCAAAACATTATGTCCGAACAGAGTGATGCCCGAACACTTTGTCCGGACAGAGTATATAACTCTTGGGTTCTATAAAATACAAGAGAAGGCCAAACGAATTAGCTATAGATCTAAGTCCGTGAATAAACAAAAGTTAATGGGGACATCGTCACTCCAACAAGGCTTTTAAACTTCTTCGAAATTTAGGCCGAGCGAGGGTGCTCGACTTCTTTGCCAACTCTTTAAGTGACGAATAAAGGGTTTGAGTCGAAGTAAACATTTTTTTATACTGTGTGAATGGTAAACACAAACCATAAGAAACACATAGTAAAGGATCAACATGAAATAAAAGATAGAGTTTTACAATAAAGCCCTTGAAAGAGCATTAAAATTCTCTGTCTAGATAAACAACAAAGCCCAGATACAAGGGCTAAAATCTAGGGCTCGGGTGCATCACCAGAGGGACCTTCTCCCGGAGGATGAGAAGCTGCGGCATCTCCCGACTCTGAAGGCATGGCAGTCTCTCCAGACGGAGATATCACCGCAGGCAGAACGAAGTCATCCAAGGAGATATCAGGAAAGCGCTCAACAAACATCTCCTTGGCCTTCGCGAAACCAAGCTCATAAATCTCAAGGCCATCATCGGTCCGCTTCTTCAGCCACTCATCCCCAGCGTTTCTATCCAAGAAGTCGCGGATGCCTTGGCCACGAGCTTTGGTCACCTCTTCTGCTGCCTTCCTCTTAACTCACTCCAGCCTCTTCTCCAGAGTCACAATCTGAGCAAGATGATCTGCCTCTTGCTTGCTCAGCTCTTCAGCACGATGAGAAGCTTCTTGTGCCTCCTTAACAGTTTCCCTCTTCTGTTGAGCCTCGTCTGCTGCCACCTGCCTCGCCATCTCAAAGCGAGAGAGCATCTCAGATCCGCTAGCATACATCTGGAATGAAGATTGAAATCATCAGCTAAAGGAAAGTAGAAAACAAAAATAGAAACTTAGTTGAGACAAAGGACATTACAGTATAGACGGCTTGGGCAAATGAGCAGGCAAAGGTCTCGTGTGTCTGAGTCTGGAAGACCTCCTTGTCTCGAGGTAGAATTCCATGAAGAAGATGCTGCTCCGAGACATGGCTATCCGGTATCCCAAGGTCATCGCACCTAAGTGTCCACCTCGGTCGAAAGATAGGATCGTCATCAATGGACACTTGCTCCAAGATACGTGGAGAACGTTCTGGAGGAGTAACTCTAGTCCTCTTAGGAACAGGGGGCAACTCAACACTGGGCTGTTTCTCCTTGCGCTTCCCCTTAGCTTTCTGAAGAACGCCAAGAAAACCTCCTTGGGGCGATTTTCCACTTCCGCTAGCCATCTCTGCAGTCAAGGTAGAAATCAATATGGGAATTAATACTGAAACCGAATTGAAATCAAAGTCTTCCATAAAACACACATACGGGAACGGTCTCGGCAGATGACATGCTAGGAATAGCGAGAGGAGGAGAAGGAATCTGAAGACCAGCTGGAATGGGCTTTGGAGGAATGATCTTCGCCCACTCCAGTTGCTCATCCGAAAGAGGCTCATCTATGCAAAGACCACCTCGAAGCTTAATATGACTAAGTATGTGTTTAGTCAGATTGTTGGGAGTAGGCTTGCCAGGATTTTCGAAATCCTTACAGAATGGATTCCAGTCTCTATCAAACGGAAGCTCCCCCTTGTCCAGGCGGCCAACAAAGAAGTATATAGAATGCCAGCCTTTATTTGACTTCGGGCCTCCCTTTAGGAGTCGTTGCCTACTATGAATGTAATACCATCCTGGGCAGTTGGCGACCCCCTTGACGAAATAGATTTCGAAGAACACTCTCATAAAATCTGTTGCATCTGGTTTGTAGCCTGAAGTCTGGACCAAATATATAAGGCCGGCAAGCTTCCTCCAACCATTTGGAACAAGCTGCCCGGGAGCCATGCGGTAATGCTCGAAGAAACGAAGAGCAAAAGGGTGGAGAGGAAGCCTGTACCCAGACTTCACCTGCTCTTCATATATCTAAGTTTCAAACTTGGTTCCATAATTTGTTGGTTCTTGCAAACCAGGAAGACGAGCATACCAACCTTCGGGAAGAGGATATTCCCGAATTAAATCCTGCAAATCTTCAGTAGACATCTTGCCTGACTTCTCGTCAGCAGTATACCAAGGTTTAGGATTAGCCTTATCGTCAGCTTGATCCTTTACATCTCCTAAGGCATTTTTTCTAGACAAAGAGTGCGAAGGTTGAGAAGATGAAGGTGGTAATGGTTGAGAAGTTGAAGGTTGGAATAGATGGGAAGTTGAAGCTAGTGGTAGTTGTGGATTGGAAGTTCCAACTTCACTTCCTGAAGTTGGAACTCGTTCCGAACTCGAAGATGAACTACTCTCTTCGGACGAAGAAACAGACGCTGAAGTTTCAGACATATTTTCTACTCAAACTATGAAAAACTTGAAGTGCTGAACAGAAAGAAGAAAGCAAAAGGACTTACTTGAAGAGTAGTGTGCTTCCAAAAAATTTCGAGTGAAGAAAAAATGAACTGAAAGTTCTCTTTTTATAGAGAAACCCCATGTAACCGTTTTTGGGGAAACGCAACGGTTCATCCACCACACACGTGTCACAAGCAGAGTAAAGAAACTTGAAAATTCTCAATTCCCGCTCAAAGACATTAATGAAGGAGACACGTGGAGGGAACCAAGGTAATGACCGAACAGAATCCTTCCCGAACAGAATCGTGTCCAAACACTCTGCCCAAGTAGAGTGACAACGGCCAAGCAGAATTCTGTCCGAACAGAATCGTGTCCAAACACTCTGCCCACGCAGAGTGACCGTGGCCGAGCAGAATTCTGTCCGAACAGAATCGTGTCCGAACACTCTGCTCACGCAGAGTGACCGTGGCCGAACAGAATTCTGTCCGAACAGAATCTCGTCCGAGCACTCTTCCCACGCAGAGTGACCGTGGCCGAACAGAATTCTGTCTGAACAGAATCTCGTCCGAGCACTCTGCCCGAGCAGTACAGAATTCTGTCCGAACAGAATCGTGTCCGAACACTCTGCCCAAGCAGAGTGACAACGGCCGAGCAGAATTCTGTCCGAACAGAATCGTGTCCGAACACTCTGCCCACGCAGAGTGACCATGGCCGAGCAGAATTCTGTCTGAACACTCTGCCCACGAAGAGTGACCGTGGCCGAGCAGAATTCTGTCCGAACACTCTGCCCACGCAGAGTGACTGTGGCCGAATAGAATTCTGTCCGAACAGAATCTCGTCCGAGCACTCTGCCCGAGCAGAGTGACATCGGCCGAACAGAATTCTGTCCGAACAGAATCGTGTCCGAACACTCTACCCACGCAGAGTGACTGTGGCCGAATAGAATTCTGTCCGAACAGAATCGTGTCCGAACACTCTGCCTGAGCAGAGTGACAACGGCCGAACAGAATCGTGTCCGAACACTCTGCCCGAGCAGAGTGACAACGGCCGAACACTCTGCCCGAGCAGAATGACCGTAGCCGAACAGAATCCCGTCCGAACACTCTGCCCGAGCATGGTGACAACGGCCGAACAGAATTCTGTCCGAACAGAATCGTGTCCGAACACTTTGTCCGAACAAAATCATGCCCGGGCAGAATTCCATCCGAGCAGAACTCTGTCCGAACAGAACCATGTCCGAGCAGAACTCTGTCCGAACAGAATCGTGCCCGAGCAGAATTTCATCCGAGCAGAACTCTGTCCGAACAGAACCATATCCGAGCAGAGAACCCTTCGAATATTTGCAATGGGGGCAGACAGATCCGATCCTGCTTTTGGCGTATTTCGCTATCACCAGTGGGGAAAAGTGTGCTTCCACCCGCTTCAGTAAACGCTGGTGAAAGCAGGGGGCATATGATATAACTAAAAATATCCCTCCAGTCTACGGACGACACGTGGCAGTTATGACACGTAACCCACACTGGCTCATTACTGATATGGCAGTTACCGTATCAATCACTCGGCAGAATCCTAAAGAGGCTCTGACTCTATCAGTTCAGATTGACATGAGTTCCTCTAGGATCCTAATTATATTCTGATTAGAGTTGGTCAAAGCCCAGTCCTATTAGGACTCCTCCTTCTACCGCTATATAAAGGGGTCTGACCCCTCAGGTACGGACAAGTTCACACACAATCACACATTGTGTCTTACTGCTTCTTCAGAGTTCTACATTGTTAGCCATCTCTGACTTAAGCATCGGAGCGTTCCCCCGCCGGAACCCCACCCGGCGGTCACTCAGTGTTCTCTTTTGCAGGCCTGATTTCTGGTGTGGTTCCCGATCCAGTTTTTAACTGCAACACATACGATCCTTAAAATTTAGACGCATTGCATACAATTGTGTAAATCGCGGATCCTTAAAACTAAGAGCCACTGCGTACAATTGTGTAAAACGCGGCATTGGAATTTGAAAGTCAAAATTTAAGAATGTATTTTTGGCAATAAAGCTATATTTTTGTTTGACAAATGCGATTTTGGTGGTCTTAAGCTATGTTTGAAAATAATTTGGTTTTCAGTTTTTTCTCCAATTTTATAAATTAGAGAAAAAAATGGGTTTGACACACAGTTTTTTTTCCTTCAGTTTTGAAAATCAGTTTTTAAAACATGGCTATTTTTGAAAACTCTTATTTTGGAGTTTTAGGCTTCGTTTGACAAAATTTTTTTTTTGGTTTTCAGTTTTTAAAGAGCAGTTTTTTAAAGAGCAGCTTAATTTTTTTTTTTTATAAAAACAAGTGGGTGTTTGATAACCCCTTTTTTTTTTGAGGTTTTTTTTTTTGGTGTTTGGTAACCCTTTTTATTTTGACTTTTTTTTTTTGGTGGTTTGCGGTGGCGGTGGTGGGGCGTAGCGGTGGTCGACGGTGGTGGTGGTGGTGGTCGACGGCCGGAGGTGGCTGCCGGCAGTCACCGGCGGTGGTGGCCGGCGGCCGGAGGTAGCTGCCGGCAGTCTCCGGCGGTGGTCGCCGGCGGCCGGAGGTGGCTGCCGGCAGTCACCGGCGGTGGTGGCCGGCGGCCGGAGGTAGCTGCCGGCCGTCTCCGGCAGTGGTCGCCGGCGGCCGGAGGTGGCTGCCGGCAGTCTCCGGCGGTGGTCGCCGGCGGCCGGAGATGGCTGCCGACAGTCTCCGGCGGTGGCTGCCGGCGGCCGGAGGTGGCTGCAGGTGGTCGCCGGCGGCCGGAGGTGGTTGTCTGCAGTCTCCGGCGGTGGCTGCCGGCGGCCGGCAGTCTCCGGCGGTGGTCGCCTGAGGTGGCTGCCGGCGGTAGGAGGGTGGTGGTGGTGGTCGAAAAAAAAAAACCAAAAGTGAAAAAAAAAACCAGTTTTTGGAGTTTTTTTTTTACTCTGCAGTTTAAAAACTGGTTTTTTAAATTGAAAAAAAAATGGTTACCAAACGCTCTTTTTTTTTCAGTTTTTAAAACTGAAAAAAAAAGAGGAAAAAATTTTTGTCAAACGGGGCCTTAGATTTTCAGTTTTGGTTTTTATTTTGAAACCACCACCACCACCCCACCGCCACAGCCACTGCAGCCAGCCGGCAGGCCACTGCCACCGCCACCGCAACCGCCACCAAAGAAAAACTCAAAATAAAAACTGGATAATCAAGCATTCAAAAGATAAAAAGTCAAGATAAAAACTAAGTAATCAAACACCCATTTGTTTTTGTAAAAAATAAAAATTAAACTAAATTAGTTTTAATTTTTATTTTTTTGAAAACAGAAAATCAAAATTGTAATTGATTTCAAATGCTACCTTAGAGTCTTGGTCCATTCTTAGTACGCTTAGATTGACATTAGTCAATAGATAAATATTGTACTACAACAGCAAAACGGAAGAATAATAATCGAAAAAAGAGGTGCTCAGAAAAATAAAAGGTAAACTTATATTTGACTAATATTCATTTTTTGGATTTACAATACTAAAAAGTTTCTTACCTAGTCTAGCCTGCTAGACTCAATTCAGTGATCTAGTATAAAACAGACATAAAAGTCACAAATCTTTACAACTTTGCTATCACCGTGAATGTCGTCATTCATTATACTACTTCATGTTCAAAAACAAAAGTAGACACCAAAATACCATCAGTCAACCAAAAAAAAAATATATATATATCAAATCAGCACACATACATATGCACATAATACCTTCATCAAATTGTGATTCTTGGTATATAATTACAAATTTTCAACTTGAGCGGCGAGTGATTTTGAGTATAACGCACATTTTTAGCTAAATATTTGTTAAACGATAATAGAATATCGAATATGGTCTCATCTTATGTGTGTGTGTGTGTAACGTGTTGGGACTTAACGTTTTGTTGACAAGGTATTACTTCGAAAAAAAAAAGATAGCACATTTGGCTATACGCAACTAAGATAGACATCCATGCATGAGAATTACATGTCGCCTGAGAATACATCAAATTAAAAAGGAAAGGTGACATATCATTGATAGCCGATCAAGTGGAAGTGGTGGTGGTGGTAGGCTGTTCTAGCACAAATCCTATACATGTTTCCCACATATATCCGGCTGCCACATTGTCTCCACTTTTTCCGGCCAAAACACCGGAAGAGAAGAAAGAAAGCAAAAACCTGTGGTGGAACCTCCTCCAATCCAATCAGAAGTACTGTATTCAATATCATCTCTGGATAAAATCGTCATCGTCGTGGTCTCTCTGTCACCCAAATTTTCTGATAGACAAAGCCCAACCCTTTTGTGATTCATCGCTTGCGCACAGTGTCGACGGAGGGTGGCATTCCGGTGGAGCTACCGGCGACGGATTCCCCGCCTGGGTCGGCGGCGGGGTCGCCTAAGAGCAGGGTGAAGTTCCTGTGCAGCCACGGAGGCAAGATTCTTCCCCGGCCTGACGACGGCCAGCTCAAGTACGTCGGCGGCGAGACCCGCGTCATCTCCGTCTCTCGCGACATCAACTTCCCGGGTATTTGTTCGTCCTACCGTTGTCATTTTTTATCAACGGATAAGTCATTAGCCACAATGAATAGCTGTTTCCTTTTGGCTGAACAAGGATATAGCTTTTGTTTGTGATTTTATAGTTGTATTATTTGAATGATCAATCCACGAGACTTTCTCAACTTGTGACAATTTATTGTCGCGCCAAGTCTAGCTCTTGGTTCAAGGCACCTAAACTTAAATAGATATATATTCCGAGGACAATATTCTTTCTCCTTTTTTTTTTTTTTGGGATGAGGTTGAATGTGAGAATGCTCCAATTTGGTGGTTGTATGAAAAATATTTCTTAAAAACTAAATTTTTTCCTGTAAATTTTCAGTCTAAATGATGTGCTGATGATATTTTTTACAATTACACAAAAACTTAAAAGATGTTCTTGATTCAAAAGTTTGAACGCCAATTAGTCAAGTCATTCTGTGCACCAAATGTCCGAATTTTTAAACACTACAAATATACCCTTGTAGGCATAGGGAGTTTGAAACCTACCACCCTCCCCAGTGCTATTAGTATGTGCAAGTGATTATGTTGACACCAACAAAACTCAAACTGTAATCTACATCCTTTATTGAAAAGAAGTAGCGTACAAATTACACTACAATGGAGTAAGGAGCAAATGTATAAGAGGAAAGAATCAGACATTGCCGAATCAAAACTCTAATATAATGTTAAATATCACTTTTGCTCCAAAAACTTAAGTAGTTAGCAATCGAGTCAAATATTGTGTATTATGCTTTAATAGTTTGAAATAATCAATTTGTGACGGAGGAATGTCATTTGATTTGTCAATGAACAACCCAAAAATCATATTCTTGTTGTGCGCTTGTTACTTATCACTATCCCATAACATATTTATTCTAGTTTCTCTCAGATTTTATGAAGAAGCTCTCATACCATACTGATGGGGACGTCGTCCTCAAGTATCAACTAATTCCCGAGGACCTCGATTCACTGGTCTCTGTAAAGTCGGATGAGGACCTTCGCCACATGTTTGACGAATACGATCGCCATGAAACCGACGGAATCCCGAGGCTTCGAGAGCATACCTATTCCCGGCACGCCCTATCATAATCGACAGTAACCTGCAGACAGGTCCCCTGGAGCCACAAGCCATTGATCTGCGGTATATAGATGCCATAAACGGCATTGTTCGTGCTACAACACCATCACGCCTCAAACTAACCCCCATTAACATAAGTTATGCCTCTCATAGCATGTCCTCTGCTTGCTCTTCGCCCCGATCACCGGAGAGCTCCATTACTGATCCTGCAAACCACAATGATAGTATGCTATTGCATTCCTACCAAAATGGGCAAGCTCGTATACATAGAGTCCATAGCTCCCCTAGCATATCCAACTTGACTTGCCAGCACCAGAGCCATCCTCCTATCCAACACTACCACCATTACTACCAGAGTTATTACCGACAACCCACCCAGTACCACCAGCAGGGCTACCAGCCTCACAAGCCACCACTTGATCCTCATCCCCACAGAGGTGTTGCACCCGAAAAAATCACCAAGGTTAGGTCAATAGGCCGAGCTGAATCTCCGAGGTACCAAGTTGATCATGTCCCATACTACTATTCCTCGTCACCTAAACATAGCGGAGGGAGTCTATGCTGCAACAAGGGCCTGCACTTCGATGACTATGGAGGTCTCACTGAGAGAAGGATTGACGGAGCGGAGTCTCTCCCCCAAAGCTCACGTCATGCTTACTTCTAGGTGTGGGACAGTTCTACGGCAAGGGACAACTGAAAGGACTAGCTCAAGTAATCATATGCTTCATCTGCTCGAGGTTTGAGTTTTATTAGGTAACCAAGAAAAAGATTTAAAGAACTAACTACTAAATTGTGCTCAAAACAACAATTAAGAGTAAGTTAGGTCAATATTATGCGCTTAGATTAGTACTCCTTCCGTCCCACATAATTTGATCAATTTTTTTTTTAACGTAGATTAAGAATTTAAGTGATATATTGTGTGTTTTTCATTCTACTCAGGAGGAGAATTAAGAAAGTGAGTCAGGACAAAGAAAATGGGTTAGTGGAGTGTAAAATATGGAGAGAGAAATGAATTAAAAAATTTAAGAAAGTGGGCTAAGAGAGAAAAATGGGTTGATTGAGATTTAAATGTGAAGATAAAAATAGAATAAAAAAGAGTAAATATGTAAAAAAAAAATACCTACAGAATGTTTTTTAATTTAGACATGAACAATTTTTGTGAGACGATTAAAAAAAAAGTTGATCAAATTATATAAAACGGAGGGAGAATATGTTATCCGCCAATTTATTTTCAGTATTTGGGAGTTCTCCGCCACTTAACGGGATCAATGATTGTGCAAGTATTGTAGAAAGGATCATTCACCTATGTATATGTAAATAAATGTTGAATATACAACGGGAAACCTTCAATATGTTTATCTACTTGATTGTGATACATTGTCCATTGACTGTCCCAACCACCACTGGTTTCTGCTTTGTCCCCAAGCGATTGTGAGGAGGAGGGCATGGGCTTGGAGATAAGCGCAGGGATTATGTTTTGAAGATGAAGGTATGCAGATAGTCTCCAAACCTTGTACTTCAACCTCTACTATTTTGCGTAATGATCATATCTGACACTGCGAGGACGCCATTTTGCATCTGGAACTCAACTCGTAAAACTTTGGAAGCTCTTTTATTTGATGCAGAATTGCATTCTTGGAGAAAAAGACAGTGTAGGATTCCTTGAAATGCCTTCAAAGTAAGATATAAAACATAAAAGCACCAGTCAACAAAGGCATTACATGCCATACAAAGAGAGATGATCCCAGAGCTATGAAAATTCACGCCAAGATCCAATTTAGCAGCTACCCAGGCAAGGCAAAAAGCTCGTTCTGATAGAATCGCACAGTAGTACTTCAGTCTTCATTTGTAAATTGTCTTGCCTCAAGTAATCTAAGCTTTGAATTCATCACCAACAACCAGCAGTGAAACTTGCTGTAGATGCATAAATGTCCTGGCTCAAGTAATCCAAGCTTTGAACCCAGCAACAAGCACCACTGAAACTTGTCGATACATTACGTATCTAGAACCCAAAGAACAACACCAGCGAAAGCTCACCATGGTGTGAGCTTTCTTTGGTACAACTGATCAGAATCACCCATTGCACGCGACAGCACTCAACCTGGTGGCACAACTGATCACCTTTAGCCATGTCTTCATAGTGAAATTAACTCGCCTCTAAGCTGCATCCCCTTTTAACAACCCAAACCTTTTCTTTCGAAAGGACCACTTCAAGAAGCTTTGAGTTGTTCATCGGGAGGCCTCTAACTTATCCCTTCCGAATGAGGTATCCAATAAAGAATGTCGTCTGGAAAGAAGACAAGTCTCGGAGCGGAAACAGAGGGAAAATGTTGCAAGGCATGGAAGAAAAAGAACGAGGAGAACTGAAGGCCATGCTCAGAACTCTGCACAAATAATTACTGCATATGAAAATCCTAAACATCTTTTGATTTCAATAATGTTACCTCATCTTTTCAGCAAGGCCAAGATATGCCCAATTGTAGGGGCAAAAACCCCCTACGCCAAAGCCGGCCCAGGTTTTCTTACACCGTACAGCAACAAGATCTAAAACATTCTTGTTCTTTTTTGTGCCTCGGTGCTAACCAATGAGGTAATTTAGCAAGAGAGGAGGTCACAATCTGTCTAGGTATTAGGCTCATCCATCATTCTCCAATTCATCATTCCAATTTCGTAGCCAAGAAATCGAATACAAGCATTACTGCATGGATATACGTCTCTGTATCGTAAAAGTAAAGGAAAAAATATGATCAAATTTCTCAAGGCATATCCATCTTGCACCGACAATGTACAACAATTTGACTAATAAATCCTACGACGCAGTGCCCAAACTATCCTAATAATTCCTTCTCAAACCGCCACCCATAAAATAACCCCCAGCGTCAAATTTAATCAAACCAATTGAAGCCTACCAAATGCCGCGACCAGATTGAAGCCTACCAAATGCAAAAGTTGACGAGGACGTCAACAGCTCTAGTCGGAGAAATGTCACAGGCCGACTCTTGGCACCGCCCATGACAAGCACAGCACCCTTGAGCCTGTCAAACATAGCACTCGCGCCTCCGCCAAGCACAGCGCCTCTGTGTCCTTCGAGCACAGCGCTTGCATCCCCGTAGTGCTTGTGCACGTCCGTAAGCCAGATTTAAAGATCCACGCGTGTGTTTTAGCTCATTTATGGTGAAGATCATATTTTTACACGCTTAAATTTCCATGTAAAATTTAAGTCATTTCGACAATATGAACCCTCAAAGATAGGTGCGTCTTCTACTATCACTTAAGTTTTGCTCCTAAAAATACTATAACGGAGTTATGAAGCTTTGTGCCATACCACCCATACTCACGTCTCTTCTTTGTTTTAGCTCACCTGTTTAGCTTTATTGCACATGGTGATTACAGACAAAGCTCTTGCAGGTTATAGTGATCCCTGTTGAGCTAATGAGAATTTTTTAAACCGTTTTGCACTCGTTTAAGAATTTTCTATTTGTGCACAGTTGAATGTAAATTTGATGCACTATGCAAAATCTTCTTATAATAGTATATAGATGGTAATATTAATGCAATACACAGTTTCTTTGTACCATCAAGGGCCATGTGCCACCAAGATATGCACAATGGTCCGTTAACACCAAAGCCAGCCCAGATTTTCACACCCCGTAATGCAACAAGATCGAAAAAAAAAAAAAAAATTGCCTTCATGCTAACCATGAAGGTAACGTAGCTAAAGAAGAGGTTACAGTCTGTCTAGGTCCCAGTCTCATCCATCATCCCAAGAGACAATGACGGATTCATTGCGCAGCCAAGAGATACAAAAGGGTTGCTGCATGGATATACGTATCTGTATCCCCAAAATAAAGGACAAAATACGATCAAATTCCTCAACGCGTATCCATTTTGCACTCACGATGTATAACAATCTGACTTCCCGAAATTTGGGAGCTTCAGAAAAAGGATCCTACGACAGTGCCCAAACTATCCTAATAAATCCTTCTCGAACCTCCACCCACAAAATAACCCCCACCGTGAAACTCAATCACGACAAAATCGTTTCTTATACACATTTAAGAACTGGGAACCAAAACACGAGAAATGAGCTCAATCTTGGTCTGCCTTATATCGTTCTTCTATCATTTACTGTCAGTGAAATCTGCATCGATGACATCGCCATCAGGTCCCTTGCCTGAGGGTTCCGTTGGGCCAGCTCCAGCCCCGGGCGTGGGCCCAGCACCAGGTGCTGCACCTGGCTGGTTATACAGTGACTGCCCAAGCTGCATGACTTCCTGATTAAGGGCAGCCATGGCATCCTTTATGGCTTGGGTTGAGCCCCCTGAGATCGCCTCCCTAAGCTCTCCAAGCTTCGCCTCAACCTTCTCTTTTACTGGCGCCGGAACTTTGTCCCCCAATTCCTTAAGCTGCTTCTCTGTCTGGTAGACAACAGAATCTGCCTGGTTCTTTGTGTCTATCGCATCCCTCTTCTCCTTGTCTTCCTTTGCAAACTTCTCTGCTTCTGAAACCATCCTCTCTACCTGCAAATTTTCAGAGCACATAAAGTCATTCCAAAAGACAAAGCAACCAAATAAACAAGGAGACCACTACTAAAGATTATGGTAACATCATCCATATAGTTTACCTAAAGCATATACTCTGGATTACTCTTCACCAAACCAAACTGGCAAGGGGGCAAGGGGCATAATTCGGGTAAAACGGACTGCTCAATGCACAAAATGACTTGCAGGTAATACGTCAACAGAGATCGTTAACGAAAACATACCTCGTCAGTAGGCAAGGTGCTAGCACCAGTAATAGTAATATCCTGCTTCTTCCCTGTGCCTTTATCAATGGCAGTTACAGAAAGTATACCATTTGCATCAATGTCGAACTTAACTTCAATTTGAGGAACTCCACGTGGGGCAGGTGGGATCCCATCAAGACGAAAGCTGCCGAGAGACTTGTTGTCCCTAACAAACTCCCTCTCGCCTTGAAGGACATTAATCTCCACACTCGTCTGTCCATCTGCAGCTGTTGAGAACACCTCTGATTTCGAGGTGGGTAATGTCGTGTTTCTTGGGATAATCTTTGTCATAACGCCACCAAGAGTTTCTAGCCCAATAGACAGCGGTGTGACATCCAAAAGGACAATATCACTAACATCCCCAGCCAAAACACCAGCCTAAAATGGTACAGAAAATTAAATGCTGTATAGTCAACATACTGAGCACACAAGAGTAACAGGACTACAAGAAGAAAAGGTGAGTTGCATATACCTGAACTGCAGCTCCAAGAGCAACAACTTCGTCCGGATTGACTGTAACATTGGGTTCCTTTCCAGTCAATTTCTGAACGAGGCCTTGAACAGCTGGGATACGTGTTGAACCACCAACAAGTATCACTTCATCAAGATCTTTAAAAGAAAGCTTGGCGTCTCTCAAAGAATTTTCAACTGGGGTCTTAAGCCTAAATATATGGTAAAAGAGAGAAGGTAAACCGATAATAACAGCACAGCTTATGCTTAAATCTTGTTCCTAGTGCAATTCACATATTATAATTTCAAGGAGCAAGCAGAAGTTGGATGAGGTATGTTCATGTAATTATTAATGCTTCCACTTGACCCCCAAATAAAGAGATAGGAAGTGTACCTGTCAAGCAGATCAGAGCATAGCTCTTCGAATTTTGCTCGCGTAAGGGTGGTATCAATATGCTTAGGGCCATCAGCAGTGGCTGTAATAAACGGCAAACTGGGGAAAAGAGAAAAACGACATTAATACAACTACATAAAAAAGGCAAGAATGCGCCTCAATAGTCAATTCATAAGCATGAAGCCCCCAGCAATCTACATACCTAATAGTTGCCTGTGTCAAAGTTGACAGCTCCATCTTAGCTTTCTCTGCTGTCTCTGTCAGACGTTGAAGAGCTTGTTTGTCCTTCAAAAGATCTATGCCTTCATCTTTCTTGAAACTTGCAGCAAGCCAATCAACGATTCTCTGCATGGAATGAAAAGATTCAAGTGGCTTCAGAAACTCTATACATAACAAATGACTGTCAAACCCGTGACAGGCAAACAACACGAACCTTGTCAAAATCATCACCACCCAAATGTGTATCTCCAGAGGTAGAAAGCACCTCAAACACTCCATCACCAACCTCAAGAACTGCAACAACATAGATGAAACATTCATTGAAAAGAGTACCGTTACACCATCACCAAAACAACCAACACGTTTGGCACTCCAAACACCCTAAGATGGAATGCCAGTGATGAGAAAAACGACCAATATATTGTGTATATCTCAACAAGTCTCATTGTTGCATCTGGATACACATTTCATCAGTATAATCGAACAATTACTCAGAAAGAAGAGGGTGCTTTAAAAAAACTGAAAATAGTAGCTCTTGACCTTGAAACCCTATAAAGCATGCAACAACAAAAAAAACGCTTTTAAGGGTAAGTAATATTCAGCATTAAGACTAGAACACATAACAACAGGATAGGGTAGCGGTTAAGGCATGAGAGAATCAAGTTGTCTATGAATCCAAAAAAGGAGAACATAAAGCTAGTCAAAGTTTACAGGCACATAAAAGAGGTTTTGTCCCTGTCAGTTGATGGATGGGAGAACTATGGTTGCCACAATTGGCAGAAATTACAAGGCTATTGGACTAGGGTCGGCTTAATATAAAAGGAGCCAGCTAAACTTTGACTCACTACAAGTAACACATCCATTTATTCTCCATGGAGACGACAAGGCTTTGACAGGTGCAGTCAATTCCAGCTGATACATAAGGCATCGCTAGTTCCAGTTAAAAAAATTCAAAGGCTGCATAAAGTGCAATTAACACATATGTAAACTTCAGTAAGTGTTGAATTCAAAGGCTGCAGAAAGTGCAATTACACATTTGTAACCTTCAATAAGTGGTAAATCCAACATACTACGATTAAAAACAGCTACAGGAATATAAAACACCTTAAACAGTTGAACCAAAACCAGGAATTACTGAAAAACACAACGATGTGTACCTGAAACATCAAACGTGCCGCCACCAAGATCAAACACTAGAATGGTTTCATTGTTCTTCCTTTCAAAACCATAAGCCAGTGAGGCAGCAGTGGGTTCATTGATAATACGGAGAACTTCCAACCCAGCAATGCGACCAGCGTCCTTTGTTGCAGTCCTCTGGGAATCGTTGAAGTACGCGGGAACCGTGACAACAGCTTTAGTTACTTTATCGTTCAAAAACTTCGATGCATCATCAACAAGCTTTCTCAACACCTAAATCAAGAGAAAAGAAAATCAGAACCTGATTGAGAGAAAGCAAACTCGGATCATAAGTGTGGCAATCAGGAAATTTCAACTATTCTTGAGCTCCTTGATTTCCTCCCCTTGTCTTTTCCCATCCAGAAATCTGGAATTCAAGTTAGTCATACTCATACTTGCATCACATGCATCCCATCAAAATTTTATTCATCACCTTTCATTATAGGATGTTATAGCACAGAGTATCATTCTATAGCATTTCTCAAACTTAATACAAAAAATAGTCCATGTATACATGATTGGCCCAGCTTCAAGCACAAAAATTCTCTCTGCCGCCAAACTTATTTAATTTCTCAAGTATCACAACAAACGAAGCATAAGAAGATCCAGAAGTAATAGAAAAAAGGATACAAAAGCAGTCTAAAGCATAATAATCAAGAAAACTTTGTCCACAAAGCACAGACCTCTCTCTTTCCCCATGTCCCTAAAAAAGGACCACATTCTATATACAGGCAATTCTTATATAATCCCACAATGCCCCATAAGTACCCAGAGTTACATGTAGGCGAGATAAAACTAGAAACCAATAAATAAATAAATAAAGAAAAAAAGGTCAAAAAGAGGCAAACAACAAAGTTGGAACTACAAACATTGCACAAAGTCGCTAACTTTATCAACAGACATTAAAAACCTACCTCGAATCACATATCTATGAAAACCGCATTTCAGCATAATCAGAGATAAGTTGGACTAAGCATACAAGGATTAGGATATATTAGTCCAACTTTATCTTGACACACTTCATTGTATCACAATATACGAATTACAGCATATGCAATTGAAACCCCAATATGAATGACTGACTACCTGGGCAGATATCTCCTCAGCGGCGAACTGCTTGCCAATTGCGGGGCAGTCGAGCTTAACGTTCCCATTCTCGTCACGAACTACAGTGTAAGAAACCTGCTTGGACTCCTCGTCCACCTCGGACATCTTCCTGCCGATGAACCTCTTCACCGAGAAGAAGGTGTTCTCGGGGTTGACCACAGCCTGCCGCTTAGCAATCTGCCCCACGAGCCGGTCCCCGTTCTTGGTCCACGCCACCACGGACGGCGTCGTCCGCTGCCCCTCGGCATTGGTGATAATCACCGGCTTTCCCCCCTCCATGGCCCCCACTGCCGAGTTGGTGGTCCCCAGATCGATCCCCACCACCTTCTCCGCCACCACCCGGAGCGGACCCGCGGCGCCGCATCCCCGTCTTTGCTTGCTGGTCTTCTTCAGCTTCGTGAAGGCCGATTTGGGCACTCGGAAGGACACCGTGTTGGTCAGACCCTGGCCGAAGAAGGCCGTTTTCGAGCATTTTGGAGTCGAGTGTTTCGCTTGGGAAGCAAGAGGGGTTCCTCCTATGAATTGCGCTGCTGATGTGGCCATTTCAGTCTGACCTTGAAGTGTGAAATTAGGGTTTCGGGATTGGGGGATAAAACCCTAATTGAAACCCTAAGAATTTTGGGGATAGAGGAGGCTTCGGGGAAGCTTTTGGAGGAGGGGTGAGGATAAGGGAGTGAGGGAGAAGAGAGAAAGAGGAGGGTTTATGGGTGGGGGGAAGTGAGGGTTAGGTGAGGACACGTGGACGGTTCTAGAAAGGTCGATTAGGGTATTGGCCGGCTGTGATTTCACTGGCAGGTTGTAACTTGCAATCATCGAGGAGTTTGCAGTCTGGGCGTGGAGTCGTGTAGCCTAAATAAGGACCTCTGGTTGAGCCGAGGGCTACTTGGGCTGTTTTCGTGACATTCACCAAAACAAAGCTAGTTCTACATTAATTCTTCTTAGGTAAACACACTGCGTCCGCATTTGTTCTTTGTTGATGATGATGTATAAGAACCCTTTATTCATGAGTAACGTACGCTCTGTCTCGCAATCTAATATATTATTATTATCTAGAAAAATCAATATGTATAATTTACGTTAATAGCACGTTTTGAATTAAACTCATGTTGGATCACCCTAATAATGAAACTTGACTTGTCTTGAATCAAGAACAGAATTATAAAAACAATGATCGTTACACTATCCTAAATCTTTTGTTATGGTAAATCTATCATTTGAATCCCATCTTAGGAATTATTACCTGAATTACTCTCCTTGTACTTTTCAAATGGAGTACTGTGATGTAGGGCGGTACTTGCACGTAATAAGAAGCGTCATTGAAATATATTTAGTTATAAACAAATATCACTAAAAGCTTAAGTAGCAAGAACAAGGCTCTTTTAAAAATAATCTTTTATCACTAAAATTACTGCAGCTTGTATGTTAAGACAATTCAAATTCTGTAGCTAATTAAGCTTCAGTGGGTAATTGAGTGGAAGGATTTTTTCAGCACAGTTCTGTGGGGTGCCTGGGGGTAGGTTGAGAATGAGACAAGAACCACTTCCACGCCAACCTTGACTTATATTTAGCGAATATATGAAGTGGCAGAGTTAGTAGAGCCAACCAACAAAAGGATGGAATCTGCAAAAAACCAAAAAAGACACTTCCTCAGAATACTTTCAATAAATAATCCTTTGTAATAGTCCACTTCTATTTGTTGTGACCTTAAATGACAGTTCACATCCAATCTCCTGAATTTTGATCTTCCTCTTCAGGATATCAAACTGTACTTACTTTAAATAACTAAACAGCCCCCCCCCCCCCCCCCCCCCCCCCCCCCCGCCAGAAAAAAAAAAAAAAACCCCTCCCTCACCGAGAACGCACAAAGGCATCAAGGTCCAACTGAATAGTCCCAACTCTTACGTGACCCAAGTAACAGGCTCAAGTGCTTGCTTTCCGCGCACGTTGATGTAGGGAGTTCCACCACCTTCAATGCTCTGCGAGTGTCTGCCGTTTGTGCCAGACAGAAGTTCTTGTACAAGAGCCATTCTCAATCCAAGATACTTGTGTCAAGCTCTCGTATGCAATCACCCAAATATAACCATTTCACTCTTCTGCAGAAAGTAGTTACTTCCGCAGTGCTCTCCAACCTATATCTCGCCTGAAGAAACCTTCCGGCCAGTTTATTACCTCAATGGCTTGGTAAGCTCTATCCCGTGCCTCAGCCAGATCTTCTCCCTTGGAAGTGATACCAAGGACGCGCCCCCCTGTAGCAATATAGTTACTGTCCGCATCAAGAGCAGTTCCAGCATGGAATATCTTAACTTGTGGAGCAACAAGCTCTGCTTCTTCAACGTTTCGAATGACAGTTCCCTTCTTATAGCTCCCAGGGTAGCCCTTACTAGCCATAACCACCACCATGGCTGATCCGGGGGACCACTTCAGAGATACATTGTTTAGCTCTCCCCTACTAGCTGCTAGCAAAACTTGTGCCAGATCAGACTCCAACCGAACCATCAAGACCTGTATAATAATTAATAGTGAGTAAAACGGGCAGTTTTGGTACATTAATGACAAGTAAATGAAAAAAATCAGAGACTCTATTTGCGATATTAGCCATAATCCAACAATCCATAATCTTTTACAATAATCCATACAGTTTTCAATGACAAAGCACATGCTCGTGTAAATGTATCCAATCCAATACATGGTTGGTAACCTTCCCACTGCATGAGGCGATATGAGACTGCAGCACATACCTCAAGATGTGGAAATAAATCGTTGCATATGGAAGTGATGGCATTTAGAAGAAGATATATTCTACTTTTTTTTATTTTTTTGGGGGAAAGGTCATTATTAAATAAAGCTCAAATTCATTACAATTTACATCTCCATTTACTTAAAACAGAGGTTCTCTAATTCTTCAAGATTCCAAGATTATATTTGCATTCCTCGATAGATCTTTGCCCCAGGCAACAGATTCTTGTATTCCTTTCATACCAAATAATATAGACTGTTACAGCCAGGGTAATTTTCCTGATCCTAGCCTTGAAGCTTGTACCCCTAAACCATTGAATAGCCCCCTATAATAGCTGTTTCCAAGACTGCCAGTTGCTATAGATGCTAAGTTTCAGTAATAGCTCATCCCGCAGAGAAGTAGAAAGAAGCAGCTCCAGAATAGATGGTTCTCATATTCCTTGGGTTCAAGGCATGAGGAGCATGTGTCATATGCTAGATAATTCCAGTTCTTCAGTTTATCCTTAGTTCTAGGACCCCTTTGCATAACATCAAAAGAATAGTTGCACATCTAGCAAAATTGCCACTAAACCAGACAACTTTCTCCAAGGAACTATCTCTTTTTTTGTCCTCAAAGCATTCCAGGCTGACTTGATGGAGAACTTTCCATTTTTCTCCATTAACCAAATTAGTCTATCATCCTGATCACTCTGAGGCGATGCCAAATTACACATATCCTCCTGCCAAGCTCAAGACTAGTGATCTGGTAGGAGTAAGCTGCCACTGCCCATTCACAGTAATAGCAGCGACTTTGCATTGCAGTACCATGCCAGAACCTTAACTGATGCGAGTCCCATACTTAGCATGAAGGGATCCATTAAACATGCACTTATCAAGCCACAACCATGTACCCTGTCCATTACCAATCCTATAGCCAACATTTTGCGGCATTCAGGTTCTCAACTTCAGAAGCTTGCACCAAGTCCAGGACATTGTCACAGGAGGTTTGCATGTCCAGAAGTGTTTGTCCTTGATTATATACATGTGACACCACTTCACCGAGAGGGAATCCTTTTTGTGAGTAAGATCCCAGAAATGTTAACACATAGCAGCCTTATTCCATTCTTCAATTTTTTTGACCCCAAAAGCACCCTCTTGCTTATGTAAACAAACATCAGTCCAAGCAATCTTTGCTCCAGTGCATTTAACCTCTTTACCATGCCGTGTAAGAGCTCTAACCATGGCTTCCAGCTTCTCTACAATCTTGTTTGGTAAAATAAAGATGGAGCACCAATAAATTTGCATGCTCATGATAATAGAAATGGCCAATTGAATTCTGCCAGCATAAGATAAGAATTTAGTTGACCAGCTGCTGATTTTCTTTTATAGTTTATCAAGTAATATTAGGCAGTCCTTCACTGTTGAAGCTTAGTGGATACTAGAGGTACCCCAAGATAAGTCACAGGAAATTGCCCTAGTGGCATATCAGTAAACCCTGCCAAGAATATATCATTCTTTTGCAGGTTAGGTCAAAGGCCAAACAATGTACCAAATTCATCCAAAGCTTGTTGAATTCTTGTGAGTGAAGCTTGATCAGCAGCAGCTAGGATGAAAGATCATCAGCAAAACCCAAATGGTTGATTTGCAAATCAACACATTCGGGGTGAAACTTGAAATCAGGTTGAGCAATGGATTTTGTCAAGCAAGACAGTAAAAGCTTCCATTACCAACAAGAACAGGTATGGAGATATAGGATCACCCTGTCTTGGGCCTTTTGCACTGCCAAAGTAGCCTTCCACAGATCCATAAAAGTTAATTGGGAATTTAGCAGCGGTCACACACCTCATTATCCAACCAACATAGACAACAGGGAAATGAAAAGCTTCCATAACACACTAAAAAAAATCCTATTCCATATAGTCATAAGCCTTTTAAGTGTCCACCTTGATAACATATCTTGGAGGTCCCCCCTTCCCTATGACAATTTTTCACCAATTCTTGCATAAGCAAGATATTATCAGCTACGTGTGTGTTGGTCACAAAAGCAAAGGATCTTCAAAATTACCTTATAAATCAGTAAATCACAAAACAGCAAGCAATAGGCCTGAAGTCTTTCATTGTACCAGGTCAAGGGATTTGGGGATCAAGGTCAAAGCAGTGTTGTTAAATAAGTGAATCCCTCTTCCTTGATTAAAAAATTCCAGCACAACTTTAATAACATCACTTCCCAACAGCTGCGACTGTTGATAAAACTCAGCAGTATAACCATCAGAGCCAGGATCATATAGCCTCCTTCACATCCTTCTCAGTCACAGCTGCACAAAGCATTGCTTGATCATCACTAGATGGGTACGTCTAGGCACAGGGTCCCCAAGAAATTTAGCAAAATGAGTAACAGGCACTTGATGAACTGTTTTTTCACCATTAACCACTTCTCCATCAGCAGTCGATATAGACAGTCTTATTATATGCTCTATTTATCTGTACCTTCTTATGGAAGTAGGCAGTATTATCGTCCCCGAGCTTAAGAGCTTGCATTCTGGATTTTTGGTGATAGGAGGCCTCCTCTGCTTTAGAAAGCGGAAAGTACTGCTCCTGAAGTTCTTTTTCCTTTTTCACCAAACTAAGCTCATACTGACTCAGGACTATTTCTGAATCTTTTGAGCTCCTCATCTGTTTCAGCAGTTCCCTGGGAGATATTGCTATAGTGGGATCTATTGAGGCTCCTTAATTGAGGTCTCAATCTCTTCAACTTAGCCACCAATCCATGGCAATCATCCCCTTCATAAGCATCATTCCATACTCTTTGCAAGAGATCCCTAAAGGTTGCATGCAACATCCAAAAGTTAAAAAATTTGGAAGGCCTATAACCAGAAGGTCTATCTTGAGAGATTTGGACAACCAGCATTGAATGATCTAACATTTCAGGTGCTTGGGCATTGGCCTGGGAGATAGGATGAGCATTTAGCCATCCTTCACTCTGTAGTACTCTGTCCATTCTACACATTTCATGACATCATCCTCTGTCTTGTGGCACCAGGTATAAAGAAGTCCTGTAGTTACAATGTCTTCAAGATGCAAATTCAAGATGCAAATTATATATACGATGATTGAGGTCATCAACATTCCCACTACTTATAGTAGTCCCCCTCTTAGTTGCACAAAGCGGGGGCGGGGGCGGGGGCAGGGGCGGGATTGGGAACGGGGGCAGGGGAGCGTAAACACCAAGAAGAATCTGAGGTTGGGAGCGGCTTGAATAAATAAATGCATAAGGAGTATTATCATTTGTTTAGTATAGTTTACATAGCCAACAACAACAGACAAGAAGGCTTTAAGGACTTAAGGAAGAGAGAAACGAGGAATTGAGTTGAAAAGGGCTTGATTGTCAGGTATTCTCTCACTTGTTCCATGCATCTCTATCCAGATAATGGGATCGAGTTCCCATATTAGCTTGGGACGAGATTCCATGGAGCTTCTAACTTGGGATCACAAAAGCGAGTTTCCGAGAGAGAAACGTCACCATATTCGGAGTTACCTGCAACTAAGATCCCCCTTTTCTTTTCTTCAGAGCATCTAACCACGGTAAGATCCTCTGAGATCACCCAAAGGTTGTTGCTAATATATCTTCCCTGTTGGTGTAGCCGCTGCCATAGATATCTTCTTTTCACCCCCTTTGTTATTGCCATATCCACAGGCTAGGAAAAACTGGTCATTTTCCCAAATGATGTTCACTTTGACGGTAATCAATTGAGTCTCACATTCCATTTCTTGAAATTAGACCTTTGTTGTATCCTATCCAATACGTAATCTGGAGACACCCTTATTGTTTGTGTTATGTACAAGGTGCTAATCTTTATTCCATTTCTTGGTAATAGCACTAATATTGTCCATTCACACTCTAGTTTCAACTAGCCCAATGATAGAAACCTTGAGGTTTTTCACAGCTTTTTTCACCTCATTCATGTTGTTTGACTGGGTCATTTAGACCCCTCATATTCCAGCTAGCAATCATATTATTTCATTTTAGTACCACTTCCTTTCCTAGCAAGGGAGTTGCTCTTGCTTGGACTATTCATACCTGTAAAAAGTCTACCAACATTTTCACCAAAGAGATCCTCCTCTATACTTTCCGGGCCTTGAAATCATTTCTGAGTGCTTGGTGTTTGTACACTAGCAGATTGTTGGATCTGCTGCACAATAGTGTTTTCCTTTATTACGGCCTGAGCTTCATCAACCTGCATTTTCCTTTGCCAGACTTGATGTTGTCTAGGTTTTTTATGGCATCTGTTCTCAAGGTGCACAAAAGCCTTGCAATGTTCACATTTAACTGGCATCCATTCATAGACCACAGGCTGATTATACACAATATTGACAGGCCCCATGATTGGGACACATTGTAGCAATATTTGCAGCCTCAACCTCTATGCACACACTAGCATAGGTCAGTCTTGCCTTAATAGCAGTCATATTGTCTATAAACAAGGGCACACCAACTGAACTCACAATCCTGCTAAGCATTTGAGTGGACCAAAATTGCAAAGCTAGATTTGGTAATTTGGTCCACATAGGTATCTCCTTTAAGCCTTCCTTCTCCAGGGAAACAGTAGGAGACCATGGCTTGATAACCAGGGGTCTACTATCAAAAGTCCATGGTCCTTTCTCTAAGATCTGTGTTTGACCCAAGGAGGAATCCATTTTAACTATATACACTCCAGATTTCAACATACTCAGAGTCACACTACCAAACATGCCCTTTTTTCTTTCAAAGAATTTCTGCATCACCTGAAAGGCAGGTCTAGCACCAACAACATATGCCCCTATTGCATTTTGCCCTTGTTCTAATTCCCCATCAATGTCCTTCAGTGTGTATTCCACATCTTTTAGGCTATTTACCTCTTGTAACGTATTCAAGCTTATTCTCCAATACAAATTCCCTATTTGGTCGAACAAAAGCTGCACACGTTTTTGCTTTCTCCTCATACTGGTCAGCAACAATTTTAGGGGCTGAAATTGGAGATTGAGGATTTTTTTTAGAGCGAGGCAGGGAAATCCCCTTCATGTCCCACGAAAACACCATTTGGGGCAATGAGTTCCCACCTTCCCTTTGAGTACGTGAGATCCGCTCGCTCCCAAATTGACTGCTTGTATCTCATTTTCCAATACCGTTGGGGAACTTACTCTTATCATTGACGGCTCATTATCTGTCAAAATTGCCTTAATAATTGCCTTTTTTCTTATCTTGATTCCGTTACTTGTCTACTTAGATCCTTAATCAATTCCCTTATCTCCTTCTCTTCATCTGAGTCTGAGCTAGTAGCCACAATATTTCTTGGTTGGATATTCGCAACATCACCGAGTTTTTCCATTTCCAGTGTCACCGTCAAAGAAGCCGGCATTTGAGCTTTCATCCAGTTCCTTTCATCTCATGAGTATTTATCCGTTGCTTACAAACAAATTCCTCCGCGTACGGGTCTTTTGGAGGGCCCCGTTATCAGCTCGATCTTCGATGAGAAGCCATGAGCACGATGAGAATTTATCCTCGAGCAGAAACCCTAGAATTCTAAAGAGAAGTGAGAGTTTCTCTCTCTAGGCGCGTAATTTATGCTGTTTTTCTTCTTCTTTCTTTTCGTGGTATTGCTAGTAGATGACGCAAAGTGTTAGAAGAATATATTCTTACCATTTCAAGCCATAGAAAATTTGGTCAATGAAAGGTTCCTCCGTCACCTTATAACAGGTTTAGTGAAAGGTGATCCAAGAACTTTATGAGCACATTCGTGACACACAGAAATAAAGGAAAAAGATAGTTGTCATCTACCACCAAATATTGATGACGAATCATGTATTTACCAACTAACCTGGCACTCTGGATCTCCGAAACGCACGTTGTACTCAATTAGCTTGGGTAATCCAGACTTCTTCTCGATCATTAGTCCAGCATATAGAACTCCAACAAACTTACAGCCTTCTTTTGACATTCCTTTTACTGTAGGAAAAATAATAGATTCCATTACCAAAGATTCGAGTTCTTTTGTCAAGACAGGTGCAGGAGAATATGCCCCCATTCCACCAGTATTTGGACCCGTGTCATTTTCTCCAACTCGTTTATGGTCTTGAGCAGATTCCAGAGGCATGGCATTCTCTCCATCTACCAACGCGAAGAATGATGCTTCTTCTCCCTCCAAAAACTCCTCTATAATAACACGACAACCTGCAGAACCAAAAGTCCCCTTTACAAGCATCGAGTCAACAGCTTCATATGCCTCCTCAAGTGTCATAGCGACAATAACCCCCTTTCCAGCAGCCAATCCATCTGCTTTAATAACAATAGGAGATCCCTCTCGCTTAATATAAGCCTTTGCAGCTGACGGATCAGTAAAGGTTTGATACTGCACCAAAATACAGAACAAAATGGTCACCTTAGGTTAGTTGAATCTAGTCAAAGCAGCAATACCAATTTATGAAAGTTGGTTACAACGAGAAACAAAAATATTGTGCTTGCAGTCAATATAGACCAAAGAAAAAGACAAGTCTCCGATAAATAATGGTCAATCCCTTGTTATCAGCCAACGACACATATAGCACATCTCATCTCCCTAGCACTCACCTTATGTAACAAATCCACACTTGTGAACCACAATGCTAATCGATGCACAAACAACATTTTGGTAGGAATATTCGACAACGTCACAAGGATCTTACTTCAATTATATGCCTAGATATTTACATCTCGGCTTTGACATCCCTACACTTTCCAACACATCATAGCTCTATCATGGTCTCGACAGAAAGGTGTGATAAAGATACAAGTATAATATAGCTAAGTGAAAACTAAAAATGAATGGACAGATATAAAGAACACAAAGCTGACTCTGGAACCAGAGGACAAACCTTAGCAGTGGGGATTCCATATTTGTCACACAATTGCTTCATGAAATTCTTTGAACCTTCCAAAGCAGCAGCCTCTGATGAAGGGCCAAATGTAGGAATTCCAGCTTTAACTAGCTCATTTGCGAGACCTGCAACAAGAGGCGCTTCTGGACCGACCACAACCAGGCCCACTCCCCACTTGCGGCAAAAGGATATAACAGCTGAGTTATCAGAAATATCAAGGTCTGAAATACAAGTGGCATCCCCCGAGTTGGAAATCCCAGCATTCCCCGGTGCACAAAAGATAGCATCACATGAAGGAGACCGCTGCAAGGCATTACAGAGTGCATGTTCCCTTCCCCCTCCACCAACAACCAATACAACGACCCTCTCTGCTAAACCAATTAAGAACAACTGATCACCAAAGAATGAAAACAACAAGTAAAGAAAGTTAAATTTTAGCAATTAAGCCTAAAACCACTGCCACTGGATATTTTCATCTATGTCAAAGTTAACTGATCGATGTAACACGTATAATCGTTTGTTACAAAAGTAACTTGTAATACCAAATTGACATTAGGAAAACTTCAAAACAATGCACTGCAGTCCCTCTCCCCATATATATTGTAACAATTTTTCCGCTGAATCTGCCTAACTCGTAAATTTCAGACCATACAATAGTCTAGAACTAAACAAGATTCCCCTTAGAAAATACATTGCGGTTTTAGGTCTTAACTTCCTCATCAACTAAAGATGACACAGTATTGCCCAACCCCACCCCCACCCAGAGAAAAAAACTGAAAATGGTCACCAATTGCACAAAAATGGTAGAAAGCCAATACCAATGTTACCAAGAAACAATTCTAGTTTATTAATGACTAGGAGTCATTAATGCCTACCAACAACACCATTATCTTCAGAGACACTGTTGAAAACAGTAAAGGGTCGGCACCCACTGAGGCTCCGATTACGGCGAGGGCCATGAACTTCATCCAAATTGAGGGGTCTTGTGCATGTGAGTGATGAAAGGTTCCAAAAGATGCATCGAGGGTGACTGGCTAAGAATGGCTTTGATGAACGGTGAAGGCGGGCACTGAATTTTGTGGGGACTCCGATGTTATATGAAATGCAAGCCATCCCTGTTTGTTTCTTGAGAAAACTTGGAAGATTTGTTAAACTCGTTTGAGAGTTTATGTAACGGTAAAAATGGAAGGCGGCGGCAGAGCTAAAAGGGTTTTAGGTTTTAATGCACTGCGCGTGTCTCGGGCTGCGGTAATTACATCAAGATTAAAATACGTTCACCTCCCTGAGGTTTTAGTGTATTACACTTGAATCCTTTTTAGTTTCTAAAATTATACCGTGCTCCCTTATTTTAAATTCTCACTAACAAAAACATGCCTAACACTTAATGTCAGCGAAGCGTTCTTCCAACATACTATGTATACTCTTAAGACAAAATTATCAATACCCCAATAATTTATAACGAAGTACTGTCTCCTAGAAATGCTCAAGTCTTACAAATATCTCAAGATATAGTGTCAGACATTTTTTATGCCTTCGTGGCTTTAACAACTTCGTAGGATACACCTCAACCCTATACTTTTCGAGCAATTCTCATAACTTCATACCAGAATTAGCCTTGAGATGAGAATCAAGTCTCTTGGCTATGGATCAAGATCCTCTGTTATATAGCAGATGTGCTGTACAGCATTTAGCGACAAAAGATTGTCAATCAAAGTGTTTTGTCGCTGTTATTAAAATTTATAGTGACAATTTTGTGTCGCTAAAAAAATTTAGCGACATTTTGTGGGTATAGCACATCTACTGTACAGCAGAGGATCTTGATCCCTTGGCTATCCATCTAAAATTAGCATTCTTGTTAATCAGGTTGTTACAGCTTGACGGCATTGAAAAACTCCTGGCAATACTCATTGAGATATTTGCAAGTGCAGTGCATTTCTAAAAGACAGCTTTTACTATTTATTATTGGCGCGTTGACTATTTTCTTCTCTTAAAAGCATATATGGTATATTGAAAGAATATTTAACTGAGAAGCGTGGTGTAATTTTCAAATTTTGAAGGAGTCCACGTCTAATAAACCAAAACCTCAAGTGATGTCAACGTATTTTACTCTTATTTAAATTCCACTACTCAATTTGATCAAATTGGAGTTCGGGGTTGGTGGGTTGAGTGGGTTAGGATCTGGCTGTGTTATCTCAGTGCCCTGTTTGCTTCACTAAAAAATCAAAAGTATTTTCCTATCTTCTTAGCGTTTGGTCCGTGTATTGAAAAAATATTTACAAAAATGATTTATCATTCATGTAAAAATAAGAAATTTTTTTTTTAAATGTTTTACTAAAATAAAAGGGAGAAATTCTCCCTCAGTGTTATTAAAGGCACAGGCGCACCTAAGGCGCAAAAGATCCTTAGAGCCTAGGCACAAGGTGCAGGTGCGGACCTTTTTGAAACAAGGCGCAATATTAAAATAAATAAATAATAGTGCATTAAAACAATAAAATTACGTAAAAAATTTCAGAACATGACAATTAACAAATTTCTAAATACTAGAGAAAGTTCCAAATACCATAACATCCTAATTTAATAAGCTTCCAACATTAAAAAAGTCTTAAATCCACTGAAAAATAGCAAAAATTCTAAGTGAACATAACATCACCGTCTTATCAAGGCTTTCTTTGACAGACTGTAGCAATTCATTCATCTCATCTCTAACATGTTCTTGACACTCTCGGCACGTTGAAGCATTCCTATAACCTCCAACAAGGTGTTGCTTATGTCGATAAATACCGCCCTTTTGTAATTTTTGTAGTGAGTAGTGACTGCATTTTTATCACTCGAATTAACGGTACGTCCATATTTTCAAGCTGGGTCCTTTGTATCCATACTCGGTGTCGGCATGTATATTCCTACAATTGAATTATATGATAACACTAAAATCAGCTTAAATGCACATATATCATATAAGGGCCAAAAGTTACTTGAAGCAGAGGAAGAAGAGATTAAGAGAGGTTGAGTAAGTACTTACACTTGAGGGATGGCAAGTGTGACGGGTCGGAAGCGGACTAGGCTAACTTTCCACACTTTACAATCACTATTCAAGTAAAACTTTGGGCACTTAGTTTCGCCCTTACACTTACCGGGTTAATAAGTTCAACTACCATAACCGATGTTACGCAGATTTATAACCCCGAGCCCTTCCGCCCAGCCCCCGCTGTAGCACGCAAAAAAACCGTAACCAACCCTGTTGTTCAAGAAGGGACTCCCAACAGCCATCACCCCAACAAAACGGCGACCTCCCAACAGCCATAACCCCAACAAAACGGCGACCCTGTTCTTCAGGAGATAGGGACTCCCAACAGCCATCACCCCAACAAAACGGCGACACTAGTATGTGATGATTTTGTTACTAAGTTTTAACTTGTGAATCAGCATAATAAAATTTTCTCTTTCAAGAAGAAGATCAACGACAACGAAGATGAACAAAACATTTAAGAGAGTGGTATTACCAAATGCAGATTTCCTCAACGGTCGTCTTCAATTCGTGGCTGTCCGGTGGAGAGTGGCCGTGCGCCGACGCCGTGCGCCGACCGCCGTGCGGTACTGCGGTGGTCCGTGGAGACAGGAGACGCAGAGAGGCGAGAGCCAGTCGGAGTGGAAAGCCGTGAGAGTGAAAGGCACAGCCACAGTGCCGCATAGATATATATTGGGATATTTAGGGTATCCATATTTGCAATATATATAGAGGAACATATATATATGGTATCCTATGGACGGCTAAGATCCGCTAAAAAATAAGGGTATGGCTAAGATTAACTAAAGAAGTAAGGTACACGGGGCGGGGCGGGCGGGTCGGATCACGGGGCATATTTAAGGGTATACCATACCCGACCCTAACCCGCTATATATTTTTAAAAAAATACCATACCCGCCCCACGCCCCGGTCAAAGTCAAAATAGGCCCGCTCCTACGCGATCGGGTCGGGGCGGCGATCTGCGGGTACGGATTTTTTTGCCATCCCTACTTACACTTGAGGTTGAGTAAGTAGTTACACAAGTGTGACAAGGAGTCAAAGCAAAAAGCAGACTAGGCTAGTACTTTCTCACACTTTACAATCACAATTCAAGTTTTAAAACTAATATGGGCACTTAATTTCAACTTACACTTACAGAAATTAATAAGTTCAGACTGACTTGTAACTGGGTTGTTCACTCACTGGCTTATAACTTCGAGCCATCTTAAGACCAACAGGCCAATTTTTGGGCACAACAGTAGCAACTTTGGTCAGTTATTGGACTATCAAATTTGGGGTTGAGACAGCAAACACGTTGGATGGCATCATGGCACTAGGCAGTAGGTTTGTAATCAGTAATTTTGATTGTTAGAGTTTCTTGCAGGAGATAGACCAATCTCTTTCCTTTTTAGACAGAAAAGGTACACATGGGACTCAATAAGTCCAACGACTTTGAGGTTCATGGAACAAAAGAACCAAGTTTCGGGAATTCAGGTTAATTGTGCTCTTTATGAGTGCCATTGCATAATTAAGTGGCAGAAATCTTTGCTCATTTTTCCTACTGAATGTAGTATGTTTCATCAATTTGACACACAATAAAAGAAAATACCAATTTAAAGTGTGGTATCTCCCAAATTTCACTTCCCAATCCAACAAACTAAAAAGGAAAGCAAAGGAAAACTTAAGTTGACAATGTTACACATAATTCATATACAGAAGATATCAAAACCCCATTTACAAGAAATTAATGTACAATTGTGGTCAGAGCATGGCTCTTGGTGTGGATTTGGGACGCGTTGCCAACGTGAAAGGTTTATATATATATATATATATATATATATATATATATATATATATATATATATATATATATATATGGAAGCTGATCCGTTGATAGC